>CM035811.1:43840929-44385582 GCA_020458035.1 Magallana ariakensis | reverse complement strand
TGAATAGAAATACTGCGCAATAACTCTGTCATACAAATAACAGAACCAGAAATATTCATCAAAAGGTAGTACTGTACTTGGATTCTGAGGTGATCTGGAATCTATCGGCCAACAAATTCTAAATAGAAACATGTCTCTCTGATTTGAAGTAGATAGATTATTAAAGCACATGAAGTATCATCATTTGCATATTATTTTCCCAATTATCATGCTATAATTTAAATTTCAATCAAAATTACCTGCATCCAATCAGCATCATGTGTATCCCCCATGAAGAACTCCAACAGGACCTGTCTCCCATCAGTCCTGTGCTGGGCTGCCACCCGCAGCCCTCAGTCCACTCAAGTGGAGGAATAATGATACTGCTCTCACAATAGAAAAATGCCTGTCTCTACTCTTCATGCAAATATTAATGCGGTCAAAAGATCCTCAGGCTTAAAAGGGAAAGTACATAATTGAATAATTACCTTTCGAAATTATTCTTAAAAATAATAAAATACTGTAAATTCCTAATTAAATGTGAGGAATTAATATCTGCGTAAATTCGCGAAAAGCCCACCTTGCGAATTTTAAAATCTTGTTTTTAATTTTAGGACATATGTTAATAACGTACGATAACTATGATAAACTTTTGGCATTCGCGATTTTATGTTCTCGCGATTTGAATCGCGGAATTAAGTACTCGCGTAAAATAAATAATCTACAGTATTAAAGACTCTTTAAGGCATCTCTATGGATTAATTATTCAACTTGTCTTTACCTGCCTGATGTCAGCATCTGGTGTATTTCCAAGGAGAAAAATCTAGAATACTGCAACCTCCATGCCTAACAGTCTATTCCTGCATTAGGATAGTATTCCTTCTAAAACATATACAGCTCAACAACTGCATGTGTTGTACCAATCTCAGCACCAGGTGTACACTCATAGAGTACTGTTCTAGGATGAAGTGCCATGGTTAACTGCCATCTCTCAGCAAACAAAGTCTGTCTAGAGACAATACAAACCAAAGTTAATGACCCATCTCTGTATAAGAACTGTACATGAAAACATTCACAAACACATTTCAACTCTTGTACACATGTCTGCTTGAAATGGCATCATTAATAAGAATAAATTTTTAAAAATCCTTAAGAATCAAAATTACCTTAAAAAAAACAAAATCGTCACAGTGGTTTCAAACATAATTACCTCTATCCAATCAGCACCATGTGTATCCCCCATGAAGAACTCCACAGGAACTGCCCCCCTCAGTCCTGTGCTGGGCTGCCACTCTCAGCCCTCAGTCCACTCAAAGTGGAGGAATAGTAATAGTGCTCTCATAAAGCAAGGCTGCTGGAGAAAAACTCCAGGTACTCATGTACTGATACCATGGAGAATCTAGTCAAATATTTCCAACAGCTATAAAAATAAAGATATAGTTAAATGAATTAAGCTAGATATTAAAAAATGATACATGTACATAAAAATTCAAAATATTCTGCATACTTTTTCTATTGCTGCAGTGTTTTAATATACATCTTTTCTACCTGCCTGATCTGAGGAACTGGATCACATCTATTGAAGAAATTCAAATAAACTGCTAACATCAGTTCAGTCGGATTTAGAAATCCTGGCGATATTTATGCTGCCCAACAACTCCGTCACACCAATAACAGAACCAAGAATGTTCGTCATAAGGTACTGTAATAAAATTGGATTCTAAGGTGATCCAAAATGTCTTGGCCAACAAAATCTGAACAAAAACATGCAAAGTATCATTATTTGCAAATTCTTTTTACAATCATCATACACTATAATTAAAAAATTCCGCTTTTATAAAGTCTTACCTCTGTCCACTCAGCACCATGAGTATCCCCCATGAAGAACTCCACAGGAACTGCCCCCCTCAGTCCTGTGCTGGGCTGCCACCCTCAGCCCTCAGTCCACTCAAGGCGGAGGAATAGAAATAGTGCTCTGATAGAGCAAGGCTGTCGGAAAGAAAGCCCTGCTGATACCAGTCTGAGCTTGGTTTATTCCAAACAGCCTATTCCTGCATGAGGAATAGTATTCCTCCTGAAAAAGATACAGCTCCACAACTGTGTTGTACCAATATAAGCTCCATGTAGTTCATAAAGTTCTCTTCTAGGTTAAACTGGCATGGTTAATTGCCATCTCTCAGCCAACAAAGTCTGTGTAGAAAGATAATCAAAACCAAAGTTATTGATTCATCTCTGTATTACAACTGTACATGAAAAACATATATAATACACACCCAGTACACTTGTATATATGTATGCTTGAAATAGGACTAGTACTATTAATAGGAAAGAACTAAAAAATCCTTTAGAATAATGATCACATTTCAATTAGAAATTTATATTCATAATGATGTTTCAATCAAACTTACCGCTAACAAATCAGCATCATTAGTATCCCCCATGAAGAACTCCTCAGGAACTGTCTCCCATCAGTCCTATGCTGGGCTTCCACTCTCAACCCACAGTCCACTCAATGCGGAGGAATAAAGATAATGCTCCCAAATGCAATGCCGCTGATACCAGTCTGAGCCTGGTTCACGGTTTTTTTAGGCTATACCAAAGATTAAGTTACTTGAATTAGGCAAGACAGTATCCAATGAAATATGAGAAATTAAAATATTCAATTAAAATTCAAAATATTCTGTGGACCTCTTTTTTAAAATTTCTTTGTACAATATTAATGGCAATGTGTCAATGAATTTTTTACCTGCCTGATCTCAGCAACTGAAGCATAGATATTCACTGAAGAAATGAAAATTAACTGCCATCATCAGTTCAGTCAAATATAGATATAGAAATCCTGCCAGTATTCATACTGCCCAACAACTGTGTCACACCAAGAACAGAACCAGGAATATTTGTCATATATACTGTACTTGGATTCTGAGGTGATCTGAAATCTCTTGGCCAACAGAGTCTGAATAGAAACATGTCTCTCTGATTAGTGGTAGATATTTTCTGTATAATTATTATAAATTCATTTAACAATTATCATGTTACCATTTAAAATTAAGATCAATTCAATGTGTGTATAACAATTACCTCTATCAAATCCGCACCATGTGTATCCCCCATGAAGAACTCCCACAGGAATTGTCCCCCTCAGTCCTGTGGTGGGCTGCCACCCTCAGCCCTCAGTCCACTCAAGGTGGAGGAATAATGATACTGTTTGCACAATAGAAAGATGCCTGTCTCTACTCTTCATGCAAATATTAATGTTGTCAAATAGATCCTCAGGCTTAAAAGGGAAAGTACATAAATGAATAGTTACCTTTCGAAATTATTCTTAAAAATAACTTAATACTGTAAATTCCTAATTAAACGCGAGGAATTATTACCCGCATTAAATTGCAAGAAGCCTGTCTAGTGAATTTATTATCTCGCTTTTAATTTTTGGACCCATGTAAACTACATGAAACTATGATAAAATTTTGGCATTCGCAAATATATATTCTTGTGATTTGATGGAAAACCGTTGAGTCCTGGAACTAAGTACTCGCATAAAATAAGGAATCTTTGTATTGAAGACTCTTCAAGGCATCTCTATGGATTAATTATTTAACATGACTTTACCTGCCTGATGTCTGCATGCATCTGGTGTATTTCCAAGGAGAAAAATCAAGAATACTGCAACCTCCAGGCCTGACAGTCTATATCCTGCTTGACGATAGTATTGAAACTAAATTAAACTCTTGTACACATGTCTGCTTGAAATGGGACCATTCATTGAAATGCATGAAAAGAAATCCTATTAAAATATCAAAATCGTCTTAAAAACAAATCTTAACAGCATTTTCAATCTGACTTACCTGCATCCAGTCATCTTCATGTGTATCCCCCATGAAGAACTCTGCAGAAACTGTCCCATATCAGTCCTTTACCTGGGGGCTACCACCCTCAGCCCAAAGTCCACTCAAGTTACAGTGCGCTCATAATGCTGTGATGTCTGTTAAAATTGCTACCCTTCATGCAAACTTTCATCCAGTCCAATAGTTGATCCTCAAGCTTAAAAGATATAGTAGATGTATCAATCATGACCTTTCAAAATGACGCATTAAAATATCGAGTATTTAATACTTTTCAGGTCTTAAATATCTATACAATTTGCAATGTACATGTTTTTACCTGCTAATGTCAGGATCTGGTGTAATGCCATTGAGAAAAATCATGAATATTGCAATCTCTTTGCCAAACAGTCTATACAGGTCGGTCTGAAAATTGAAAATCCTTCTGAAAGATAAACATCCTACAACTGTGTTGTTCCAATAACAGCATTACGTGTACACATCATGGTTATCTGCCATCTCTCAGCCAACAAAGTCTGTGTAGAAACAATTCCAACCAAGGTTACTGATGCATCTTTGAATGAATAACTGTACATGTAAAACATATAAAAAGTAAACACTTGTACATGTCTGGTTAAAATGGGCCAATTAATAAGAATGAATTAAAAAATATTAAAGAATAAAGATAACGTTAAAAATCAAAAACACTACAATGTTTTAATCCCATTTACCTCTATGCAATCAGCATCATGTGTATCCCCCATGAAGAACTCCACAGGAACTGCCCCCCTCAGTCCTGTGCTGGGCTGCCACCCTCAGCCCTCAGTCCACTCACGATGGAGGAATTGCTATAGTGCTCTCATAAAGCAAGGCTAATAGAGAGAGACTCCACTTGGGTGTAATATATGAAATAGCTATAAAAAGAAATCAGAATAAGGAAGATGAATATTACCATAACTTTATATCCCATACTATTTTCATTTCTTCTCTTCAATAATACAATGCATTTTTTACCTGTTTAGACATCTCATTTAAGGAAACCCACTCAAATGTCATGTGCTGCAACCAAAATCCACTAACATTGCAAAAATTGTTAGGGAACATGTCATCTCACAACTATGCAAATAAGAATGGAAATACTCCCAATCGTGGTCTTGGATGCATCTCTGTGGAACTGAACATGTCTTCCTAAATAAACAGATTGAGACAACTAAAGAATTGATAGAGAACATACGGTTATAACAATTGCCCACAATTAAATTAAATTAAATGAAAACAATTAAACATTTGACATTTGCTTCATTAAAAATGATAAAAAGCATCAATTTCTTGTTAACAAGAATGTATTAAGAATTACTTTACCCACTATGCTTTAATAGCAAGAGTATAATACCTGCAACCAATCAGCATCATGAGTATCCCCCATGAAGAACTCCCACAGGAACTGCCCCCTCAGTCCTGTGCTGGGCTGCCACCCTCAGCCCTCAGTCCACTCACGATAGAGGAATAGTAATAGTGCTCTCACAATATGAATGTGATTGCTAAATCTCTCCAAGCAACTGAATTGCTCACAGTTTTCCAAAACTACATAAAAGTATGAAGTATGTTTATTAAAGTTAAAAATTACTTGTAATAACAAAAGAATTAACAAACCCGGTATGGATAATTTCAAAGCTTAATCTTTACCTACATTGTGTCAGTATCAGGAGGAAATTTGATACGAAAATACAGAGAAATCTGCATCCAGTGATGTTCTGCTGTGTTCGCTCATTACTGTTAAGAACTGCGCTCCATTCAAGTTGGATAAATATTTGTGGTGCTCCCATACATGTCACAAATCACAACAAACTACTACTTCATTCATGTATCGCAACAGACAAGTCATGGATATCTTTGTCGAGGGACAGTGTTCATCTCAATGGTCCACCAAGAATACCTCAGCCCATCGTCCACTCAGGTTAAAGGAATATATCTATAGTGCACACACAATACAACATCTTATAATAAAGCAAACATGAGTCTTGTGTAAATAATTACTATTGCTTAAAAATTAAGTTCTTGCAGTATATATTCATGATCTTTCGAAATAACTTTTACAGATATCTCAATATAATATAGCGGTATGTACCTGCCAAATGTCAGTAGAAGCAGTAGCATTTCCATTGGAGAATTGTGTCAAAACGGCAACCTGCATCCCAAACAGTCTTTTCAGCTTTGATGAATAGTAATCTTGCTAGAAGTTATAAAGCTCAGCACGAGTGTGGTACAAATTACAGCACCAGGTGTATACTTCATAATGTACTGTACTAGGGTAAAGTACCATGCCATCTGCCATCTCTCAGCCAACAAAGCCTAAGTGTAAAAACAATCCAAATTGAAATTACTGATGTCACTCTGTTTCAGAACTGTACATGGAAAACATATATAGTACAAACACTTTTACTATGTCTGACTGAATTGAACTATTATTAAGAATGAACCAAAAAATCTTGTATAATAAAGATCACAATTATACAATGTTTCTAATTAGACTTACCACTTTCCAAACAGCACCATGTGTATCCCCCATGAAGAACACAGGAACTGCCCAACTCAGTCCTGTGCTGGGCTGCCACCCTCAGCCCTCAGTCCACTCAAGGCGAGGGAATAATGCTTGCACAAATATAATGAAGATTTCCAAAGACTTTCATGCCAACATGAATCTGGTTCAATCTTTAATATAAAAAAGGAAGCACATGTGATTCCATGGCCTATTCAAATGACTCATTACAGTATATGATAATTAGAAATCTTTTTCAAGAAGTCTCTAAATATTTACCTCTGCCTGACATCAGCATCTGGAGCATTCACAACCAAAAAATGTAGGAAAACTGCTACATTCTGTCGCAAAAGTCTATTCAGTTTTAAAGAAAATTAATCCTGCTGATACATACACTGCATAACAACTGAGTCATTCCAATGACAGTACCAGAAATACTTGTCATTAAAGATTAGGATTGATGTGTTGAACCAAATCTCCAAGCTGGTATGGTCTGTACAAGGACAATCCCAATGTTGAAGGTTGAGGTCAATGATGAATCAATATCTCTGGAGAACTGTACATAATTACACAATGTCACTCTCATTGAGTATACACAGTATCACTATCATTAAAACTATACAATATCACTATCATTGCCAATACACAAGGTCGCTGTCATTGCAAATACACATATCAACATCATAGCCAATACACAATGTCACTATCATTGCCAATACACAATGTCAATATCATTGCCAATACACAATGTCAATATCACTGCATATACACAATGCCACCCTCATTGAGTATATACAATATCAATATCATTGCCAGTACACAATATCACTATCATTGCCAATACACAATATCAATATCGTTGCCAATACACAATGTCACTATCATTGCCAGTACACAATGTCAATATAATTGCCAATACACATATCAGTATCATTGCCAATACACAATGTCAATATCACTGCATATACACAATATCTCTCTATCATTGCCAATACACAATGTCAATATCATTGCAAGTACACAATGTCAATGTCACTGCATATACACAATGCCACCCTCATTGAGTATATACAATATCAATATCATTGCCAGTACACAATATCACTATCATTGCCAGTACACAATATCAATATCATTGCCAATACACAATGTCACTATCATTGCCAGTACACAATGTCACTATCATTGCCCATTCACATATCACTATCATTGCCAATACACAATGTCACTATCATTGCCAATACACAATGTCAATATCACTGCATATACACAATATCTCTCTATCATTGCCAATACACAATGTCAATATCATTGCAAGTACACAATGTCAATGTCACTGCATATACACAATGCCACCCTCATTGAGTATATACAATATCAATATCATTGCCAGTACACAATATCACTATCATTGCCAGTACACAATATCAATATCATTGCCAATACACAATGTCACTATCATTGCCAGTACACAATGTCACTATCATTGCCCATTCACATATCACTATCATTGCCAATACACAATGTCACTATCATTGCCAATACACAATGTCAATATCACTGCATATACACAATGCCACCCTCATTGAGTATATACAATATCAATATCATTGCCAGTACACAATATCACTATCATTGCCAGTACACAATATCAATATCATTGCCAATACACAATGTCACTATCATTGCCAGTACACAATGTCACTATCATTGCCCATTCACATATCACTATCATTGCCAATACACAATGTCACTATCATTGCCAATACACAATGTCAATATCATTGCATATACACAATGCCATCCTCATTGAGTATACACAATGTCAATATCATTGCCAGTACACAATATCACTATCATTGCCAGTACACAATATCAATATCATTGCCAATACACAATGTCAATATCATTGCCAATACACAATGTCAATATCACTGCATATACACAATGCCACCCTCATTGAGTATATACAATATCAATATCATTGCCAGTACACAATATCACTATCATTGCCAATACACAATATCAATATCGTTGCCAATACACAATGTCACTATCATTGCCAATACACAATGTCACTATCATTGCCAATACACAATGTCAATATCATTGCCAATACACAATTTCAATATCACTGCATATACACAATGCCACCCTCATTGAGTAAATACAATATCAATATCATTGCCAGTACACAATGTCACTATCATTGCCAAAACACAATATCACTATCATTGCCAATACACAATGTCAATATCATTGCCAATACACAATGTCAATATCACTGCATATACACAATGTCACTATCATTGCCAGTACACAATATCACTATCATTGCCAATACACAATGTCACTATCATTGCCAATACACAATGTCAATATCATTGCCAATACACAATTTCAATATCACTGCATATACACAATGCCACCCTCATTGAGTAAATACAATATCAATATCATTGCCAGTACACAATGTCACTATCATTGCCAAAACACAATATCACTATCATTGCCAATACACAATGTCAATATCATTGCCAATACACAATGTCAATATCATTGCCAATACACAATGTCAATATCACTGCATATACACAATGTCACTATCATTGCCAGTACACAATATCACTATCATTGCCAATACACAAGGTCACTATCATTGCCAATACACAATGTCAATATCATTGCCAATACACAATGTCACTATCACTGCATATACACAATATCTCTCTATCATTGCCAATACACAATGTCACTATCATTGCCAGTACACAATGTCATAATCATGGCCAATACACAATGTCAATATCACTGCATATACACAATGCCACCCTCATTGGAAATATACAATATCACTATCATTGGGTATACACTGTACACAATTATATCACTATCACTGTTAGCATGAATATTTATTTTTTCTTTTTCCTCTCATATTTCTGCTTCAAATTGTCCCTCCAAGTGTCAAGAGACTGTGTCTCTGTATTATGGCAAAAAACATTCCCGTAATATTGGGTATGATCGGCGGAATGTCTCTCTTTATTGCACTTTCGACATAGTACAGATGATTTTCTTTCATACTTTCTACGCTTGATCCCAGCTTCCTCTTCCTGTTGCTTCCTCTTGTGGTATCTGTGGGCAGAATATGATGTTGGCAAGGGGGGATTTGGTTGGGTGGATGTCCCTGATAACATGGAAGTATGTAGAATTGGTGAAGAGAATGGCTGCAGTAATGGAGTTGGTTGACTTTGAAGCTGTAGGAGTACTGGGAGCTGATGCTGCAGAGTTGGAGAAAATGTTGGGGGAATGAATAATAAAGGTTGACAAGGAAGCTGAACTGAAGGCTGATCCATAGGTGATCCTACAGTCTCTTGCTTGGAAGGAGTTGATGCAGGTACTGGTGGTTTGGTTTTCACTCTTCTTTTCAGTTTGGCTGTACCTGCTGTGTTTGGTGGCAGAATGAATTCGTGGACGTCTCCTTTGTTTTTTGTGGGGAGATTTGAGGGCTTCTGAAGTGGAGGTGGCAAACTTGTAGCCGCTGTCACAGGGGGCTTTGGTGGAGCTGTTCCTTGTTCAAGAACATGTCTATCTTGTTTTTTCCCACGACGATTAAACCTGAAGGAAATAAAAAGATGTATTAATAAAGATCAGAAGGCGCAAAATCAAATCCATTGATCATCTGAGCAACAATAGTTCAGTACAATAACTCTTTCTAGACATCATCGAGATGCTGACCATCTCAAAAGACACCGCTAAAATAATTGAAAATAGAATAGAAACAAAGGATTTTGCTTTGACACTTCAAGTCAAGCTCATTGCTCCTTACCAATAGGCTTTTTGGGGTTTAATGCCAAAAAGAAATAATTGAAACCTCTTATCTTAGAGATGCTCAACACCAACAATATTACAGATTGGCCTTGTAGTTTTCAAAAATCTGTTTACACACAATGGACAATGCACAATGACAGAAGTAGAACTATTGCAATTGGTCACCCAAGTGACTCAGGTGACCTTGAAATGCTGCGCAGTCAACTGCACTTGAACTGTGTTTGGCCTCATTAAAAGCGAGTTGAGATTCGGCATAATCAGTGAGATATTAAAAAAGAGACAATTCTTTTCAATTAACAAATAAGGTGTACTTTTAAATGAACTGGTACCGTTTACTTACCATTGTGTTAAGGTGGTTTTGTTGATAGATGGCAGTTGCAATGATGTATTGGCCATTACTTGAGCATTATTTAAAATGCACTGGCGTATGTGTTCATATGCTCGGCCAATAAGAGTCCATCTATCAACTTTAATGCCCTGGTGATTACGTTTGGAGCCGGGGAAAAGTTGGCACAGTTTGCTGATGACTGCCTCTACATATCTGTTGCAGTCTGGCCATTGGGCTGGTCCAGTGTTTGGTCCAAGAAAGCACCTATAAAAAAAAGTGATCAACATTTATGAATGTGAAAGGAATATAAAGTACATGGCAAACTTTCAAATTATTCATGTATAATTTAAATATTTCATACGTCAATTGCGAGAGGGCCTTAAGTTTATACAGTTTAAAAAAAAATTCACACCTATTTCACATCTATTCAAACAATCCCCCCCCCCCACTGACTAGCCAGAACACTCATACCATTGGAATGCATGATCACACAAGTGCTGCACTTCATTCTATTACATACCTTCTCACACTTTCCACTCCGGCTGACACTGTTGTTTTTGTAGCCCTAAATCTCCCTTTACTTTGTGTCTTTCTGTATCTTGCAGAGAATACAGTGCCTTGCTTGTCATAGTCGACAAGGTGATTCCATAATTTTGTAATTTCAGCAACCTGTTGATCAGACAATGCCTGGCTTTTATCCTTTAGTCCGACAAGAAAGTCTGCAAGTGTATGCACTTTGTCAAAGCCAGGAATGTTATCTGGACCAACAGACCCGAGATCCTACAAGATATCAAAATTACTGTGAATTACTGCAACTTACAAACAAGACTTTTGATAAGGACTATAAAGAAAAGGACACATCATGTACTTCATTCAGTCTTATCCTTTAAAACATTTTGCAAGTACATATGTATCAAAGTTCCTACCTCAGCACTCTCAGATTGTATCTCTGTCTCCGATATTGGAATACCCTCAGCTGTAAGATAATTGAAACAGTTTTTTTCAAATGAAAAGCAAACAATAGTTTTAGTCCTAAGCAGAAGACAAGTTTTAACTATTTAGTACATAGTTTTAACTAAAATGAGTGAATGCAATTTAAAATTTAAATTTTTGCATTATTTTCCACTCTAAAATTGAACTATTTAAGTCATTCACGAGGGGAGATTTTACATTTTTACATGGTTTTAAGCTTTTCACGTAAGTGTAAATCCCCCCCCCCCCCCCCCCGCATGAATAACCACTTTAAATTTACAGTACTTGTTAAATGACCATTACATTGAGAAAAATATATACCGTATTTAAGGGAATTTAGGTCAATCCTATTTATACTTTTTAAAATTTTTTTTGCTAAAAACGGGCTCCGTTTTTAGCAAAAAAATAAAAAAAAGTATAAATAGGTCAACTCCGATGAATTGATCCAAAAATTACATAAATAGGGCGAAGCGATGAATAGGGCGAGGTCCATGTCCCAGACAAAAAAAAAGTATTGACCTAAATTTCGAAAAATACGGTAGATGTGCCTGTACAATTTTATTTAAGCCATTGAGTACAACTTTTTGCATGATAACAATTGCATTATACAAAACTGTCCTACTGTATGTGCATTTATTCTGTTTATATGTAATCATAATTGTTACATGTCATGCCCCATGAGGTCTCAATTTGGAAATGAATTCTATTCTCTTCTATTCTATATATTTATGTACATGTAATGGGTTTTTTTTGTGTGTTTTGAATTTGGGTGATGTCTTGTTATACTGGTCGAGTGAATTGCATGCATTTATTCATATTTAATTCATTAGACAACAATTAGATTGTTTCATAGATTGCATTTACAAAGAACAATATTAAAATGATATTATATATCATGTAACTAATGTGATTTTTCCCATTCTAAAAATGTACTGTACCTATTGATGTGTCTGCTCTTTCTAATCTGGATACTTGAGCATCATCAGTTTCCGTGATCTCCCTCTGGTGTTCCTTTTCAATAGAATGAGGAGAGCTGGGGACATGACTTTCTAGTAGACCTTTAAAACATGTTAAGCAATATTAAAAATTAAAAAATAAGCAGAGAGAGAGAGAGAGAGATTTAAGACACATTAAAAACATAAGCAGAGAGAGAGAGAGAGAGAGAGAGAGAGATTTAAAACATGTTTAGCAATATTCAACATTAAAAAAATCAGCAGAGAGAGAGAGAGAGAGATATATAAATAGAAGGAATTAGTCAATTTAGAATTGAAAAGAAACTTAGAGAAGAAGGGTAGACAAACAGTGGGTGTATGTGTGCAATATTAGGGATAAATAATCTAACAAGAGCACCGCTAAGCGGAGCATCCCCTCGCGACATAAATGATTAATTAGAATTAAAACACTATTGTGGAATCGGTAATTATTGTGGAACCAATGTTTGTGGATTTTTTAATGTTTTCAACATAAGATTTTAAATCCCAAGAATGTGTTTTTCAAATTGTGTTTTCATGGTCGTTTTCCCGTTTGAAAAGTTATCCACTGTTAACAAATGAGTAAAATTTTGTCATTCAAAAAATTTAAATGATTCCACAGTATTTTACATATTATGAAGTGAGGAGAAGAAGGTCCTTGGCTTTAATGAGAAACCCACAGCATATTCTAATTAGGATTGACATTTTGATTTTAAAATATAGTTTACATACTGTATATTTAATTTTTACATTGAGTAACAATTTCAAATAAATTAAAATATATGTTCTGATAATTGTATTAGCAAGATTTATTACAAATTTTAAATTTAGCTGTATATTTCAATAATGGGTTAATGTATCGAATCTCCCTCCACCTTCATGTACACACTTACATACACTAGCACAATACTCATCACACAAGCCCGGTATATTTGATCACATACTCTGATAGCAGAAAGATTTGGTGAATGAGCCTCATTGACTACATGCTCCAAAGTGCATTGAATGCAAGCTGCAAGTACCTAATTTCTACTGATGAACTGACACAATTCACTCACCGTAATTCCGCGTAACGTTGTTCTTCGCTCTGGGTGATTGATAACTCTTACTCAGAAATTTCGATTGATTGATAACTCGTATACAAAGTTGATTACGACATTGATTTAATGAAATAATAATTTGTAATAGTATTAATGGTTTGGAAAGGCACGTGCATTTTTTATTTGTTATTCTACAGAAGTGTGCAATCTATGATAAATATGTTTAGTTTTGAACGAATTTTGTCATAATGTGTGCCCCCCTCCTTTACAATGGTGTAATTTAATTTAAGTTTTTGCATAAAAATTTGACCAATTAATATGACATTGCATTTGTTTTAATCTTTTACAATGAGGCATATTTGTGCAAAGGTTGAAGAAATTCTATTGGAAGTTTTCTTTTAAATTGACTAGAAAATTGAAATGGAGTGCACACACACACATACGAACACACACACGCACGGTAGCGATGCTATATCCCCTTCGCAACAAGTTGCGCGGGGGGATAAAAAAATCAGTTGGTATCAATCTAAAAGAGAAAAAACATACCTGACACAGCTGCTTGTCGATATTCCTCTACTGTGGGAATATGCAGGATAGGCTTTGGCTGCCTTTGGACTTTAACTGGGGGTGAGGAGTGCTGCTCAGTAGAAGATGGCAGGGTAGGCTTTGGCTGCCTTTGGACTTTAACTGGGGGTGAGGAGTGCTGCTCAGTAGAAGATGGCAGGATAGGCTTTGGCTGCCTTTGGACTTTAACTGGGGGTGAGGAGTGCTGCTCAGTAGAAGATGGCAGGGTAGGCTTTGGCTGCCTTTGGACTTTAACTGGGGGTGAGGAGTGCTGCTCAGTAGAAGATGGCAGGATAGGCTTTGGCTGCCTTTGGACTTTAACTGGGGGTGAGGAGTGCTGCTCAGTAGAAGATGGGGGAGGGACTTCTAAAGGTGGAATCGTGAAATCAATGAAATCTTCAACATCCCCAAATCCTTCGTCGTCCTCTTCTTCTTCCTCTACTTCCTCTTCCTGCTTCTTCTGTACCTCTTCCTCCACATCATCATGGGCAATATCTTGCAGCACCTTCCCTGTCTGGCTGTAGAGATATTCTACTCCAAGGAGTTCACCTTAACATAAAAATAAAAGATTGATGTGGTATATGACAATATCATAATTCTGAGAATTAAAATAAAAATTAAAATGAAAATTAAAAAATATAAAAATAAACTACAGCAATTCATGAGTGTTGATGCCTTAATTTTTTGTCTCATTTAAAATGAGAAAATATGATTTTTAGCAATAAAGCCAGTGTACTGAATATTAATACTTATATTAAGATTAACAAAACCATGTGCTGCTTACCAGTATATTTGTGAGGGGCAGTATATGATGGAACCATCTTTTTTCCAAAGATAGTTTCTCCAAGTGAGTTTGCAGTATGGCGGAGAAGACCACTGTACGTTTGTGGTTCAGAAGATGAAGTGGTGGTGGCAGCTGATCCTCTGTCTTGATTCCACCTGTTAAGGCCATCTAACAGATATGCTTGAAACAGGGTGGCATTCGCAAGCGTACCTACAAAATCAAAATTAAATACAATGAAAAAATACATTACAATATTAACTTGTAATATTACTTTTGAATAAATCTATGTGATGATAACATTGGAAGGTTATTACCTGGGATGAACCTAGCCAAGTGCAGATGGAAACATTCCAAAGATGTTGATCCCCTCGCACAACGATATACAGGAAGGGGGCCTCCTCCTTTCTTGCTAACACCAGTTTGAGTGTATAACTGGACATTCGGAGGATCCTGGATACATTGCACATGCTTCTGCTGCTGTTTCCAGATCTCTGCCATCCGCTCACTGTTGATAAGGGGCACTCCTTGGGTGTCTCGCCCTTTGTCACCATCTAGAGACTGGATCAACTGGGAGATGAGGCGGGTGGTCTCCTCAACACCTCGAGTTGTTCTCCTACAGTGCATGGCCAATTCACTGGTCTTTATGTGTCGAAAAACATCATCATCCGTCTGGTTTTCCACATGCATGGCTTCCAACTCAGACTTCTTTGCAGCTACCAAAGCTTCTACATCTTCGGGATCCCACATGTATATGCACTGGCTGAGCCGAGACATAAAAGTGGCATACAGTGCATGGGCATCTGTTGTGCAGCCAACAGACAGACGTCTCATGAAGTGCCAGATGTCCAATCGTATCGACAGCTCCGGCCAGTCAGAAAACATTCTTCTCAGTTGATTATTTCCACAGCAATCTCTGTCAACATAGAGGAGATGAGGGGGTGGAACTTCTGCCTCTTTGTAACGTCTGATCAAGCCATGAATCATTGGACTTAGTCCAAAGCCTTCACCAGTTGTAAGGACGGACATAATTACTTGACCATACTCATTCCCAACATTAGTTGCCCACATAGCTGTCTTTGAACTTTCACCTGCCAGTTTCTTAACGACCTTTTTGGTGGAATCAATTTTCAGGATGTTTCCAAGCAGGGAGGTGATGTTTGATTTCACTTCTTCAATCCGCTGCATTACATCCTGGGCATACACTTGCATCAGCCAGCGATACTGAGGTACAGGAGCTAGGGTGGGTGGCTCTTCATGTCTTGGCGGCAAGATAAGTCCAGTTGCAGCTGCAAGTGAAAATCCTTGGCAGTCTGTCATGTACTGGATGCATTTCTGTAACCAGACTTCACTGTGTTGCTCCTGAATTTTGGCTCTTATCTGGCTGGCACTATTGCCGATCCCACGCTGTCTAAGAAGGCGAATAATTTTAATGTCACAAGCATAACGGTAAGTAAGGATGCACGGAAACTGCAGCTGATGTCCTAAGTCCAACTGTTGGATAATTTTCTGGTTCCAGCTAACCATTCTTTTTTTGCAAGCAGGACATATCAGAGTCTCTCCGGCAATGGTATAGTAACCGTTTACATCAAGGACCTGTCTGACTTTATTGTATATCCCCACAGAAGTTAACTCAACTCTGTTGCAACCTTGTTGAGGGCAATATAGTTTGACTAGCCATAATCTTCGTGGCATCCAGAGGAAAAGGGGGCGAGAAAAGTATCTGTCTACACGGGGTTTTATGGTGCAGGACAAGGATGGCTGTGGTGGATAAAACCATACTCTATCTATTTTGTCTATGTCAAACTCAACTCTTCCTCCTGGACTGAAACGAAACAGGGTCTTGGAAACCCAGAGGTGGTCTGCTTTAGGGAGGGTTTGTTTCCAGCCTGCTGGTAAACAGATATCACCTGCAAATAAACATAAAAATATTCAAAAACATGCTCAATTAAAAAGAGAGGTCCACAGGCCTTGATGGTCACCTGAAAAGCAAAGCCTATAAAAGAAACCATTAAGGAGTCTCATTTTAGCAGTTCAACCTTTATTTTTGGAGTCTAAACCCTAATCTGAGACTCCTTTGATGATAAATAAAGGTGGAGGAGGGAGGGGCGAGAGTTGGAGGAATACCTGAGTGACAAACAAAACCAAAATAAATATGGTTCAATATATGGTCTATAAAAATAAAAATGTTCAATACAATAGTATATGGTCATATTTGCCCCCCCCCCCCTCATGGGCAATGAATTTGACAATTTAAGAAAGAACATTTTGAACATAAAGATCTGTATTTGGTTATTATCTGTAATCACAATATCTTTTCAATTCAATACCTTTTATATAGAAAACATTTCATGAAATTTACACTTATATATATGGTGTTAGGGACTTATATTCTAGTACTTTTTATATAATATCTCAAAATAGGCAAAACAAGTAATGAAATCATCAGATGTGATTTATTTTTTAGGCTACACATATCTATCTGCATGTGGAGATAAAAGAGAGCTTAAGTAAAGCAACATGTACACAAATGTGTAGAGAGGAAAATATGAGCTCTTCCTAATCAGATTTTGTAATGATGAATTTCTACATGTATGTACATGAATAAATATATGTGAACATTGCAAAGACTTAAATACACATAAGGTGGAATTATAGCTTATATTTACTTGTTGGCTATTTATATGAACAAATATGTTTATTTTTCTAAAGCCATAAATTCAGTGTCACTACTGATGTAAAGAAACAGAGAATACTCAAACATCTTTTGAAGATTAATGTAGTTTAAAAAAAGGAAGTACCTGATTCAGAAGCAAGTAATCCAAGAGTTAAGGTGGCGGAAGGTGCTCCAGCAGTAACTGCAGCTGTGAGTGGTCCGACGGTCATGGCGGCTGCAGGGGCTCTGCTCGTCATGGTGGCTGTGGGGATTCTGGTTGTCATGGTGGCTGTGGGTGGTCCAGCTGTCATGGTGGCTGTGGGGATTCTGGTTGTCATGGTGGCTGTGGGTGGTCCAGCTGTCATGGTGGCTGTGGGGATTCTGGTTGTCATGGTGGCTGTGGGTGGTCCAGCTGTCATGGTGCCTGTGGGGATTCTGGTTGTCATGGTGGCTGTGGGGATTCTGGATGTCATGGTGCCTGTGGGGACTCTGGTTGTCATGGCGGCTATGAGTGGTCCAGCTGTCATGGTGCCTGTGGGTGGTCCAGCAGTCATGGTGCCTGTGGGTGGTCCAGCAGTCATGGTGCCTGTGGGGATTCTGGTTGTCATGGTGGCTGTGGGTGGTCCAGCAGTCATGGTGGCTGTGGGTGGTCCAGCTGTCATGGTGCCTGTGGGTGGTCCAGCAGTCATGGTGCCTGTGGGGATTCTGGTTGTCATGGTGGCTGTGGGTGATCCAGCAGTCATGGTGCCTGTGGGGATTCTGGTTGTCATGGTGGCTGTGGGTGGTCCAGCAGTCATGGTGGATGTTGGTGGTCCAGCAGTCATGGTGGCTGTGGGTGGTCCAGCACCTTATAATTAAAACGCATATTTTTATCTTAAGAGACATATAAATCATTAAGAACCTAAAGCCCCAGATGAATTTAAATTCATGATCTGCAGTTCTGAAGCCTCATGGTACTTTAATTTTTTTCACTTAGCTATGACGATATTTATCTATTCGATTGATAACAACTTTACAATTAACACATTTAATTCGCCATCTTTAACATAAAGTCATAAAGAGTACAAGTCTAGGTGTAGTGAGGTAAACATGATAAGTTCATGTACTTTATCTTGCATAGAACTAAAAATATACACAGTCACTATTCTTTTAATCATGAATTATATGCATATATACCCAGCCCAAATTTCAAGAATTAACCTGCACAACAATCTATATCAAACGTACATGTGTCTAGTATATATTCATGTACCTGAATTCTATACCTGGTACAGAATAACAGCAAATTTAAATGAAGACTTTGGGATTTAATTTTTAAATTATGAGCCATAATATTATTTTCTCTAAAATTTCACATTATGTTTTAAGTAAATATTGTAAGGGGTTGTCAACATCAAAAGCATTATTTAAGGAATAAAGAATCATTCTTTGAGTATTATGAGGTGATAATTTCGGTTGGGGCGTGGTCAAACCCAATAAAGCCCTATGGGCTTTATGATAGATTTGACCATGCTCCAACCGAAATTATCACCTCATAATATTCGTGCGGCTATGTTAAGGCTGTCCGAAGCTAAATTTATACCGAAAAACAATACTATTTTAATTATCGAAAGAAAACTTTAACAGAGCGAATTTTTTAAAACTTTTATTACATAAATTAACAGTGATATCAAGCACTATATTTGATGAATTTTTGTAACATCACATATTTTTCTTAAGCACGTGATGGGCGTATCCCAACACAGTAAATAATCTATATAAATCGCACCGGGGGCAAGTGAACATTAAATCAAAAATATTTTAATGAAAAATCCTTTGATTATTAAAGTAATGTATTTTGCAGTTTTGCTGGGGGTTCATATTACCATTTCGTTTATTTGAAAAATTTTCAAAACATTTTGCCTCATCATCAAAATTAGGCACTTTTTTTTACCTTTTAAAGTTGATTTACACAAAATCGGGTCAATTGGTAGGCTTCCCCCAGCAATATGCACATTAATTGGTACTTATTTTCTCTCCCATGTTTACTTAAAATATATTAAGATTGTATTGATCTTTCACTTGCGACAAGCTGTTTTTTTTACATGCATATACATATCACCATTCATTAGTTTACACGTAGCAGGGGGAGTATCAAAACCATTAGTTTATAAATAGTTTTTTACCTAATACAAAGCTTTAAAACTGTTGAGTTTTTGATACTCCATATTGGCGATATTGAATTTAGTATCACTAGTATTTACAACAACGTCTATGTAAAGGAATGAAGTGGTTTTATAATGCACAATAAAATTCACTTATTATGTAACGACACATTCCCTAAGAACAATTGAAAGGAATGCAGATCGTGACGTCAAAGTTAACTATGACGTCATATCTTATGAAGTGACTTATGAAGTGACAAGTGACTTTTTACACATCGCTGTGAAATCAATCGGGCAGCCTTAACATACCCATGCAAAGAATGATTTGATCCTTAATACTTATATTTATATTATTTCCAATTTCTACACATAAATACAACATAAATTTAAGTCACTATTTTTCATGTAGCACATGCTATGTATTACTATGCAGCGCAGCCAATACCGTTTTTCGGTTATGCTATAAGACACGCCCATTTTGTGTCGCTCATCTTTTATGAAATCATTGGGTTTTAGGTTTTAGAATTGATTGGTAAGCTTATCACAAACAAAGACAGTAGAAAATGTGAATATTGTAATGTAGATGTATATACATATACATGCGCACAGTTAAAGAAGCGTATGCATCACACAATGTAAGGAAGCTATAAACACACACCATCCGAGTACAAAAGACAACACAAAGCAAGAGGGCTACATCAAACATTTCCATTATGTGCATTCATATACTTACAGTACTGTTATTTTTCAAATACCTTAAAATCAAACAACAACTGTAGAATCATTTAATTTCGTGGGGGCCAATTTTCGTGGATTATCAGTTTTTTGCCTGTTCATGGGAATGTATTTTCGTGGACGATTCAGTTTTCAGTTTCAATAGGTAAACCAAATCTTTTATGATTAGTTTTTTCGTTCAGGATGTAAATTTGTGGGCGAGGGCTACCTACGAATACCACGAAAATTGATCCACCACGAATTTTAATGATTCCACAGTATATAATGTTTAACTTGCTCAACAGTTAACACATTAATTAAAAATATTTCTTTAAAGTTTTGGGAATGGTCGAATGGTTTTTGAGAAGATTTATAAAGACTTTTCTCTCTATATACATGTATTCCAATGTATCACAGATTTTTTGTGGCCAAATTGTGAGAAGATTCTGAAACATTTCTTTTGTTTCTTTATATGTGGCCCCATCCTACCCCAGGGTTCATGATTTGCACAGACTGGAATCTTCACTATATATGAATATTAAATTATCTAAGTTTTCTGGTCGATCTGTTTAAAGAATATTTTTTACATTTTCCTTGCATACTTGAAATTCTCAGGTGAGCTCAGAAGATTATTAAAATGATAATTATTAAAATAAACTTATTTAAGCGATTTATATTTCAATCAAAACAATTATATCACTTGTAAATACTGGATACATACTGTAAAGCGATTTCTCCATCTCCAGCACATGATGTAGGAGGGCACCATCAGTCATGCGTGTTGGTATAGCTTAAAAAGGAAAGAAATTTGATTACTAAAATCGTCAATATTTTTCCCAGATATAGCTCTAATAATTTTAAAACATCTTATACTTGATAAATCAGAAACTAGGTTCATTACATGCAAAAAAAAGTTCTTTATTTGATTGCAGTTTCTGTAAATGCATAGGCGCCAGAATGCAAAACCATTCAAAAGCATAAATAATTTATTTGTTAAGGTAATTTAAAAATGCAATAAATGGTCTAGTAGTTTTTGTGATGTTCATTATTGTCATGAATATGATCTTTGAACCCAATGAAAAGTTCAAAGAGACTTGAACCTTTTTTGCTCATATTAAGACTAAATTAAAATTTTGATTATTTTTAAAGAAAACAATTTTGCTATCAGAAACTGTTCTCTGCTCATTATTAAGAATTTTTAAATTAAGATGGATGGAAGATATGTCACACAACTGCATGAGCAGAAAAAAATTATCCCCCCCCCCCCCAAAAAAAAGTAACCCCGGAAAAGTACATATATATGTAATATTCTAGGCTTTCTCTTACTAGGCTGAACTTTCTTAGGTGACAGTAGTCTCCTGGCCCTATGCTGTAGAGCGTGAGGGGTCAAATGGCTGCTTAACACCAGGGACTTCAGTTCCGAAGACTTCCCAACAGATGACGAATGAGGGGAAGGAGCCTGCTTCAAAGACGAATGAGTTTCCTTTTTCATCTTTACTGCCTCTCGCCCCTCAGGAAAGTGCATCATGTACTTCCGAAATTTTTGCTTGTTGATGCTCTGTTCTTTGCTGTCTTTTGGTTGCTCCTTGTTGGATTCTGCCTCCATTTCCATTTTCATGACCAACCATCCCGCATATCCAAGGCAATTTTCCAGAATCCAGCTGAAAGTTTGGCCTCTATAAGTACCAAACTGAAGTTCATGTTGCCCCAGGACATCAACTTCATTGCTGGTTACTCCATGCTGCTGGCGAATTCGTCTCAAGGCAATGGCTCTGACATGTTCATCTGTCTTTGGTTTTCCCCAGTATCCCCTTGCCTTGTTCTCTCTGGCAATAGAGACTGCAGCTGGTGTGTCTGATAAGTTCAGCTTTCCATTGGCATACTTTCTGAAATTTGGGGTCCTCATGCTACAAGAAAACAAAAAAAATTTAATTTGAGAATAATTTGATTCCTGATAAAATAAATTTATATCAAATCAATAATTATCATTACTCAAAAAAGCCCAATTAAAACAAATTGAAGCACACTCTATTTAATGCACCACAATACAAAATGCAAGAATGCGTATGGTTTAGGGGTAAGGATACTGTGGAATCATTTAATTTCGTGGGGGTCAATTTTCGTGGATTGAGGGATTTTTGCTTGTTCGTGGGGTTGTAATTTTGTGAATGAGTCAGTGTTCATTGTCAGTAGGTAAACCAAACCTTTTATAATAAGTTTTTGTTGAGGATGTAAATTTGTGGACGAGGACTACCCACGAATACCACAAAAATTGAGCCACCACGAATTCTAATGATTCCACAGTATTTAAACAAGAGGCCCATGGGCCACATCGCATACCTGACACAACTGTATTGTACCTCTATTGCACATGCTTTGCATGTGATCAAAACTTCTGAGAAGCCTTTCAAGCCTAAAAGTATTTGAACATGTTACTAACCAAGTTCACATCCTTGTAAATTTGTTAACAAGCTGTACATTTAAGGTGGCTCACTTCACCTGGAAATAGTTTCTCAAATCAGCAGAATATTGCTTAATTTTGATAGTAAACCCGAGGTAGATTCAAACTCATGATCTGTGGTTCACAAGCCCACTAATTTAACTGCTGAGCTATGGTGATAGTCAACACAATCTTTTAATAAAAACAATTTCAACAAAACATTTAAACGCCATCTTATGACATAGTCTCTTAAAAATGTTAAGTCTCGGTGTAGTGAGGTACTTAACATTCATTATGTAAACAACATATTTCTCAACCTACAAAACTCTTAGATTTCTTCTACTCTAACTTATCTTACAAATAAAATATTTCACTACAGTATTTTCAGCAAAAATAACTTGTTACAGACAAAATCTTGATGCACCTAAGAGCTCCTTATTTTTTGAATAACAAGTAAAATTGTTACAAAAGTATTTATTTCCAAAATCATTTTAGATATATTACAGTACTGCTCTTTGGTGTAAAGTAGCATTAAATCGCAATCTTTTAAATCACGTTCTGAAATCAGAACTCATTATCATATACCTCTACGTATTTTTAACAATATGAGGGAAATTCAATTTATTTAATCGCAGCGAACAGACTAATTTGCCTCAGGAAAAAGACATGCTCTCGGGGAACTGGATTCATTCTGACTCCTTCAATAGTGTACTTTAGTTGTATATATAACCTAAATTATAAGACATATACCTGAGGAGTGCTGTTTAGTAGATGAGGTAGGGATTTCTATGAGTGGAATTCTAAAATCTGAAATCTTCTACACCTCCAAATCCTCTGTCATCCTCTTCTTATTCTAATTCCTCCTGCTTCTCTCCCTCTTCCTGATCAGCAATCTTAATATATAGGAGAACCTATCCTGTTTTGCTGTGAAGAGAGGCAATCAACTCCAAAAAGTTCACCTAATAAAAAAACACATTACTATTATCAGTACCGATATTGGCATTCTATTTTTCAACTGACCATTATACAAATCAGTAACGTACAACACTTAAGAAAGCCCCTAAATCTTTTGGGATCAATATTTGGACCCTAATTAATCCTTGTGGACATTAATGCAAAGGAATAATCAGCATTAGTTGAAAGGTAAATGATCTGATTAAGAAATTCCACCCCCATGAGGGAACCCATAATTTTTATCATGTCGTTCAAAAATCAGTAAAGCACAACACTTAAGAAAGCCCCTAAATCTTTCTGACTCCTTCAATAGTGTACTTTAGTTGTATATATAACCTAAATTATAAGACATATACCTGAGGAGTGCTGTTTAGTAGATGAGGTAGGGATTTCTATGAGTGGAATTCTAAAATCTGAAATCTTCTACACCTCCAAATCCTCTGTCATCCTCTTCTTATTCTAATTCCTCCTGCTTCTCTCCCTCTTCCTGATCAGCAATCTTAATATATAGGAGAACCTATCCTGTTTTGCTGTGAAGAGAGGCAATCAACTCCAAAAAGTTCACCTAATAAAAAAACACATTACTATTATCAGTACCGATATTGGCATTCTATTTTTCAACTGACCATTATACAAATCAGTAACGTACAACACTTAAGAAAGCCCCTAAATCTTTTGGGATCAATATTTGGACCCTAATTTATCCTTGTGGACATTAATGCAAAGCAATTATAAGCATTAATTAAAAAAGAAATGGTCTGATTAAGAAATTACACCCCCATGAGGGAACCCATAATTTTATCATGTCATTCAAAAATCAGGAAAGTACAACACTTAAGAAAGCCCCTAAATCTTTTGGGATCAATATTTGGACCCTAATTTATCCTTGTGGACAATAATGCAAAGCAATAATCAGCATTAATTAAAAAAGAAATGGTCTGATTAAGAAATTCCACCCCCATGAGGGAACCCATAATTTTTATCATGTCGTTTAAAAATCAGGAAAGTACAACACTTAAGAAAGCCCCTAAATCTTTTGGGATCAATATCTGGACCCTAATTTATCCTTGTGGACATTAATGCAAAGCAATTGTAAGCATTAATTAAAATAGAAATGGTCTGATTAAGAAATTCCACCCCCATGAGGGAACCCATAATTTTTATCATGTCGTTCAAAAATCAGGAAAGTACAACACTTAAGAAAGCCTCTAAATCTTTTGGGATCAATATTTGGACCCTAATTTATCCTTGTGGACATTAATGCAAAGCAATTATAAGCATTAATTAAAAAAGAAATGGTCTGATTAAGAAATTACACCCGCATGAGGGAACCCATAATTTTATTATGTCATTCAAAAATCAGGAAAGTACAACACTTAAGAAAGCCCCTAAATCTTTTGGGATCAATATTTGGACCCTAATTTATCCTTGTGGACATTAATGCAAAGCAATAATCTGCATTAGTTGAAAGAGAAATGGTCTGATTAGAGATTACACCCCCATGAGGGAACCCTAAATTTTATCATGTCGTTCAAAAATCAGGAAAGTACAACACTTAAGAAAGCCCCTAAATCTTTTGGGATCAATATTTGGACCCTATTTTATCCTTGTGGACAATAATGCAAAGCAATTATAAGCATTAATTAAAAAAGAAATGGTCTGATTAAGAAATTCCACCCCCATGAGGGAACCCATAATTTTTATCATGTCGTTCAAAAATCAGGAAAGTACAACACTTAAGAAAGCCCCTAAATCTTTTGGGATCAATATTTGGACCCTAATTTATCCTTTTGGACATTAATGCAAAGAAATAATCAGCATTAGTTGAAAGGGAAATGGTCTGATTAAAAAATTACACCCCCATGAGGGAACCCATAATTTTTATCATGTCGTTCAAAAATCAGGAAAGTACAACACTTAAGAAAGCCCCTAAATCTTTTGGGATCAATATTTGGACCCTAATTTATCCTTTTGGACATTAATGCAAAGAAATAATCAGCATTAGTTGAAAGGGAAATGGTCTGATTAAAAAATTACACTCCCATGAGGGAACTCATAATTTTATTATGTCATTCAAAAATCAGGAAAGTACAACACTTAAGAAAGCCCCTAAATCTTTTGGGATCAATATTTGGACCCTAATTTATCCTTGTGGACATTAATGCAAAGCAATAATCTGCATTAGTTGAAAGAGAAATGGTCTGATTAGAGATTACACCCCCATGAGGGAACCCTAAATTTTATCATGTCGTTCAAAAATCAGGAAAGTACAACACTTAAGAAAGCCCCTAAATCTTTTGGGATCAATATTTGGACCCTAATTTATCCTTTTGGACATTAATGCAAAGAAATAATCAGCATTAGTTGAAAGGGAAATGGTCTGATTAAAAAATTACACTCTCATGAGGGAACTCATAATTTTATTATGTCATTCAAAAATCAGGAAAGTACAACACTTAAGAAAGCCCCTAAATCTTTTGGGATCAATATTTGGACCCTAATTTATCCTTGTGGACAATAATGCAAAGCAATTATAAGCATTAATTAAAAAAGAAATGGTCTGATTAAGAAATTCCACTCCCATGAGGGAACCCATAATTTTTATCATGTCGTTCAAAAATCAGGAAAGTACAACACTTAAGAAAGCCCCTAAATCTTTTGGGATCAATATTTGGACCCTAATTTATCCTTTTGGACATTAATGCAAAGAAATAATCAGCATTAGTTGAAAGGGAAATGGTCTGATTAAAAAATTACACTCCCATGAGGGAACTCATAATTTTATTATGTCATTCAAAAATCAGGAAAGTACAACACTTAAGAAAGCCCCTAAATCTTTTGGGATCAATATTTGGACCCTAATTTATCCTTGTGGACAATAATGCAAAGCAATTATAAGCATTAATTAAAAAAGAAATGGTCTGATTAAGAAATTCCACCCCCATGAGGGAACGCATAATTTTTATCATGTCGTTCAAAAATCAGGAAAGTACAACACTTAAGAAAGCCCCTAAATCTTTTGGGATCAATATTTAGACCCTAATTTATCCTTTTGGACATTAATGCAAAGAAATAATCAGCATTAGTTGAAAGGGAAATGGTCTGATTAAAAAATTACACTCCCATGAGGGAACCCATAATTTTTATCATGTCGTTCAAAAATCAGGAAAGTACAACACTTAAGAAAGCCCCTAAATCTTTTGGGATCAATATTTGGACCCCAATTTATCCTTGTGGACATTAATGCATAGCAATTATAAGCATTAATTAAAATAGAAATGGTCTGATTAAGAAATTACACCCCCATGAGGGAACCCATAATTTTTATCATGTCGTTCAAAAATCAGGAAAGTACAACACTTAAGAAAGCCCCTAAATCTTTTGGGATCAATATTTGGACCCTAATTTATCCTTTTGGACATTAATGCAAAGAAATAATCAGCATTAGTTGAAAGAGAAATGGTCTGATTAAAAAATTACACTCCCATGAGGGAACCCATAATTTTTATCATGTCGTTCAAAAATCAGGAAAGTACAACACTTAAGAAAGCCCCTAAATCTTTTGGGATCAATATTTGGACCCTAATTTATCCTTGTTGATATTAATGCAAAGAAATAATTAGCCTTAATTGAAAGAGAAATAGTCTGATTAAGAAATTACACCCCTATGAGAGAACCCATAATTTTTATAATGGCGTTATTTTGAAATTACACCCAGTGGGCAAATGAAATAAATAATTTACATCTATCATCAATATATATTCATATCCACCCACTTAATTGCTATTTTCTAAGGATAATTTTTTTATTTTTTGACTAGATATATCTTAAATTAATTCACAACACAGAAATAATCAAAAACATATTATCTCCTTATTTACAAGTTAGACTCCACTCAGTAAATGGAATTCATTTAGAGCTCTGCACGAGGCACAAATTGATAAATTGATATTTAAATTAAATTAAGTCTGGGAAAATAAAAACAAAGCAAGATTTGTGGCTAAACTCAGACATCTTTTATAGCCAGGGTCATTATGACCCTTTTAAAAAAATAAAGTTTTTATTAATTAGTTAAATACTAATTATTTCATTTTCCTGACATGTACTTCTTATTTGCATTGTTTGTGCTTTAGAGTACCGGGTATGATATCGTTATAATCACAGCCAGTATTAGTTAAAAATGGATATGCTATGTTATTTTTTGTTCATGTACTCCATGTACTATAATATGGTATTTGAGTGATAATAAACTGAACTGAACTATCTAGAAACATACAATTTCTTTTCTGTATAACTTGTCACACCTTTATTAGTATTTGTCAGCACACTAAACTGTGCGAGAACTCATTTAATTATCAAAGATTTTACTAATTCAAAACACATTAAACTTCATAAATTTTGTTTAATGATAAATAAATGATTTACTTACTGTGTCTTTCTTATGTAAAAAATTAAGCAGCATGGATGTAAAATTGGAACAACTTATAAGACTCAAATAATATTTGTACTATATACAAACAGGTTATGCTAGGTGATTCAGTTATTCGTGCAAGAATAAAAGGATTTAGTTATTCATACAAATACATTAAACCACTGTTTTTTCACTTCTTCAGTTCAAAGCCAAACACATACATGTATATACATGTATGTATAGATGGGTGCATATCCAAATATTTGTGTAAAAATTACTATGCAAACAATTAAATAATAAATTCAAAGCAATAAATCATTATCAACATTAAAAAAAAAAGAATTGTTTATCCCAATTCGAGCTAATAGATGCAGATATAGTCGTGTAAAACGGCGGGAAAACATCAAAGAGAACCGACGCAGACGACTGCTGTGCGAAGGCGGCGGGGGAGTGGGGATCTAGAAACGCTCAACGTCGCCAATGGAATAAGTTGGGGTCCGATTTATAATAAAAATCAGAAAGTTGTTAATAATAATTAGTTTGCCATAATGTTATCAATTATATTCCATAAATATCAATTTACGAAAGAATAAAATGAATTTTAAAGGATACGATCACAGACATGGGAGAGCGATCTATCGGGGATCTAGAACTCAGCGGACCTCGTGTATTCCAATTGATTTTCAAAGATTTGAGGCTCTAATTGCATAATTAGGAGATAATGAATGTTACTCTGGTACAAGTTCAATAGTTTTAACATTATAGATATTGTTACAACAAACAAATACAGAACTATTTAGCGTTAAATCGGAAATTTGAAAGTTAATTCTTCGCGACTTTATTGTAGTGATGTCTCTCAATTCAAACTAGTTTAAGAACATGGATTGGCATAGTACACGTACATTTTTAATAACATTACATAAAATACCATTTTTATACGCTTTCCGACCATTTTAATTCTAAATTCACGCAAAAAACAACGATGTATACCGTGGGAATTTTACACAAAATTGACGATCAGTCTGATCACGATCAGGGTGCAAATTTATGCAATTTTTACGCAAGTTTTGCACACTTACCGAAATAAAAGGTCGATCTGCATATCTATGTATAATTTGAACTGCTCGATACGACAATTGCATAGGTAATTTGGCCTGAGGACCTTTTGATCTCCGACTGTCACTGTCTCTCGCTTGCGGAGAATGGGGTCACTGACGTCAGACTCTAGCCTTTCAATCTTGGAAGGGGCTAGCGTTCTGATTGGTCAATTCTTGATGGTATCTTGGAAGGACTGAGAGCTGTGATTGGTTGCAGCTTCCAAGATTTTTATAGCAAAGATTGCTTGGAATGGAGCGCTATCTGACGTCGGTATTCGAACCGGTCTGACGTCACATTCCTCCCCCCTTAAAAGATCTTCGCCCTTGAAGATCAACCCAGGCTCTTCCCTTGGCAGGAGTTAACCTGTCAGTTCCATGGGTTGGTCACGGGATGGGAGAAATAATGACGGCCGGGATTCGAACCCGGGCCCCCTGAATCTCTAGTCAGGTGCTCTACCAACTGAGCTATCTGGCCCCAGTATTCGAACCGGTCTGACCGTCACAAGTACTTAAACTTCGCCAATATTGATCAATTTTCCCTACAAGAGAGCAGTACCACTCTTACAGGAAAGCGGTATATGAGATTTATAGAAACCCTATTCCCAGTTAATGCATTTCATAAATTGTAATTAATAAATAACAGTTTAATGATAATTCCTGCAGTTAATGAACTGCATTTATTATAACTTAATTAAGTTTATTGATCTATTTTCATTTAATATAATTCTCATAAAAATATGGCTTCATGGCAGTTATAATTTGTATTCATATCAAACTGAAACATTTTTAAAAAAATATTTGCTGCCATATAACATGTATAATTCATAGTTTAATTATTATTTTAAAAATTTATCTTCATATAAAGACAAAGCCAATAAAATCAGTAAATCATATAATAAATCCAAAAATGGAAAGGGATAAACCTTATTTATTTATGTAATATATACCATTTGCTATATTTATAATTCCAGGTTATATGACATTGCATTCATAAAGTTTTGGATTTTTTAATGATGCAAAATAATCAATCTAATGAGTCTAAACATGTTCAACATTCAGGGATGTATTCATCATTAGGGATCAAACCCAGACCAGTAGAAGTAATAGGGTGGGGAACAGGGGTGAATTCCTAGTGAGGGAGGACTTTTAAGGGGTAATTAGCACATTAAGGGGAAGGTGTGTGGGTTGTCTTTAAGTATCTTAATTGGATCTTGGAAATGCATGCACTTACAATGGGAACTATATCAAATAGAGTTTGCCAGAAATTGGCAAAATAAAGTTGTAACCTAGCTCTCAGAGAAGTTCAAATAGTTTGCAGTTACTGCTGTAAGATATACCTAATTTAAAATACCATGTTACATGTCAGCAATCACTTGCCTCGAAAGTATACAGTGTAATGCCATAAGTGTTTCACGTCAACGTAATGTTGACGAAATAATAAAATAATATCCTGAACTAAATTCCTCATATCTCTGTTATTATACATCGTTCCTCGGTTACATTTGGACGGTAGAAAATAGAGTGTGTATACGTCATTTTGGATTCCCCGATGGCGCGTGGGACTATTTTTAGATACAGAAGCAGACGTAAACAAACATGGCTTCAAATCGCCGTGAAATGTCACCTGTCCTAAAGGAACAGATCGTACGTCTTCATAAAGAAGGTAGAAATAATTCTGAGATTGCCGAAATTACCGGATATGATCGCTCTACGGTTTCTAAGTTTTTGAAGAGGTTTGCTGTTCGACAAAGTGTAGCAAATAACGCTCGAAGCGGAAGACCAAAACTTACAAGTGATCAGTCAGATCGTGTCTTGAACAGGTTGGTTTTGAAGGATCGTAGAAAGAGTCTGAGTGATTTAACTTCAGAATTAAATAAATCTATACCTAACCCATTGTCAACACGAACTGTTCAGCGCAGATTACACTTTTTGAAATATAATCGCCGAAAAGTTGGTAAGACTCTAACAATCTCAAAGGTGAACAGAGTAAAGCGTGTTAAATGGTGCCGTGATCATAAAGACTGGTCTGTGGATCAAAATTGGAAAACAGTTATATTTTCCGACGAAACTCAGGTTGTTTTAGGAACTGATCATAAAGTTTATGTCTGGAGAAAGGCCGATGAAAAATGGAGACCGGAATGCCTTGGTTTACGTTCGGTCCGAAATGGCGGAGTTCGTCTATCTGTGTCGTTTTGGGGCTGTATCTGTTACTCAGGAGTGGGCTTACTAACACCAATAGATGGAAATTTAAACACGGATAAGTACATTACACTTTTAGACAATAATTTGTGGCAAGTTGTTGCCAAACACTTTCGTAACAACCCCTGGGTGTTTCAGGACGACAATTGCCCCGCCCACATGTCAGCTAGGGCTAAAGCCTGGAAAGAAGAAAATAATATCCCTTGCTTATACTGGCCATCCCAATCACGAGACCTAAACCTCATAGAAAATGTATGGAGATTAATAAAAATTTATCTTGCAAAGGAGCAACACAACATTAAAACAAAACAGGAACCTGTTGATGCTGTCCTGCGTATCTGGACCTCCCTTACCCCAGAATATATACAGGGTTTATATGAATCCTTACCAAACAGATTAAATGCTGTTCTTAAAGCTAAAGGCCATGCCACCAAATACTGAAAATGCCAGAAGTTTGTAATCAACTATATTAAGGTAAGGAGGTGTTTTGATACATTGAATTCTCGTACTGAATACACATGACGTCGTGCAAACGTGAAACACTTATGGCACTACACTGTATATCTTTACCACACTTCGCGCTTGTGTATACAACAGATTTTATGACCACTGTTTGCTGATGCAGCCGTTGTACAATATATTCACCTTTACCACTGCAGTACTCCAATATATGGTCGAGGATACACCTGTACACTTATGTGAAAAAAAAAATCTTTTTTTTTAGACAACCGTCACCGCTGTTCCGCCGCTCTTGTAACAATGTTTTGATCTATTTCTAGAATATTTTAAAATATTTTTTTAAAAAAATGAAATAACTTCAAAATAGACAGTATCGTGAATTAGCTTCCCCAATTGCATGTTCTGATTTTAGTCAACACCTGTCGTAGTCTTAAAAGCGCTTACAGTTACGTTATTATCAGTCTGGAAAGAACAATCTGAAACAAACACGATGCAACATTTAAACAAGATTCTCACAGTCACAGTGTTTGGACTGAATCATGCATTTGTAAATTGTTTCTCGTGTTAATAATTTTCCGAGAATCTAGTTTTCGATGCCGTGAATCAGTTCACTAAACATCACCTTCAAAGAATTCATTTGCTGTAAGTACAAAATAAGGGATTGTAGATGTTTGCTTGTAAAACTTGCTCTCGTAGTTCATACTCATAATATCATGAGTTCTTCATCTTGACGAACACAGAACCCCAGACAGTATAAATATGTTGTAGATTGACATTGAATAGGCTAATTGGCCCGGTTTTATTTAGCTGTTTGGGATTTTTTCCTAATCGTTTTGCTGTTGAAATATTTTCACTGTTTTAAAACTTCATTGCCATCAAAAATTTTGATTGCAACATTACAGACTACATGTGATACTGTCCTAGCTGACCAAATCTTGATAAATACAACTTCATGCCATTGCAATGTGAAAGTCACAATTAATTTAGGCTAACAGTAACTTATGAAATTAATTAATTAGTTGTGAGAATACATGAACAGGTACTTTCCAACAATTGACATTAGTTTTCATTAATCCGAGATTCCTCTGACTCTAACCCCCGCTTTTATATTGTGACATGTGTCAATATAAAAGCAGGGGTTAAAGGCAGAGGAATCATCTGAGGTGCTATATATTTTCCTTGATTTTTAAATGATAATTTTAAGCATAAATATAAAAACTAGCTTTAAATATCCATAATACATTTGATGAGTAAATTAAACTTTATTTGTAAATTGCCTTGTAATAATTTGTAAGGTATATCAACTATTTAATCGGCCTTATATCAGACATTAAGCAGATTCTATTACTTCACCTCATATTAATATTTTATGGGGTAAAAAACCCTATTATCATTACTTTAGTAAATATGGGGGGAAAACCCAACATTAGCATTAAATATGGGAATAAAAACCCCATCTGATTTTTTTTGGGAATGGTGGGTTTTTTCCCCATATATTATTTCATGGGGTTTCTTGCCACATGGGGTTTATTGCAAAACCCCATGGGGTTTGCATGGGGTTTTCTGTGGGGTATTTTTTCCGAGCTAAAACCCCATGGGGTTGGAAATTTTAAGTTCAAATATCTAAAAAAACTATCTTAAAATGTTTCAATTTTTTTCCATAAATTTATTAAGAACAAAAAACCCCACCATTTGGTACTAAACTTTGGTCGATAGTGTGAATGGAAAGGGGTGCGCAACGCCGGAAAAATGTCCATTCCGAAGTTGTCCGTCCCACTGTTTTAAATAAATCGATACAAATTGCAGATCACGAAGGAGTAAATTAGTAACTGCTAGAACAGCTGTTTTATAAAACCCGGTTTAAACTGGTTATCACCTAGATTATTGAGTTGAGGTCGATAAGCATGAAAATATAATCCATGAAAAATAACTCTTGAAAGTTTGCTTTTAACCATAAAATCAACTTTTTTGTTGAATAATTGTAAAACATGGTGCTTTGACAACATGTATGAAATATATCTTTTAACCGATGACATAGAAATCACTGTTTGGGAACTACTTATGTAAATTCATGTAAATTCATGTACATTCATACGCAGTGATTAGTTGTTGTATATTTAAAGATCACAAAATTTAAACACAGTAGATTGTAAATATTGTAGTTTGACAGGTAAATATATTATAAATAGACTGAATCATACACGTCTTGTTAATTGATATCAGTTTTTAAAGATATACTGTTGCTCTTTATTGATACTATTTGTAAGAAGGAACAGATGTTGCCACTGATAAATCCTTTGGTGATTACAATGCCTTATATATAAATAATCTATAAATGTATTTCTTTTTCTTGATAACTAAGTTGTGAGTCCAATGTATTTTAATCTTTTCACCAGCCACAACTTTTCTAGAAAATTAAATATTGATACTATTGCATGCGACAGTATCTCGGTGATTCATCGCAGTGTGTCAGAGGTAGACAGGTAGACATTTCGACATGTGTCAATGAGTACATTGCATGATACTTGATTTATGTTTTTGAAAATGTCATTGCCCTTTACAGAAATTTTGTACCACTGAACGCGTTTTGTCATTAATATATCATGCAGAACACACTACCGTATACTGCAGATTTCTAATTAATCGCAAGGAATTATTTTTTCAGAAAAATAGCAAAAAACTCATCTCTAGGATTTTAAGATATCGTTTTTATTTTTTGGATTTTGAGTAAAAAAAGGAAACAATGATAAACATTCGGCGTTTGCGATTTTTTTTAATTTTCGCGATTTCATGCAAAATGTTTGATTGCGTAAATATAATATGTAATAACGTAAAATAAGGAATTTACATTATATAAAACAGGATACCTTAGAGAAAGTGCGTCATCGTACGTGTATAAACCTGCAAGGTTCATGTGAGGTTTATGTGTGGGAAAGGTGTTTTGCAGTACGATAATTTATTTTGAGTTTTTAAGAGGACTCTGGACTGTTATTGGGGAACTGTAAATAGCATAAAACGGATATCTATATTTGAGTTTAAAATACTGTCTTTGAATACTTCGTATTTAGATTTTACTAACAGACAGGGTGTCCACATGCCCAAACAATTCCCCTTATTAAAAAAACTCCTCTTACAAACAAAAACAAAGCTTTTTTTATTAATGAATTAAGAAAAAAATTCGTCCCAAAGGAACCAAGATACAAAAAGTTCTAAACCGTCCGTACAGGTAAGGTGAAATTCAATTAGATTATTTATTGTGGTATTAATGTAATGCTGGCCCTTTTATGTAAACAAGAACTAGACCTCACTAGCTTGTTTATTCCGTTCTTTGTTTTGACAAAATCTTTTTTAGATTCCGTTTATTACACCAGGACCACTACGTTTGTCAGGACAATGCCGTTGTTAGAGAAACGCTATTGTAATGCATTTCACTAAAAGCTATACATTTTGTTGATTCCTAAGTCTTTCAATCACTATAAATTTCATATATAAATTGAGGTGTAAACCATTTTGTCTTTACACATATCTTTGTTCTTTCACCAGCTATTTACATTGTAATTACAATGTTTTACGTCTATACGATTTAATATTGAAGTTACTGCATACAACCTAAGTTTATCTTGATGATACATTCTAGTTTGTTTGTGGAGACAGATACATTAGTCTACAGTGTTTCAACGATACAGCGTAAACCTATTGATACATATTGATACTTAAGATCTTTTTTTAAAATACTTTTGACATTGTACCACTGAACACGCCTTTTATTCAGTTATTTCGTAAAGACGGTGCTTTTTTTCACTTCGGTTGTCTTAGGGAAGGAAAGTGACTGAACATGTACATGTAGAAACCTACAATGCTAAGTACGGTGCACGGTAGATATGTATTTTACTATCTCCTCTGATTTTAATACAATGCTTAATTTACACCGGTTGCCTAAGTGAAGGGAACACGTAACTGCACATGTATAAGCCTGCTAGGTTTATATGTGTGTACGGTTTATGTTTTATTAAATAATTCATTTGCAGTGGTGAAGTTGACTCCAGGCTCTATTTTTGTAACTGTTAGTAGCATGAAATGATTATGTATAATTTTTATGTTAATTATAAACACAGTTTTTGTAGTATACTCATACATGTAAAACGATGCATATTATCAAATAAGATATATTTGATTAAACAAATAAATAATCACACACTCATTTTTCATTGTAAACGGTTTTACATAATTCTGTCTAAAAAGAATTGAACTAAAGTGTTCATGCACAGTCACCGATTTAAAGCTGAATCGACTTTGATAAGTAAAAACGTTAAACGCCATTAAAAAAAGATTGTATGTTTTTTTGTTGTTGTAGAAAGGACACCAATGACCCCCTTCATATTTTGTAAGATTTTTTAAACTTTAAAATAGGTCTGTAGCTGCGAAGTTCGACATCTGTTTTAACCCTTTGTGTGCGGCGACCCAACATATTGGGTATTGAATAGTCGACGTTCTCGTGCGGCAACCCAACATGTTGGGTTCGCAGCTATGTTAAGGCTGTCCGAAGCTAAATTTATATCGGAAAACGATACTGTTTTAATTATCAAATAAACACTTTAACCGGGCGATTTTCTTTAAATCTTTGTTACATTAATAAACAGCGATATCCAACAATATATTTGATGCATTTTTGTGACGTCATATGTTGTTCTTAAGCACGTGACGTGTGTATCCTAACACAGCGTATGATCTATATAAATCGCATTGCCGCAAGTGATAAATGACATTAAATCAAATATATTTTTATTAAAAATCCTTCGATAAGTAATGTATTTTGCAGTTCTTGCTGGGGGTTCATATAAATACTTCGTTTATTTGAAATATTGTCAAAATATTTCGCCCCATCATCGAAATTAGGCACATTTTTACTTTTTAAGCCTGAATTACACAACATTGGGTAAATTGGTAGGTTTCCCCCAGCATGATTCACATTGGTACTTATGTTCTCTACCAGTTTCACGCAAAAAATACAAAGATTGTATTGATCTTTCACTTGCGCCAGGCTGTTTTTTTACATAAAAATATCTCCATTCATTAGCTTACACTTAGCAGGGCGAGTCTCCAAACCATTAGTTTATAAATAGTTATTTACCTAATACGAGGCTTTAAAACTGCCGATTTTTTTATACTAAGTAATGATAATATTAAATTTAGTATTACTAGTATTTAAAACAGCTTCTATGTAAAGGAATCACGCGGTTTTATAATATTCAGTAAAATTCACTTATTTCGTTACGATACATTCCCTGAGAACTATCGAAAGGAATGTAGATCGTGACGTCAAAGTTAATTATGACGTCATATCGTATGAAGTTCAGACAAGTGACTTTCTACACATCAATTCGGGCAGCCTTAACATAGCCGCGTTTGAGAAAGAAATCGGCACTTCGTCACCTTAATTTCAAATAAAATAAAAACGGTCGAGAGTTTTGTTTGTTAATGAATAAGAGTACGGACTATAAATTATTTTTGTTAAAAATGAAAAATATAAGCCTTATTTTTTACAGGATATAGCTTAAAAGATGAATTTAAATTCGTCATCTAATTTTGGAAATAGGGAAATTCCGCGTCATTGTTAATCTCGAAAACAATCGGTCAATTTAAACTTGTATCAAAGAAAACAAATTCAATAACATGTATAATCAAGAGAAAATATAATTTTGATAAACAAGTGAAAGATTAATTTAGTTAATTTACAAAAAGAAAAAAGAAAAGCAAAAACATGGACCTTCTTAACATTGACCTTAACCTTGCGCATTTCTTCCGGTGAAAACGAAAGTTGCAGGCTTTTAAATAATAGAGCCTATCTGTGTTTATTCGCGATACCTTCGCTAAAAATGATAACATCAACGTGATTTATTGTTTTGGGAGACTGTGTATACATGCGACTGTTTCATTTTTGCTGTAAGTACGACATGTGCCTTCATGATAATTATATAAACATGATCGCGTGAGACATCTCCAGGCAGAAAACGCCATTTATTTACATGTTATCAGTGTTTTAAAATAAAAGTTAACTACAAATCTCTGATCTTTTGTCATTATTTTTTTATACTATTTTAATTGAAAAGTTATTATTTATGACAATATTGGTTAAATTTAGAGTATGAACAAAGCAAAAACGTGGAAAGTGTTGCTACTTTAATGTTGCTATGCATACGTAAATACTTATCTTCTGAACGTGCTGAGCGGAAGATAATTTAATGGCGACAGCAAGGAACATCGATTTTGAAGAATTTTTGAATAAGTTTGCAGCAGATGAGGACAGTGATTTTGAATTTGAGGGTTTTGATTTAGATGACATTACAGTGAGTAGGCCTACAGAAAACTTTGAAAACATTATAGATGCAGACAACTGGGTGGCAGGAGACAGGGAGCCTCCATCCCTTGACTGTACAAAAACTCCTGGATTGAAACAAGCAATTAACAACAAAGGTTCACCTCAAGAATATTTTGAATTCTTTTTCAATGACAGTGATTTTGAATTTCTTGCGCAACAGACAAATCTGTACGCACAACAATTCTTGGGCTCTGCTCAATTGAAACCATGTAGTAGGTTTCACAAATGGCGTGAAACAAATTGTTCAGAAATGAAGCAATTCATATCACTTCTCATGCTGATGGGACGTGTGCATCAACTAGACATTAAGGAGTACAGAACAACAGATCCGCTGACTGCTACACCCTTTTTTCCAAGCGTCATGCCAAGGGACAGGTTTTTGTCATGACTTTCTTTCATTTCAATGACAACTCAGAATATGTGCCACGAGGAGAAGAGGGCTACAATCCTCTCTTTAAACTGGGTCCTTTGTATCAAAAGAATTTGGACAGGTAAAGAAAGTGTTCTGCATGTAAAAAGTCTGATGATATAGAACTTTAAGTATTATACCACCAGAAATGAAAAAAATGGGGTGTTTAAGAATCACCTTGTCTATCTGTCTCTATATTTGTCCTTGGGCATGTTTTGTCCAGACCATTCTTTATTCTGTCCAAAATTTCTGCTACCACTATTATTTGCATAATAATTAGATAATCATAAACATAAATATTTATTTGTGCCCTACTGGTAGATAAAGATGGTCAAATCAAAGCAATATGGTTACTGAAATAGATGCTGATTCCATGAATATATTTTTGCTTACTTGGTTCTTCCAAGGTTTGACGCAGTGTATCAGCCCCATCAGAATTTATGCATAGATGAAGGCATGGTCCCTTGGAGGGGAAATCTACACTTCCGAGTGTACAGTCCAGATAAGCCAGACAAGTATGGGCTTAAAGCTTACATACTTTGTGATGCGGAAAATGGGTATTGTTTGAAAATGAAGTTGTATACAGGGAAACCTTCAGTACCCCCCAGTGACAAAGGTGCGACTTACGACTTGGTTATGTCACTTCTACGGAACCACTACGCTTGTGGTCACATTCTGTATTGTGACAACTATTATTCAAGTCAGCAACTATTTATGGATCTTTGGTGTCTCGGAGTGGGTGCCACTGGCACAGTTCGTCCTAATCGACGTGGGATACCCCAAGAGATTAAAGAGGTCTCCAAACTAGTCATTGTAAGCATTCTACTTTCCTATTTGGCATAAACTCATTTGCTCTAAAATATTTATTTTGTGCTCTGTTGATCTGAAATGGTTAAACAATAAACCAAACTTAACCAAAATATAGTTTAAAGATCCTCAACACCCCTTGACTTATACTTTTCATAACAGTCCATCAACATGGCGATTAAAACGCATTGATAAACAGTTTATAACGCCAGAATTTGGTGTCTATCTCTTTGGCGCAATGGGTTTAGCTTCGGTATACCATTGACCCACAGGTTCTAAGATTGAATACTGCAGGGACTTTCATTTTCATGAAGAGTAGTAAATTTTAAATTGAAAGTTTTTTGGTCATTTTGAAATCAAAGTCATGCAAAAAATCCATATCTTTAAGTAATTTAGAAGAATGGGCTAGCTTGCATGCAGAACTTTTCCCAGGTGTGTGGAGGACCCTTAATTTATTGATAAGCAGTTTTAAAATGCATGAATTGTGATCACTTTCAAATCATGCATATGGAAAGTAGAATGTATCAAGGACTCTTGAATTGATCTTCATTTAACAATTGAAGTTTAAGGCCTGCACAGTAATATTTAATCACTTGAGAAATAAATACCTGTTTATTTTTTTAATTAATTCATCATTAAAATATATGATGTACAATATATGCAGCTTATGATACCAAATATCAAAAACGGCTCGTCTCAGTTTCATGAATACATGAATCATTAACATATTATATAAATGATCTACTATTCTGAATACTGACCTCACCTAAATGTACAATAATCCATAATGTGTGGTTCATCAAATCCTTTTAAGGATAAAATAAATTTCAGATCCATCTTGAGAACAGAGGGGAGGTGACAGTGCTCTCAAATGGCCCCCTCAGTGTTACTAAATACCAGGATGCTAAACCTGTTTACCTAATTAGCACCATAAGCAAATCAACCTTGGTGGCCACAGGCAAAAGAAATCACCAAAATGAAGAGGTAGTGAAGCCACTTGTGGTTCACAGTTACAACAGCAACATGGGGGCTGTGGACAGGCTTGATATGGTGGTGTCAGCTTCGAAGCTGGCAGTCAAAACTTTGAAGTGGTGGAAAAATGTATTTTTTCACATTTTGACACTGATAATTTCAAATGCATATGTCCTTTACAAGGAAAATTGTGAAGATCAGACTCCCCTAAATCACAGGCTGTTTCGAAGAAGACTGATCCATGAGCTTCTCAGCAACTTTGGTGGTAATGTTTAATGCATTGAAATGCATACAAATAATATAATAATAATTTTAACTGAATGATAGCTTTATCATACATGCCTGGCCATTTATTCAAGTTCCAAAAATTGTGCTTTGGTCAAAAAGTAAGACTTGAAATATTATTTATAGAGTTCCACACAAAAGTAACGGGCAGACCAGCAGCTGGAAGTCCCTGGAAAGGCTTAGTGGTCGCCACTTTTTAAGAAAAATTGTTGAAACCAAGACTGTCTGCAGACTCTGTATTGTTTGCAGCAAAGCATGCAGACAAGCTGAAGGGAGGAAAAGGCCAGGAAGGCAGACATCGTATGAATGTGGAATGTGCAATGTGGCATTGTGCATAGAGCCATGCTTCGAGATTTACCACACCAAGCAGGACTATGTACTAGCCTATAAGAGGCTATCAGGCCAGCCCACTGAGGAGTGAACTTGCATCACTACTTAACTGTCCACATTTGATCAGAATTTATAATTTATTGACATAAATTAAGTGACATTTGATATTCATTTGATTTTCATACATTTAACGCGCATGCATTGAAATGAATTTTTTGAATTAATTTCTTGAATTAATTTCTTATCTTTTACCAGCAATTCTTTTTATTTCCTCAATTTGATTTCTCAAAAGTACTTGTACTATGTTTTTTTTAAATTCATAAATGGGGAACTTTGATTTTATACCCATAATAAAACATTTAATATCAAAAAATCCAAAAAATCTTCATTTTACTTAATTTATGTTGCCATGGTTACCAAAAATAAGCGTAAATGTAAAATAAAATATTGATTTTTTTGTGTTAGAGAGAGCTGATATTAAACTATAAATGTGACAAATTTCAACAGCGTAACTTAACAAATACTGAAAAAATTACATGTCAAATTTACTATGCTTATAAACTTGCTTAAGTTCTTAAACAACTCAGTACTGGGGCAAAAGTTGCCGTAAAACAAGTCAGCACACAAAGGGTTAAGTGATTAAAAAGGCAGTGCCCTGTTCTTATATGCATAATTTTCAAACAAAATGACATGCAGGACTTAATATTTATTGCTTTTATATCTTTTGGAAACAGTTTTGGCCAGTTTCGGGCAGAAACAAGCCAGTTCAAGATATATTTATATTCTTATCCTCAAATGTACAAAATGGCCGCACACCCCCCCGTAATCCGTTGAACTACCTTTAAACTAATGTTAAATTAAATTTTTGAACAAAAATTACTTTTCCATGATTTTATACATGCAGAGAATGTTAAAAAATTATTTTAGTCGTGAAGCACGGTGAAATGATTTTCAAAGCATTTACGACTTCATAATTATTCTAGCACCAAAAAAGGCCCCCTGGAATCATTACTAAACCTTGACTTTCAAGGCTTTTGCAAAGTGACAATCTAACTGGACTACTTCATAATATAAATAATTTCTCCGGTGACATATTCTGATGGCATCTCCTAAAATATGTAATTGTAAACAAATGTTAAAAAGAGTATTTGCATGTTAATTTAGCAAAATTAGGCACTAAGCTTGCAGCTTGCAGAAACTAAACTTTGTATATGCATGACCTAAGTCATTTATATGTTTCATCATAATCGACTTTTTAATTGAGTTTAAATGATTTTAAGTAAAAAAAAACCGAATTAGATATTTCGCTTAAAATAATAAATAAATAAATAAATTGTGTAATAAATAAATAAATCGCTTGATTAATAAATTGATTAGATGGTTTATTATTTTATAATTAAATACAAAATAAGCAGCAACTTTTTTCACAAACGTTTTTATAACATTTATTGGTTCATGGATGGTCGGGAGTCATAGGTCATAGGTCATAGGTTTTAAGTTTCAAAATGAAGAAATGTAATGCGTGATTAGTAGATCTAAATTTCATGACATATCTATAGCTTCACGTCTGTTACATGATACATAGGGTGGCTCGACTCATCAATATAAAATGTTATGGACTAATAGTGGATATTTTTTTAAAGTTTAACCTCCTTAAAAAGAGACAAAAATAGTAAAAAAGTGAATACATATTGAGATGTGTTCAAAAACAGGTGCATGGTGCATCAATGTAGACCAGAATTTTTAGCAGCAAAACCATTATACTTTTTAAATTTTTTATAGAAAAGAAATTAAACATATGAATAGGATTATTTATATAGCCGATATCAGCCTAATTTTTGTTCAGTATATTGCAGAAGGATAACTGATTAATTTATGAAATAAAACATTGGCGTGTCGAGCAACTTTTTAAATTACTGCAATGTGTTTTTTACGGAAGCTCATTGAGGCCAGTTCGGTAAATAAATTAATTTATATTGCGTTAAATCGCAATATTTATTGCGTTTTAATGCAATCTTTTGCGTTTATTCGCAATGTATTTTGCGTTTAAACGCGTAAGATTGCGATAAAACGCAAAAAGTATTGCGATTAAACGCAAAGTGGATTGCGTTTAAACGCAAAGTATTGCGTTTAATCGCAAAATTATTGCGTTTAAACGCAAAAAATATTGCGTTTAAACGCAAAGCTATTATTGCGTTTAAACGCAATATATTTTGCGAATAAACGCAAAAGTTTTTGCGATTAAACGCAATAATTTTTGCGATTAAACGCAATAATTTTGCGATTAAATGCAATGATTTCTGCGATTAAACGCAATGATTTTTGCGTTAAATCGCAATTATTTCCTTTACTTATATACACTTAGTATATGTACCAAGTCCTTGATTTGATGACAACACTTGACACATTACAAAGACTTTGATCAATTTCTGGTTTTCACTTGGATTAACTTATAATGAAATAGTAAGTTGTCATAACTTGAAAGCATCAGGTACTTCTAAGCGAACGTATCCCGAAAAGAAGGATCGCGCTTTAAATAAATACAAGAGAAAGAATAAGTCTTTGCTTATATTTGTTTCCAAATTCTTCCTTAAAGATGACATGCAGAATGGCTTTTGGTGGATGCACCAGTGATGTTTGCTGGCCGGATACTGAGTATCTAGACTGTGAGAAACAGTTGAATTAAAAAAAGAGAAAAGACTCCTTCGCAAAGAGCATTATGCCAAGGGGTCTTATTAATGGAGGCATGTCGATTCGTGTGAAAAATTAAAACAAATGGAACTTGCATTAACAGTTGCATTGATGGCTATACTATGAAAATAATATTACTATAGGTGCATGTAATTGAACTATGAAGTGCCCTTTTTAGTAGTTATTGTCTCTAAGATATTACCAAATTGATATCACCTTTTTAAAAAGTAAAATCATCTATTTGAATAGGTGATTTCATCTATTCAAACTCAAAGAGTGATATGTACATGTATCACTTATTCAATGTGATATCCCTTATTCAAATCACAAGATAAATAGGTGATTAATAGGTGATAACACTTATTCTAATAAATGCAATCACTTTTTGAACAGGTGATATCACTAATTCAAATTAGTGATATAACTTAATTACAATAAGTGCCAAATCAGTCCGTAATATTGAATAAACATTTTCACTTTCATTTGACAATGATGTGAAGCATTATGGACGGCAGTTGTACAGTATATGTGCGGACTATTTGATTTTATTGGATAATTAAGATTCGATTTATGAGAAACAATATGAAAAACCGTTAGAAATAGAGGAGAGAGCACGACGAGAAAAGCGAGAAATGTCTAACATTACGTTTGATGGACAGATTGACGGATAATTGTGGCATAACAAAAGTATGTCCTAACAACAATAACCTCTTCTTTTGGTCTGAATAAAAAAAAAGTCATGTTCAAATTAAAACAGTTTTGCAATTAAACGAAATAACTATTGCGTTTAAACCCAATACCTTTTGCGATTAAACGCAACGATCATTGCGTTTAAACGCAAAAATTATCGCGTTTAAACGCAAAACCAACTTTGCGTTTAAACGCAATAGTTTTTTGCGATTAAACGCAATAATTTTTGCGATTAAACGCAATACTTTTGCGATTAAACGCAAAATATTGCGTTTTAACGCAAAACTTTGCGTTAAAACGCAATCTTTTTTGCGTTTAAACGCAATGCCCTTTGCGTTAAATCGCAATCTTTTGCATTTAAACGCAAACCACATTGCGATTAAACGCAAAAGATTGCGTTTAAACGCAAAAATCATTGCGTTTAAACGCAATGAAAATTAATTTTTCTACTGAACTGGCGTCAATGAGCTTCCGTAGTTTTTTAAACTCGGTACTGAATTATACAAGAAATATTTGCTAATTTTTCATGAGAGGTTCATTATTGATAAAATGCCAAGATTAAATTACATAAGTACACTCGGAACACAGTTTTTTTTTCCTACATAGACAATCAATCACAGAGGTTTCTATACAAGAGTAGGCCAGATGTCATTAAATAAAAAAAAATTGTATCAGACACAAAACGATATATAATAAAGTAAGAAATTTTTTAAATAACCTGATAATAAGACAAAGTTTTTTCTTCAAACTCTTCACTGTTACACTATGGTTTGTCTTAATATATTTATGCAGCAAATTTGGACGAATTTTTATAAAATATACACATAAAAAAGAACTGCAATTGAAATAGGTAAAAGGGAAAATATCAAGGACATCTTTATTAAAACATTAACATTTTTCACTCAGAAGAATTTAAAGAAACGTAAAAAGATTTCCTATGGAGATTAATAATTGAAATGTTTACATCTTTTCTCATTTTCTCATTTCTAAAGCTACCTTTTTAACGTTATTATCCTGGTACTTTCATCTCTTTTGTAATGCAAAATCCATGGACTTTTATTTTTAGCCGTCTATTGAAACCTGTCAAGCTAGATTGGGCGTTGTAAAAGGGAAATAATACTGTTTTCATACAGTTGAATGAACATCGTTTGAAACCAGAGGTATCTATTAAGAAGAAGATTTTAATATATTTCTCCTATATATTTCTATGTTATTTTTAAATCCATTGGCCTATTTTAAAAATTATGAGTCTTCATTAAACATGTCCATGTATATAAAAACTATGGTGTGAATAATGGCATTTAAGGTACAGTGGCTCTTGAGAAGAATACCCCCACCATGAAATGACCGGGACATTTGGTGTTACCCCGTTCCGTCATTACGACATTCTGTACTTCTGTCATCATTTTATTTCCGATTATTATTTAGATTCAACTCAAGTTTCGTATATGGATTATATGTCTTATAAAAATACAGGTTGAGTTCGAATTTGGTTCTTGTCCGATGATTTTTTGACAGAGTTTTATGAAAAAAAATCACTGTGTACTTTGTAGGATGACTTATGTTTTATTAAATGACTATCAATTGAAAATAAGTATGCAAAAAATCATACAATTTTAATTTTAAAAAATTCAAAATATACAGCGAATTTTACTTTGTATGATTTAGGTATATTTCCACGACATAGGTGCAAGATCCGGGACATATGCCCCCCCCCCCACCATATATCAAGAACTCCAAATATTAGCCTTTCCATCTTTAAACCTCTAGTTCCATTAGTAAACCATTGTTCTAGACACATGTGGGCCATCGCCAGCAACATCTAAGAACCTTTAGGTCCGATATTTCTTTCTTGCACATAAAAGGACTGCGAACGATATCATTGTTTAGTCGCCTAACTAAAAGTCATTTTTAATAATTGTCTAATTAAATCATTTTTTTTATAAAACATGTAAACATTTATGTATATTTTCATTGAATATAAATTACTTGATCAAACAAAAAGAGATAACTTGGTTTTGGGGGTTAAACTAGCTTCATTTCATAATAGAAACTTACGGAAAACGGAATTTTTAAAAACATTTTCTTTCCCGTGAAACAAAAATTCCTTTTTGAGGGGTTTTGTATATTGTTATTATTTATTCCAAAGAGTTTGTTGTTTCACATAGGGGAGTGGGGGGCATATACCTACAGACCAAAATACATTCCAAAAAGGCAATTTGCTTTGTAACGTTTTAAAAAATAATTGACAAATATGAATTTAAATGAAAATTTAGTTTAATATCCAACGTACACATGCGGTTATTAAGTTTTTATGCACATATCTGCCGCTAAATAATATTTTCCTATTCATACAGACCGAATTTAATGAACATTTTTCGGACCCGTATGCAAAACTTTTGTTTAAAGATTAACAGTTTGAATACAAATTTTATTTTGATATAAATTAATTAGGATTCGATTAAACGTTTAAGTAGATATCTTTGTTTTCGAATATCTGACAGAAATTCTGAAATATTTGCATGTAAAATGTAGGCGGGAAGCTCGCGTTAGCTTTCCCAGTTCTTTAATGACGGCCCAGTGCTAGATGTCCAATGACATTAATATTCACTCAATTTTCAAGCGTTGGTCGTCCATATTCGGCGATAAAATGGTCAGAAATTCTTCAATTTGATTGCAACTTTCACAAATTGACGTTCATATGTTATTATGATGTCATGAAATATCGTGCATTTTTATGCGCTTAAACGGTAGATTTTCCTAATAAGTATAAATGCATACCAAAAAAAAAATAATAATAATAAAAACTGGCATTCTCTCTGAAGAAAATCTTAAACTGATAATTAATCTGTTAATTTTATGGTGTATTCAAAGAAAATTAATTTTACATATTTGTTAGAAAATACGTCAAGTTTAAATCTGAAAAGTTTCGCTGATATCATGCGAATAGTCCGCTCACATTTGAACTTGTCCGCGTATTTTTCTAATTACTTTCGGTTACAGGTTGAGTTCCAATTTTGGTCCGGTCAGATTTACAGGAAAATACAGATCAAGTTTGATTTTATGTCCGGTCCAATGATTTTTGACAGAGTGATTCCTCTTGAACTTAAAAGAAAACGAGTAATTTTCAGGGATTTATAATATATTCTGCAATCAAACAAATGTTATACTACATTTGGCATTTGAAATTTTGGTCGCCTGCGGGGGCAATCGTGGCGTTATGACACATCTAAAAGTCTTGTCGTATTTTAACAATTTAGAATCCTCTTCCTATAAGGATACTTTGTACAAAGTCTTGTTAAATTTGGACCAGTGGTTCTAGAAATAAGTCTAAAATTTGATAAATTTACAGACAGACGGACGACGGTAATCAAAATATCTCACTTGAACCTTCGGTTTAGTTGAGCTACCTATTGCAGCCGATCAAATTCTGCTTAAGAATAAACAATAGTGTAGTGGCGCCAGAATAATTCCGGATTTGGTTTTAAAAGTAGTTTTCCAATAGTGTATTCCGTACCGCGTGTAAAGCCATGCTTGTTTTTTGTGTGCATTCCTACATGCCAATTCGGTGTTTGCGCCCCTAAAGAGTAAGTCTGTTGTGTATTTGTTATTATTTGTCAATTATCTAGTGAATGTACCAGTATCTATGAATTGTCATGTCAGGATTTTAATTATTTACGCATTTCTAAAAACTGTGTCAATCGTCTGTACAAGTATGGCGTCCCACATGTGTAATCATATTTAGTGATTTAGTTTTAATTTGTTTTGCTGATTCGCTATGTTGTGCTTTGTAATTTATTTGTCTTTACATTTGTATTTTAGTTTCCACCCTCGGTGAGAGAGGTTTGTGACATTGATGGGCCAATAAAACTACCTGTGATTTTATTGTGTCATACCGTTACAGTGGAAATCTTCGGTGCAACTTTTCTCTCTCTTCGTTATGAACATGGCTGATACGAACCCCCACAACTTACGAGAAGGACGGGAACTTACTGAACTTGGTCTTGAACAACACCAGCAGACAGTTCAATCATTCACAAAGAAGTTGCTGAAGTACAAAGGTGAAATTGACAATATTTGTGATAACATTTCACAAGAACCTGTGCAACTAAAGGATGTGAACGATATAGTTAACAAGCTTGAAGAGCTTTTCAGTAATTTGAACAAGACTTTTGCAAAATTTAAAAAACTATCTACAGTCATCAAGAGCTTCTGAGAGCCAAGCAGATATCACAAAATGGAGGTCGGTTGTTGATACTATGAAGGGGCAAATACAGCATGTGACCAGCCGTCTTCAAGTACCAAGGGAGCCTTTACCTACGAAATCTGGACGACTTAGTCAGCATTCCAAACTTTCGGCATTCCTCACCCAAGAAGGAACGAAACAACTAGATGAAGCTGTGCTGAAACAAACGGAGCGACTCTCATCAGCCAAAGCACGTCTCAAGTATGCAGCGGAAGAAGCAGCACTCCTTAGACAGGAAGCTGAACTCAAGGCAAGCAAAATGATGCTCACCATGAAGCGTGAAGCTGAAGAAGCTAAGTGCAACCTTTAAACCCTATATGATATGTCAGATCTGGGAGAAAGCTATGCTCCACCGTCCTTAGTGAACGACAACTTATCTGATCCAGATGCTGGACTCCAGCTCGTACAATCCTACGTCAACTCACAGCAGGGGGTGACACATCAACCCAGTCAACACAACTCCCCTATCGAGGACAGAGGTGTAACAGGACAGCTGGATAGGCAGACAGACTCTCAGTTAGACCGCCGTACCTTAAACAATGTCAGTACAGAAAACCCACAACCAAATCTTGTTAATGGTGTCCAAGGGAACATAAACACTCTGCACAACCAACATAAAGCACATTTGGGACCTACCGATATAAACACTTGTTCAGAGTTTGCTAAGATATTTGCTAAGAAAGACTGTCGCAAAAACACATTTGTTTGATGACAATGCAGAGAACTTTTCCTCTTGGAAAGCTTCCTTCAAGAATGCAGCAAGAGAACTTAGCCTCTCACCAAGTGAGGAAATGGACCTGCTAATTCAATGGCTGGGAGATACTTCGTCAGCGAACCAGGCAAAGAGTATCAGGAATGCTAATGCATCGAACCCAGAACGCGGTTTATCACGTATATGAAATCGACTTAATGACCGGTTTGCAAACCCAGAAGTTGTGGAATCATCCATTAAGAGGAAACTTGCGCGGTTCCCCAAGTTGGGAAACAAGGACTATGCAAAGTTGTACGAACTCTTAGATATCGTTACAGAGATTGACTCTTTAAAAGAAAATCCGACCTATTCGACACTGCTCGCCTATTTCGACTCATCATCAGGTGTGAACCCGATTGTGGCCAAGTTGCCACACAGCATTCAAGAGAAATGGATAACAGAGGCATCCAATCATAAACTGAGATCTGGAATTCCATATCCGGCATTTCCTGTGTTTGTGGCATTCCTGGAGAAAATCACGAGGATAAAGAATGACCCTAGCCTACAGTTCGACATAGCGCGGGATGCTAACAGATACGAACAGCCGAAAGCATTACCAGGAAGGACGCAAGGTCGAAAGAACAGCCCTACACTCAATGCATTCAAAACACAAGTATGTGTACAGAACTCGGGAGCCTATTACAATGATGGTGCATCTGTTACAGACTTCTGTCCTATCCACAAGAAGTCAAAACACTCGCTGAACGAGTGTCGTTCATTCCGATTACGACCATTAGATGAGCGTAGAACATTCATAAAAGAAAACGGATACTGCTTTCGTTGCTGTGGGCCCAAGAAGCATGTTCGGACAAAGTGTCGAGAGACTGTTCTATGTTCAGTCTGTAAAGCACTGATCACCCATCCGCTCTGCATCAAGACTCTGCTGTCTCGCTGGTGACCAGGGAAAGCCACGAGGGGGAGAAGCCTCCAGTCATCAGTTCCAGCTGTACACAGATTTGTGGGAAACCAGCGAATACAACTAAGTCATGTGCCAAGATTATCAAAGCCATCGTGTATCCTGAACATAAACCTAACCATGCTAGATATCTATACTGTATCATAGATGATCAAAGCAGCAACACCCTTGCTACTTCACGGTTCTTCGATCATTTCCACTATCTGGAGTATGGTCCAGACCACCTGTACACACTGAAATCATGTTCCGGAGAATCTGTGAACAGCGGACGTAAGGCCAGGGGATACGTGATAGAATCCTGTGACAGGTCCCTAACATTCAAACTACCAGACATAGAATGTGATGAGATCCCACAAAACCGTAATGAGATACCGTCTCCAGAGGTAGCGGCTAGTTATGCGCATCTAAGCGACATTGCTGACAACATACCTACCGTCGAAGATCATATTTCGATCGAACTACTCATTGGTCGTGACCTTCTTGACACCCATGTAGTGCTCGACCAACGTGTTGGTGTTCCCTTAGGACAGAGACTACCCCTCGGGTGGGTATTGATTGGCAACTCATGTCTTGGCACAGTTCATAGTCAGCCAGTCATCACTGTCAACAAGACCGCCATATTAGCGAATGGTAGACCAACCTACCTAGAGCCCTGAGACAGTTCCCTTTACGTGAAGGACGATTCTGTGTTTAAGCAAACTGTGTTCGACGAATGTGAAGGAATTTCTGTAGAAGACCAAGCCTTCCTGGACATAATGGACTCAGGATTCCAGATGTCCGCAAGTGGTAAATGGACAGCTCCTTTGCCTTTTTGAACCTGTAGACCACTTCTACACAACAACAGGGAAGCTGCGATGAAACGAGCTTTTTCATTCAGGAACAGTCTCATACATAACCAGACCAAGGCAGAGCATGTACGTGAATTTATGCAGAAGATACTGGATAGACAACACGCTGAACCTGCTCCCATGACAGTTAACAACAAAGAGATATGGTACTTGCCGTTATTCAGTGTCTATCATCCTAAGAAGCCCAACAGTGTGAGGGTAGTCTTTGATTCTTCTGCCAAGTATCAAGGCCATTCCCTCAATGATGTCCTGAAGGGACCTCCTCTTTACAACAGCCTCCTTGGGATCCTGCTCCGCTTCCGGAGAGAAGCCGTTGCGGTCACCGCTGATGTGGAACAAATGTTTCACAACTTTCTTGTTGCCTTGGAACATAGAGACTATATAAGATTTCTCTGGCACGAGGATAACGACTTATCCAAGCCTTTGATAGACTATCACATGAACGTTCACGTATTTGGGAATAGCGCATCCCTTGCTGTGGCCACCTATGGGCTACGCAAGGCAGTTGAGAAAGCCAAGTCAGATGTCAAGGACTTTATCTACAAAAACTTCTATGTCGATGCCGGCCTGGTTTCCTGTCGAACTCATGAAGAAGCCGTTGAGCTACTCGTCCAGACACAGCGCGTCCTATACGATAATGGAAAACTTAGGCTTCACAAGTTTGCGTCCAATAACAGAGAAGTGTTGGATTCATTTCCACAGAGTGATCTGGCTAAAGATCTCTGCAATCTGGATCTTTGCAATGACACGCTACCTATGCAAAGAAGCTTGGGACTCTCGTGGGACATAGAAACTGACCAGTTCACGTTCTCTACCTGTAAAGAAGAAAAACCATTCACCAGACGTGGGATACTGTCGGTAATAAATGGACTCTATGATCCGATAGGCTTCGCAGTCCCAGTCATTTTGAAAGGCAAGCTTCTGATGAAAGAAATGCTGTCTACCACAACCTCGTTGGATTGGGATGACCCACTTCACGAAAGGTTTAGGGAATCATGGAGTACCTGGGTGCAATCCCTTACAGAACTGGAAAGTGTGCGTATACCTAGACAATACTCTAAGCACTCGTACGCCGACTCCAAAGAACGTCTCGTACACATATTCTGCGACGCATCAAAGGATGCAATAGGAGCTGTTGCTTACTTGCAGCTCATTGGAGCTGATGGCTCAGAGCCTACCCTTAGTTTTCTACTTGGAAAGGGAAAACTTGCACCTAGTGGTGGGAATACTATCCCTCGGATGGAACTATGTGCAGCAGTTCTTGGAGTTGAAGTCTCGGACATAATAAAAGAGCAACTGGGTGTTCCATCAGAGTGTTTCAGATTCTACACAGACAGCCAAATTGTCTTGGGTTATCTGACAAACACTACTCGTAGATTCTACGTCTATGTATCAAACAGAGTGAATCGTATACACCTGTCTACTTTACCGAATCAATGGACACATGTTGCAACAGAACAGAACCCAGCAGATCAGGCAACAAGATCAGTTAGTGCTCTACAGCTCGCCAACAGCATGTGGCTAACTGGACCCTCATGCGATATTTTAACAAGGACATTACCAGAACCTCTGTTGTGTTTCCCAGTGGTGGAACCAAACAGCGATTGTGAGATTAGACCAGAGGTTACCTGCAGCAAGATCCAGATAGATGATGAGAAACCCACCAACCACAGAATAGGGTCAGAGAGATTCTTAAGGTTCTCAACGTGGGAATCTCTTGTGCGAGGAGTCAAACTCCTGAAATTATTCATTCGTAAGCGAATCAAACACAGCGACATTGGTTCTGCTACAGCATATGAGCTCGCAGAGCTCTTCATTATACAGACAGTACAAAGAGAAGCATACAGTGAGGCGTTCAAGTGCATCGAAGGTGGACGGTCTTTACCCAATGGACACTCACTAGTTGCCTTGTCGCCATTCGTTGACCAACATGGCGTGCTCCGTGTTGGAGGTAGACTTGACAAGAAGAAGTCGGGTGGAGGAGATGGCAGTCATCACCCTGTTATTATGCCCAAGAACCACTACGTCACCAAGCTGTTGGTGCGTAGGTTCCACCATCAAGTTCTACATTAGGGACGTCTACTGACGGAAGGCGCAATCCGCACTGGTGGATTCTGGGTCGTCGGTGCTAAGAATCTGGTACGGTCGGAGATAAGGTCTTGTGTTACATGCCGCAAGTTACGGGGAAGTTTCGGATGGCAGAAGATGGCTGACTTACCTGAGGATAGACTTCAGCCTGCCCCACCCTTCTCTTATGTTGGGGTTAACACCTTCGGACCATGGATCACCACACAGCAACGAACAAGAGGAGGAACTGTGAATCAAAAGAGATGGGCATTGATGTTTACCTGCCTTGTCTCACGTGCAGTTCACTTGGAGGCCATTGAAGAGTTATCTACCTCTTCATTTATCAATGCATTGCGCAGGTTCATGGCGTTGAGAGGACAAGTCATTCAGTTCAGATCAGATCGAGGGACTAACTTCACTGGGGCCGTGCATGAGCTGAACATTCCTTCTGAACTAATAGAGGACCCATTGTCACAGAAATATCTTGAAGAAAACAAGATTACATGGGTGTTTAACCCTCCCCATGCCTCTCACTTTGGTGGAGTATGGGAAAGAATGATAGGTGCTTCAAGGAAGATCTTGGACAGCTTACTCATGAACCACAAAGGACCTCTAACTCATGAAGTTTTGACCACTTTCCTGATGGAAGTCAGTGCTATACTACATGCTAGACCACTTGTTGCGATATCTACCGACCCAGATGCACCTCAAGTGCTTTCACCTGACATGTTAATACATTAGAAAACTGCACATACCTTACAGTTGGACATCCCAGAGTTTGGTTCTAAGGACGCTCTAAGAAGTTCCTGGAAACATGTTCAGTACTTGGCTGATCAATTCTGGCGAAGATGGCAAGTGGAGTACATGCACATCTTACAGACTCGTCAGAAATGGCTAAAGAACAATAGACAGTTTCAGAAAGGAGATGTCGTTCTCATGTGTGACGATTCCTTGCCCAGAAACCAATGGCCGCTCGCAGTCGTGACGGAGACTTTCGAAAGTACTGATGGTTACATACGTAAAGTGAAAACTCATTGTGGTCGTAATGGTGCATTTTATGTGAGACCCATTATACAGTTATGTTGTTTAATTAAGGTCGACTAAGGAGTCAATGCTGAACTTGTGTTTGTTAAAGTGACTACAATATCGTCTATTCGACTTGTTTGAAGCAACCCAACATATTCTGTCCAATTCATTACTGTGTATACATTTTATATGTAGGTTGTTTTACTGTTTGTTTTGTGTTTTTCTACTGAGCATAATTATTATAGGCACACTCCTTGTTAAATGATGTTATTTTTATTTTACATTGACTTCACCGAAGTCAGAGGAGGAGTGTAGTGGCGCCGGAATAATTCCGGATTTGGTTTTAAAAGTAGTTTTCCAATAGTGTATTCCGTGTAAAGCCATGCTTGTTTTTTGTATGCATTCCTACATGCCAATTCGGTGTTTGCGCCCCTAAAGAGTAAGTCTGTTGTGTATTTGTTATTATTTGTCAATTATCTAGTGAATGTACCAGTATCTATGAATTGTCAGGTCAGGATTTTAATTATTTACGCATTTCTAAAAACTGTGTCAATCGTCTGTACAAGTATGGCGTCCCACATGTGTAATCATATTTAGTGATTTAGTTTTAATTTGTTATGCTGATTCGCTATGTTGTGCTTTGTAATTAATTTGTCTTTACATTTGTATTTTAGTTTCCACCCTCGGTGAGAGAGGTTTGTGACATTGATGGGCCAATAAATCTACCTGTGATTTTATTGTGTCATACCGTTACAAATAGAAACACAAATGAAATATGATAAGGTGAAATAAAATTACATTTCATTTTTATTCATTGATTCTATGTTCTGCTGCGCTTATCCGTATGCATCTACAGATCTAATCCGTCATGACTTCTCTTAAATAACATTTTGAAGTACAGCAAAATTATGACTATTTCCTTACCCCATGCATGTATAAACAGATATTTTTATATATACACACAGATATACATAATTAGTTCATAGCTTTTTAAAGAGATATTTATCATTTGATGGACACGAGTCATCTCTTCACTGTATGCATGTGATTCAGCATACATTTTTTGGAAACTTATTTTTTTTTTACAAAGTGATATATCTACCTCATTTTTTTTAACACTTAGAATATCTGTTTATTAGCGCAATGCATGTCATATACTTTTATAGTTGCTATAGTACCCGCTACTCAGTGATGTTGAAAATAATAAAGATATAGATAAATTATCTAAAAGAAAATACGACAGCGAAGAAATAGGGCATTGATCGGCAGTACAGTAATGAAAATGTTCAAAGGAAAAGATTGTTGTATAATTTCATCAAAAAGGAACACTTCTATTAAACATGGATTAAGCAAAAAATTACTGATTATTTTTGAAATTCGATAATATGTTAGCCATGTAGGATGAGCATAGCAGCAAGTGGCACATGACGTGACGCAAATATAGCGTGTATAGCTTTAATAATTTATTTTTGAGATATAAAAAAATAACTAAATAACAAGAAAGAAAGATATAGTTTAACAAATGAAATATGAAAAAAATGTGGAAAACAGTTTTAAGTTCAAAATTTTGATCATCTGAAATATTTTAAAAAACACATCACATCTGGTGTGATTGTTTGAAATATTTTCTTAAAGTAAACAAGATAAGTTTTGCTGACATCATTTTAATCAGAAATGCGTCGAGGACAGCAAATCTAACCAGGTATATCACATGCACGTAGAATACTAAAAACAGCTTATATGTCCAGGTATGTTTTCTACATGTATAATACTGATTTCTTGACTAGGAATGAAACGATTCATTTTCGGACAATCAAAAATTGCAAAGTAAATAAACACATCTTAAAAGTTGATTTTCTTCATTCAAAACATGATTTAAGACAACCCTTTTTGCTAAAAATAGTTTTCTTATTTACACTAAAATAACTGTTGTGAGTTAGTCTAAAACCTTCTGTTCACTAGTAGTCTTTCTATCAAATCTCTCTCTCTCTCTCTCTTTCTCTGCAAGTCCCGCAAATTAACAGGGGGACCTTTGTTAAATGTTTTAATATGTTTTATTAATTCTGATATACACCGCTAACACATTGGTAAATGTAATTATGTCATCTGGTAATCAATCGTGACAAACACAATCTTGATCTGTATTTTTTTTCCATATCCAGTAAGGCATGTTTTGTACATCAGAAAAAGAAAGTGCGGGACTCCATTGAAATAGATGACTGGCAGACAGACGACATTGCAGAGAAAGAGATAAACATATACATGCATAGGCTGTAAATGATTGTCGTTGTTTAGGTTTTTATTACAAAACGCACGTTCAGTTTTAAGTCTATATGTAAAATGATTATGAAAATTAAAATACAATTGAAAAATTTTGGACAATAGATAACTTTTCTGCATGTTTTGCAGCAATCTTCAAATTAATTATTTCAAACATAACACACAATTTCTAGAAAATAATTTGGAAGAGAATAACAGACGGGAAGACGTAATTACAAAAGGAAACGTTTATAGGCATACAGTTTATTGTTAACTGTGATGATTCATAGAGAAAAAAACTTCCCTGAAAAATGATATTTGAATGAATTAACTTCTATTTGAATTTATTTAATTTGACAAATATTTCCCCCTTTTAATTGTACAAAAAAGGGGAAACGCATGTTTACTTTTGTCATCCATTTGTTGATACATTTATGGGGAAAACATACTAAAAGAAGGAAGTTTGAGAAAGACATGATAAAAATACAATGTAGAATTATTATGATGTTGATGATTTAATATTCGTAAATTCATATTCGCCCTTAAATGTATTCCAAGATGATAATATACAACACTGAAAATTAAGTTTGCAAGTTTTTTAAATCTTTGAATTTTTAGACTGATTTAATGTTAATTTTATAGACTGGTCTTAATCATAGGAACCAAAACTGAAAGGTCCGGAAATTAAAAATAAATATATATAATAAGCGATTGACGTATTGTTGGATTGTTCTCGAAGTCGTTGTCTTTAAACCTCATCTAAAGTTATGATGAAACCGTTAATTATGACGACATTGTGATTTGATAAGGGATGTTAAAAGCTTAATCGGTTACTTCGTCAGAACGTTGGTATCCGGTTACAGAATATATTATCAGTTTGTCAGATTCGAAAGAGTATGTTATTATATGCTATTTACGTATCATAACTTAACGCACTTGCATGTGAATATTTATTAATATAAAAGCTGAACGTTGATAAACTGAAGGATTTTATTAAATATTAGTAATATTAAAAATATTAAAGCTCCTTGTGAAGATATCATGAAGATGAATACGTTCTGTTTTATTTACTTTCCTATATTTTGTGCTCCGGCATCTGATTAATCATGCCAAAAAAAGGTAAAATTCAAAATTATAATCTGTTCCAAGTTATTGTTTCCTTCAAATTTGGATGATTTTTAATTAAATTACACAGACCTCTGAATGAAATACAATTGAAATCGATGAAATGATAAAAAAAAAATCCACAATTTCTTTGTTGACGCACTATCATTTTCCACACGAAAAAAATCACAGGATCAAAAACAAACTTTTTACGGATATTTAAAATGTAAAAATCTTACATCTTTAACCATCGTAAGGTATTTGGAATACCTCGCACAATATATTAACATTATCATACGGGTGTCTGTTGCAATGCAAAACCCCTGTAAATTTTTTGTTTTTTAGTAGTGTATAATAAAACTTCACAACCTAGATGTGGCGATTGATTAAAAAAATTAATCTTGGATTTTTTAATACTTTTGAATAAACATCGTTTGAACCCTGATATATTTATAATACATCAAGTACTTAAACAAATTGTGCATCGAGGATATCTTGGGACAGAGTTTAGTACTATATATTTGACATAATTTTTGAACTGCTTTGATCGATATCAATATCGAAATTTCAATGAAACATTATTAAATCAGACATTATAGCTACAAATTAGGTAATACATGTAACTATATATCTTTGTAATTTTGTGAAGATATAAATACATGTATCTAGAGGATTTGTTTTATTTTAAGGAATGACACAAACATTACAACTGACAACCAGCCATACATGTATCTAGAGGATTTGTTTTATTTTAAGGAATGACACAAACATTACAACTGACAACCAGCCAATCAAATTGCATTTCTGTTGCCTTGTGTACAAATAAAAGGCTGGCAAGTTTTGCATTAAGACAAGAGCACCTAACTAAGCGCATCAAATTTTATTGTAAGCCGAACATTTAAACGTCTGAACGGCATATACATAAACGAGTAAGTTATTTAAAGTGATAATATTTTTCTTATCTAAATTGTATCTCATGTTTACATTGAAATGTCTTTGTGTGTCTTATATGAAATATAATTGCATTTGTGAGGTGGAAGTGTAAATTTAACAGGGCCAAGTCCTATTTACGAATCTGTTAAAGAAAACCTGCAAATCATTTGTTTTTACTTTAGGGAGTTTTCTTTTGACCATAATCTTAGTCGATCAATTTTGAAACCATTTTACGAGTTTCCAAGTTAGAAAAAAATACTTAGTATAACAATGTTTAATATTTAGAAGAATTAATTTGAACAAAATTACATGTAAAAGTAACAAAAAACATGGCAACGAAATCAATTATAGGATAAAAACTTTTTGGCGTATAATTTATACAGCATTTATGCAATTTATTGATGTGACTTTGATACATATTGTTTATTATGATTGTAGATCAACATTTAAAAAATGGAAGTTGGTATGTAATTTTCCTTTTCACGTCATTAGTTAAAAAAGTCTTAGTAATGATAACAATTGCAAAACTGATTCAGAGGAGTAATTATGAATGCTTATATTACTTCATTATTTAAGAAATAAACAGCATGTTAAAAAGTTCACCGGGATGTGAACTTGGTTGGTTATGTAATAAAATCCTGTGAAACTCGAAGGTCTTCTCAGAAGATTTGATCACGTACCAACCAAGTTCAAATCCCAGTGTACTTTTTGACATTGCAGTTAATAACCTTAAAAAATATTCACATAACTATGTTTTTATGTTTACAATTATGCAGCCGTCAAACGATAAGCGCGTGTGGTTATCATTGTGACGTCACTAAAATGTTTAGACAAGAATTAACGTTTGCGTTTTTTTATAGGTCCATTAAACGAAACATATTTGCAGATGTAAATTCACATCTTTGTGTGTGTTTTCTATGAAAGATAACGACTAATAAATATGCTATTTCATTTACACGGCGTATAATCTGCGATTGTATCTGTGGTTATGCCCATTTTGAAAATTTATCAACACTTTTAACCGGCAGCATTTGATTTCTTTTGCGATATTATCCGGTGTTATTACGTTCAATGAAAAGTACGATAGCTCAAATATTTTTACCAATGGCAAATTCTGCATTGCTGAATTTTTTTTCGATAAAATAAAATACCTTCGCCTCGAATATAGTAGCCGTTTTGGGGTACTAAACTTGCTAGTGTCCTCATTGCCAGTAAATGGTGTGCAATATTTTGGAAAGCCTTGGTCATTGTATGACGTCATAAAAATGGACAATTTCCAGCCCTTTTTAAAAACTTCACAAAATTATCAATATTTAATGATATTAATTATTTAACGGTAGGAAGTATACAGATCAAATTTGCTCTTGCACTCTATTCACTTATATTATTGTTCGTATTGTTTTGCAAATCGTAGAAAAAAGGTGTTAGAGTAAGGATCGATGCGCTCGATGTTTAGTTTTCGCAAATACTGATAAGAAAAACCAAATGTTTCTCCTAAAGCGCACTTTTTTTGTGAATTGAAACCACTATCGCAATATTACATCTCTGTTATGACAACCGTCAGACAACTTATCTATCTATACTTGAATTGAATATATTTAAATCCTGATATACGATTAAAGTATTGTTAACTATGCATAAGAAAAAAACCCCAAAACAACTGATTCGCATCAATAGGAAGGCATTAAGAGACACATAGAAGCAGTCTAAACAGTCTTATTTCTTCATAAGAAATTTTTTTTTTTGCTAACTAAAATTTCAACATGCCAAGAAAAGGAATGGTAGGAACATAGAAAAAAAATCCCATATATTTGAAAATTTATTTTCCAAGGTAATTTTAGTAAAACATTGAATTTTTGAAAATGATCTTTTATTCTTGTTTGAAGCATACAAATGTACCACTGTTTCATTATTATTTTATCAACCAACAAGGACTATAGTTTATGTCATATAAATATGATTAACTATTCAGCAATTCATTAAAAGTTACTATTTCTACAATACTGTCTCTTAATTCTTTTTTTATTTACAAAAGAAAACAAGATAATGAGTATGTATGAAACGGTTCTGAATCACAACGGGACTTGGGAAATGGCCAAGACAACTTATTTAGTCTGCAAGATCAACGGTGAACACCCTATGATAATAACAAACGACCGGAAGGGCGCCGGAAATAAACACGCAGAGGAGTTATTGATCGATAAATTGATTGGAAACAGGATAGTGATGGAGACCAATGACTACTCTGTTTCCATGCAGAATTTAACTGATACGTTTTCAATGTGTTCCATGGATGAAACGAAAACTGCCAGTCCAGAAGAGTTGTTAATAACGGTATATATTAACAACTCCCCTTGCTCTGATTCTGGTCATGAGTGCACAAAGAAATTGATTACTTTTTTGGACAACAACATTCGTGTTCGCATGAAATTGTTTGTCACTAATTTGTACAACATTCGACGGGAGTCTTGCAAAAATGAAAAACATTATAATGCGGTAAAAGATCCGGTTCATGAGTCTAACTATAAAGGTTTGAGGAGTATTATGCAGCACAAACGTTGTGAGATCAAGGCGTTCACTAAGGATATCTGGAAAGAGCTACTTGAAATTGTGACTGTGCCATACGAAGTCACAGAGAAACTCCTGGTTAAGTACGAAAAGAAAACAGACCAAAATGATAGAAGCAGAGAGGACGAGGACAAACATATTCAGAATGATCTGAATCATATCAGAGATAATCCATACTAGAAATTATATTTGAATTATGCAAAATGATAGGGATTAACTGTGAGCAACTTTACTTTATTCACTCAATTTGTGTACATTAAGCCTGAGCAAATTCACTACACTGGAATTTCATCTTTTTATTATATAAATTTATATTCATTATTTCAATTTTAATAAATTGATGTACATAATAATTGCTTAGGCATGCTAATTGTTTCCGCGCAATACGTGCCTTTTCTTTGGAGAAGAAATATTAAGTCGGCGTATATGTTTATTAGAACGCACACATTTAGACATCAACATAATGAAATAAACATATTTTTCTCAACCAAATTTTTCCATATATATAATATATAAGCATTTCCAAGAGAAACACCTTATCTATTTGCCCAACTTTCAGCTTTGTTGCTACAAATCAAGTACCTGAATCAAAAATATTCCAATGAGTCCAAGTTCATTTGCAATGAAATAGAACAAAAGATTGCGTAAAAGGTCGTTTATTCAATGAACCAAATCTGTATTGTTTAAATTGAAAACAATAAATTAAACAAGAAAAAAAAACATTGAATAAATGACAAATTATTTTGTAAAGGTGGGGACGTTAAATGTCGTTAATTCAATGAACCAAATTTGTATTGTTTAAATTGAAAACAATAAATTAAACAAGGATAAATCATTGAATAAATGACGAAAAAAATTGCAAAGGTGGGGTTAAAAACCGCCAACTCGCAATAATTCAAATAATCAAATGAAAGTTAGAACAAAATTTGACTATGATATAGTGTGCGTGAATATGTAAAGGGGTGTAGGTGGGTGGGTAAAACAAAGTTCAAGGAAAAATTTACGTCCATCAGCAAAATCAGAGAAAATAAGAATGAGAGAATTAACATCTGCCAGGTTCTGATAAGACATTTATTACCACAGATGAATAGATGCTGGACATATTAATTGATCTATTATGTTTAACAATCTTGAAACCTAACCCTAAGTGACCCTGCTGTGCACAAATGCAAATTACCATCTGTAACATTACAAAGTATTTTGACCATGGTTGTTAATGAGTATCCCCCTTACATGCAAACAGCCATTAGCTTGACTTACAAAGATATATTAATAAAACACACACAAGTATATTATTACAAAATTTGTTGCCCAAACTGTTTTTATTTACAATAAAATTAAGTTTTTTTTGTCAACCAAATTTTTCCATATATATATATATATATATATATATATATATATATATATATATATATATATATACGCATTTCCAAGAGAAACACCTTATCTATTTGCCCAACTTTCAGCTTTGTTGCTACAAATCAAGTACCTGAATCAAAAATATTCCAATGAGTCCAAGTTCATTTGCAATGAAATAGAACAAAAGATTGCGTTAAAGGTCGTTTATTCAATGAACCAAATCTGTATTGTTTAAATTGAAAACAATAAATTAAACAAGAAAAAATCATTGAATAAGGGACAAATTAATTTCCAAAGGTGGGGTTAAAAACCGCCACAACTGAAAGACCTTGGTCTTGAGGGACCCCACCCGAGCTGTGCACAAATGCAAATTACCATCGGTAACATTACAAAGTATTTTGACCATGGTTGTTAATGATTATCCCTCTTACATGCACACAGTCATTATTTTACAAGCTTGACTTACAAAGAGATATTAATAAAACACACACAAGTATATTATTACAAAATTTGTTGCCAAAAATGTTTTTATTTACAATAAAATTAGTTTTTCTCAGATTATTCGTAACACACTCATCTTTATTGGCTCGACTGTTTTTCTATTTTCCGAATCAACTTTTTTGTCTCTTCACACAAGGTCATAACAGGGACATTCTAAGGGGTTTTTTTCGGGGATCTTTAAGGTAATGATTTTTTATGTTTTATGTTTTTACATTTTGTCTGCAATGGTCACAATTTTCATAACACGTACGAAACACCATGTTTTGTTTTTATCGTTTTTACATTAACATCCAACTATGAATCTTTCCTTAATTGCTAGTAACCAAAAAGGCGTAAATTTACTTAACTTACATGCATCTTTATTATCCATTAGCACGTTAAATATACTGAACAGCAAATTATACCATGCATGTGAAAGCTACAATGATTGCTATTACTTACTTTGATTGATGAGGAAGTGATTAACGGAATGCCAACACATTTGTTTTAAAGATACACGAAAGAACGAGTTAACCTTATCTATTTATACTACAAGAATATGTTAAAGTTGATATTCCACAATATAAACAATGCATCTGAATGCATTTTTGTAGTTGTAGGAATGAATTAGTTTATACGCATTAAGGTCTTTTTTTAAACTTCTAAGAAATGAGTTGTAGGTCATGTAGATTTTAGTCCTATCCGTTTCTTTATGACTGAATATCGATTTTCTTAAGAATTGAGGATATAGTTTAAGTGGATGTTAATATTATAGTTTAGATCATATTAGAAATAGAGCAGCATACGTTTAAAGGAACAAATAAGGACCTTCTGAGGTTTTGCTCATAGAAGATATATTTTTAAAATTGGTTTAAATTGTAACATTAACATTCTAATGTGTTTTTTCATTAAATTAAGTGATCCTGATAAAGCCTCAAAAAACAATAACCTAACAACTGCGTTTGAATTTACATGTAAGTAGTTCCCAAACACTGAGTTCTACGTTTCTATATTTCATACATGTTGTTACATGTAAAACCCCATGTTTTACAATTATTCAACAATGAAGTTGTTTCTATTGTTAAAAGCAAAATCTTAAGAGTTATTTTTCAGGGATTATATTTTTAAGGATCATCTCAACGGTTAATGTTATAACCAGTTTAAGGTATCTTACTCATACTTTTTAAATTTCTATGCACACATGCTCATTTTCTTTAAATTTAGTATAAATACATCTCTTCACTAAGCACAGAAAGATTATTATTTTATTATACAACATTCACGAAGAAAATCAAACTAAAATTCGCAAATAGGTAAGTTTTACCGATAACTATATTTTGAGTTGAGGGTTTTCTAGAGAAAAATGATCAAAATCATGCATTCTTTGAAAATTTATTGTCTACAGATTTCAATGAATAATTCTTAAGAAATTCTTGATACAGCCACATTGAGGAGTGAGATAACTTATATCAGTTTAAGAAAACAGCAGTTCTTGCTGTTACAAAATCTCAATGTACTACTTCCATCATTTGCAATTTGTACAGATTTGTTTAATAAAATAATTGATTTCATCAATAAAGAAATGTAAATATAAGATATAAATGATTTACTTTTAAGTCGTCGTGTCAATACATGTAGCGGCCGTCAGTTAAGCAGACAAATTATCACAACGCGCTAACGCACGTTATTCCATTCGTCTGCTCACCTGACGGCAGATATTAACACAACAACGTCAAACATATATCATTCAGTGCAACGAGTGTCCCAAAATAGCAAAGACAAGTAGCGTTATTTAGTAAATCGAATACTTTGGAAGATGAAACTTGTACCAGACAGGCCTTAAGTAAATTGCATTACATATATGTTTTGATATCAAATATTGTATGAGATTAAATAAGTAAAATGAAAGCATACTGGTTCATAATTTCGACATGCGGCCAAATGTCAAAAATTAAAAGTTCAAATCTATATAAAGAAATGAAAATCACTATTATGAGTTCTTTTCGAATGAAAAAAAAATCAAATGAAAAATGCATTGAGATTTGTTAATTATTTTATTATCTACCCAATATAAAATTTGGTTATAACCAATTTTTAATAGATTTTATATCCCGTTTTGTGACAAGTTTAAGTGTGAACTCGTAGTAAAATGACGACATCAGCCTTTAAGGCGGCGCACTGATATCTAATAAAATTTTGTAAAGACCTTGAAAAAATCCTAAGCAGATTTTAAAGTAAATAAAATTACCAATATTGCCTAGAAATGAATTTTTTTAATAAGTAGTCTAGCATCATCGAAAATATTCGACCGAGTATGATGACATCAAGTGAAAAAGAAACCCCGACCGATTAAAAAAAACCGACACAATGCTAAACGACACATTTTGGGAAGACAGGCGTTAGGCAACAAGTTATATAGTGGAGTGACAAAGATAAAAAAGTCGCTTATTTTTCGACTTTAATGGACCGACATACCTCACGGCTGAAATTTATTTTTTCTGAAAGGCACACCCCTCCCCAATTCTTATTGCCCGGTTGTAGAATTTTCTATGGTCATATTTTTTAAAAAGGGGCATTTTAAGTGAAAAAGTGGGTATTTTGATGTTTTGCTTTGTTTGTCGATGATGTAGTTTTTAACAAGTTTTAGTTTTTTATTTTTAATGCATATTACAGCAGTATAAAATTCCGACTCAAAAATTATGTTTTTGGTTTTTTATTTTCCAATTTTGTTTAATAAAACTCTAAACGAAAATGCGTGTTTTAATTTAATCATTATTATCATTGTTATTTCATGTGATAAATGGTTAATTATTGTTAAATATGAGAAACAAAATAAAAGTTCGCTATTTTATGAAGAAATGAAATATTTAAATCGGATTCCCCCACTAATACACCTTTTAATATGGAGGATCATGAAAATAGTATATTCCGGAAATATTGTATCTATAGTCAACTTTCCTTACTTATGTAGCAATATACCTTCATCACCTGCATATGGTGTTTTTGTCTCTCAGTTAATTCGATACGCAAGGACATGCTCTTCGTATGAACAGTTTCTAAGACGAGGCAAGCTACTGACAAAGAAGTTAATAAGACAGGACTATCAACAGTCTCGTTTAAAGTAATCTTTACGTAAGTTCTATGGTCGATACAACGACCTTGTCAGCAAATACAATCTTCCACTGAGTCGCATGCTGACTGACGTTTTTCATACTAATTGTTAGACCATAATTAATTACCTAATTGTCTACGGACTTTTGCGGTTTTTATTTTCCCGATTACGACAAAGAGCAGACGGCGGGTGTGACCGGTCAGCAGAGGATGCTCACTCCTCCAATGGCACCTGATCCTACCTCTATCTCGGAGGTCCGTGTTGCTCTGCTTTGAATTTGTATTTCGTTTTATGGAATTTTGAGATGGTTGACGGTTTGTTATTGTCATTTTTTCATCTATCATGCTTTTGTGAAAGGGTGTCTAAGTGAAGGCGGGTCGCGTAATTTTTATAGTCCTATAACCACATCTGCTCTCAAAACGTTTGATGACATGACAAAAGCCTCACAATTGAAATGTATCTCTGGAGAGTCGATTTAATCACATATCAATCCAGAGATTATCTTTCGTCGAGCTTTGGCTCTTTCCAATGTCCGCGAAGATGTGAACATTGAAAATATTTTGGCACATCCAGTTGGTCCAATACCTTTGTCATTGTTCCACGAAGATGGTACCATGCGAAAAATTGCAAGTCAGATTTATTGCATCTATTTGAGGAGGTTTTCGCACCTATCTTCAGTCTCAGTGATTTTGACTTATCTCGAACGGTACTTATAGGAGATGGTATGGGATTGATACAAGGTATGGATTCAAAAGCATTAAAACGTTTGGCGATGACAAGTTTTTGTGTCAGGTCAATTAAAACATGCTTTGGTTTAGCAAAAACTGTAATGGATGTGTTTGATCGGTATGATGTGAAGCATTCAGTTAAATCTGCAGAAAGATTTCGTCGTTCAAATGCGTTTGGGGGTCAAAAGGTTTATTAAGCAATTGAAGAATGGAAGAAATTTTTGAGCAACTCAGATAATAAGCAGGCTCTGATAAGATAGGGACTTTTGAAGTATATATTTTGAGGAGAATTTTCTTCAAAATAAGGCGAGTCTTTGTACTTAGCAGGTGTCTGTCAGAACCCGGAGGCTGTTAAAAGGTTTGAGGAAAGTGTGTCTGACATTCTGAAACTGTGGAGCACACACGAAGAAGCAGATACACTAATTGTACTACATTCCCTTTTTGCTGACTCCATCTTTAGAGGTGTATAATGGTAGAGGTCGTGTCACAGTTCGATCCCCTGATACGGATGTGTTGCTTCTTCTTATACACTATTTTCCTCAAATGACAAACACAGACGAGCTGTGGTTCCAAACGGGAGTTTTATCAAGCGCAAGAGACGGACGGCGATACATACCCGTCCATGACATGTCACTACAGGCTCTAAAAACCCCTGTCCGTATGAAAATCCCCTGTCTTTCCCTGTCACCCCCTGTGTTTTCCCTGTCATCCCCTGTTCACCCTGTAATCCCCTGTCATCCCCTGTAAGCCACTGTATTCACCTGTACATGCCCCCGACATCCCCTGCACGGTTTTTGACTGTTTATAATAGCTTTTTCTGTTATTTAATTTCAATAATTTTTTCCTAGTTCAATTATTAAACTCGCATGTTCTATAGTTTGACCTATAAATCAATCTTTGCACTCAACAGACCGCCGACTTATAAGACACACTGTTATCTTAATTTTAGAAATAATATGCTTTTATTAATAATTTATTGATACCTAAATAATCATGCTAACAACTATAAAGACTCGAGATTCACCGCGTGGTAAATATCAGGTGAGAGCGGGGATTATTTTCGGTAGGTGTGAAATACTTCAGGGCAATTAGTCCTTTAGCGGTCGGGAACATCACTTCTACGTAATATTTGAAAAATATAAGTAAGAAGTATTGTGAATTATTTTTACAAAGATCAAGCGCAACACATGGTGTTTAGAATATGATTTTGTGTATATAAACAAATATTTGCACACTGGAACCAGTAAATCAGTCAGAATGTAGAATGTACAAGTGTAAGCATTTATGATACGATAGACTAGTCTTTCTTTTTTTATAGCCAAGTTCCTGATTATACCATTATTAATTTCCCGCGAATAGCAAAATAAAGTTTCAATAGCTTATAAGTTTGCCTAAGAAATAATTTTAGCATGGTTTTGTTTAAAACTTGTATGTTTTTGAGCGACTTATTGGACCCTTCAATTGAATTTGAGCTGATGATCAACTCTCATAAACAATTTAAAAATTTTAAAAATATATTTTTCAATTTTCTTTTTACTGCCAAGTGGAAGATATAAAAGATAATGTTATTTATTGGCAGTGAACAGAACTCCGTAGCCCTGGTTAGAGAGAGAGAGAGAGAGAGAGAGAGAGAGAGAGAGAGAGAGAGAGAGAGAGAGAGAGAGAGAGATTTTGCATTGATTAAGAATTAAAAGTTACTAAAAGTTTACCCTGGAATTAATTTCCAATTAAGCTAACATCTAATCCTAATTTTATTCCCAATTCTTTATTATTATTTAGATTAACTTATAGCGATCATAATAATTTTAATCCATCAATGTTTTATTTTACACCATATTAATTGATCAAAGAATTTATTGAAGTTACAGTTTACGAAAGAGAGGATGTTGACATGATTTTTTCACTCGGTCAGTGGTTATATAATAGCTACTGTACACAGCCTTTCTTGAGAATTTGCAGAGCACGGTAGCGAGGTTGAAAAAATGAGATCACAGACACGCGTGTACACGTATATACACACACTTCCTAAGATCTGAATGGTCGGTCACTGATTATAATAATTATGGCTACTGCCCTTCTTGACAATTTGCAGTGCACGGTAGCGAGGTTGGGAACAATGAGGTGACAGACACACGTGTACTTGTATATACACACACACTTCCTAAGATCTGAATGCTCGGTAATGCTAAACAATTATGCAGTAATAAAAAGTAAAAAATAGTAAACATTAGAAAATTTCACTAAAACGTTTTTGAATTTAAGTAGAGCATACATACACACAATATTATAATAAACTTACTCCATGGGGCCACACAAACAAGTTGCAATTGAACGATGAATAGGACGACCGAAGTCGTGAGCCATTAGGCTGACGTTGGCTGAACGTAAACAAAACATAAAACACGGAACCGTTCCGAAACGGTACAAAATGTTCCGGAAAGTGTCAGCATACTCCCAGCCTGACGCCAGTCACTACATAATCACTTATAATTACAAAAGTCTAACGGTGTGGCACTAAAAGAACTACTTCTGTAACTGGTCGTACGTAATGGACAAGCTGTCCCCCTCTGCTTGTGCGAACTTCGATATTGCGGACCTTGCCGTCATCATCAGGAAATGTTCGATTGATAACACCCATACTCCAATCGTTGCGATGAGCTTCTTTCTCTCGAAGAAGAGCATCATCTATCCGTAGATTGTCCTTAGAATCTGTCCACCTTCGTCGTCGCTGGAGAAGTTGGAGATACTCATTGTGCCAGCGCTTCCAAAACTGCTGAGCAAGGACTTGTACCTGTTTCCAGCTAGACACATACATGTCTCTTACATCAAGTTCATGAAACGGTGGAAGATCAGCTTCTGTCTTCTGTGTTAGCAGCATATTCGGGGTAAGTACTAATGGGTTGCTAGGGTAAGTGGAAACAGGAACCAACGGTCGGTTGTTGAGTATTGCTGTAACTTCTGCCATCAACGTTACAAGGACATCATGGGTAAGTTTACACTTAGGTTGCTTCAGGAGAATGGCATCTAAATTCGTCTAGCAAGTCCAATAACTCTTTCCCATACACCACCCATATGGGAAGAGTATGGAGTGTTAAATATCCAACAGCAACCATTTTTGGTCAAGAACTTCCTGAGGGGTTGGTCCTCTACATTCACAGCATCAATACCCAATGCATCCGTGCTTCCGACAAAGTTTGTGCCCCTATCAGACCTAAATTCTGCAACTTTACCTCGAATAGATATGAATCGGCGAAGGGCGTTGATAAAGGTCGAGGACGACATATCTTCCACCACTTCAATATGGGAAGCTCTGGAAGAGAGGCATGTAACCATTATAGCCCACCGCTTGCTATTTGCACTTCTTCCACGCGTTTTCCGGGTCACTGTCTCCCAGTGACCAAATATGTCAACACCCACATAGGTAAATGGTGGAGACTGTCTAACTCTGACAGATGGCAAGTTTGCCATTTTCTGTTGTTCTAATCGTCCACACAACTTGCGTGGCAGAGGACACTAGCTTCTTGCAACCGACAATCCAGTAACCCGCACTTCGTACTGCTCCTTCTGTATAGTGCCTTCCCTGATGATGTACCAAGTCATGATGATGGCTAATGAGGAGTATATCTATGTGCGAACGAGGGATAATGCAGGGGTTCTTAAGGTTATATTCTATATCAGCAGCTTGCAGTCGTCCACCCACTCGCAGTATGGAATCATCATCTAGGTTAGGGTCGAGGTTGATAATAGAACTGTCCTTTGACATGGTCCTTCCAGATTGAAGACATGATATTTCCTGATGAAAAGTCTCCTGCTGAATTGTCCGAACAATGAACACTTCTGCAAACCGACGGAAACTTGAGGAAAATCTATCACTCTCAATTCCATGTTTCTTCAATATTCTATATCTCAGTGCGCTCAAGGCATTGACCAATGAGTTCCATGTTGAAAATCTATCAAATCGTTCTACTCCAAATGGCTTCTTTGTAACAGTCTTTAAGCTTGATAGTTGTGGTCTTACATTACTACCATTCTCAGCATCCACTAAAGGAAACACTTCCTTGCAGTCTTGAGTCTTAAGGAGACTGTCAGGTCTCTTAATCCACTTACTTCTTTGGAGATCTCTTGAATGATCTTGATCCAATATCTGCTGGATTCTTTTCTGAATGCACATAAGACCAATGATTGGCTGGAGCAACCTTAAGTATCTTCTGTACTCTGTTAGACACATAGGTATAAAACCTTCTTGAAGTATTGTACAGGTAACCTAACACTATGCGACTGTCGGAGTAGAACTGAGTATGGTCCACTTTGTGGTCTAAGTTGTCTGTCACAATGGTAGCAATTTCACTTGCAAGTACAGCTGCACAAAGTGTCAGTCGGGGAACTGTGTGTCCATGTGTAGGTGCCAACTTCGATTTTCCAAGCAAGAATCCAGTTTCTGCATGATCCGTGTAGAGTACTTTTAGATAGGCAACCGCAGAGATGGCCAACTCGGAGGCATCACAAAATACATGAACTTCTACTCTAGAAGAGTTTTGCAAACCTAAAGACGTGTAAGATCGAGGAACACTAATATGAGATAAATCTTGAAGTGAATCACACCAATTTCTCCATTCATTCTCAAACTCAGTAAGAGGATCATCTAAATCAGATGACAAATCCAAGGCCTTACGAAACAGCATTTTTCCTCTGAGTGTTACAGGACCGATGAATCCAAAGGGATCATAGAGACTGTGTAACGTGGACAGCATCCCACGTTTCGTGAAGGGTTTGGAATCCATAGTCACATCTACCTTAAAGGAATCCGCCTGTAATTCCCAACTAAATCCTATACTTTTCTGTAAGGGTGCCTCATCTAGTCTCAAGTCAATGCACTTCAAGTCCTTGGCTCTTACTTCTTCTTCAAATGCACTCATTACTTCTTGAGAATTGGAGGCTACTTTGTGTAATCTCAACTTCCCGCCTTCCATCAATGCCTTCTGAGTCTTCTTGATGAGCTCAACAGTTTGCTTCTCATGAGGCATTGACACCAACAAATCATCAAAGTTTCTCTGTACTATTTCTCTGATTTCAGGATCCGGATGGTCAGCAACAGATTGTCTCAAGCCATATGTCGCAACAGAAGGCGAGGGCGTGTTACCGAAAACAATCACCGTCATTCTATATTCGATAAGTCTATCCGATGGGTCATTGTTCCTGTACCATAGGAAGCGCAAGTAATTTTGCTGTTCTCTGGACACACGGAAACAATAAAACATTTGTTCAATGTCCGCCATTAGTGCAGTTCTCTCCTTGCGAAAACGAAGAAGCACACCGAGTAGGTTATTGGTCAAGTCTGGTCCTGAGAGCAGCACCGAGTTCAACGAAATTTCCTCATACGAGGCAGAAGAATCAAAGACCATTCTAATTTTGTTTGGCTTCTTTGGGTGGTAAATGGCAAATATTGGCAAATACCAACACCCATCGTCTGATTCTAAAGATGGGGCTACTTCGGCATGCCCTTTAGACAATATCCCTTCCATAAAGGTTAGGGCATGGTCCATTTTGGTAGGATTCTTCCTAAGATTGGTGTCGAGGGATCTGGGTCTCTTGATAGCTTGAGAATAATTGTTTGGAAGTCTGTGTCGTCCAGGCTTAAACGGCAGAGGAGCCGTCCATTCCCCTAAAGAGTTGCGATGGAACTTACTTTCCATGCTTCTTAGGAATATATTATCTTCCTGTGAAGGCCCTGGCTTATCATCATTTGGTGTTCTTTCAAATATGGAAGACATATCACCTTCCTCAACAGGAGGAGCCTTAACTGTGAGTGAGCTGTTACAAGGCAACAAGATAGAAGGTCTCCCATCATTATGAAGGTATACCTTGTTAACTGATATTGTCGCAGGTAAATGAGCCTTGTTCAAACATGTCTCACCTATGATTGTCCAACCTAGACTCAACTTCTGAGCATATGGAGCATAATGGCTGATTCTCTGATCGAGAACATGATGTGCTATGATCAAATCCCGTCCAATAAGAAGCAATATCTTTGCTTGAGGGTCTAGCTCCGGAATGTGACTAGCAATGTTTGCAAGATGTGGGAATCGTTTAGCTATATCAGGAGTTGCTATCTCATTACGATTATCCGGAACGGCGTCACACTCAGTGACAGGCGGTAATTGATGAGTTGTACTGTCATCCAATAATGTAACTAAAAGGTTTTTGGCAACCCTGCTGGTCATGTTTTTGACACCAGAACATGTTTCCAATTTAACGTTCTTTGTCTCGGTCTTGATTCCGAGCAAGTCAAACAATTCGCTCTTTGCTAGGGAGCAATTACTTTGGTCGTCAATCAAGGCATATGTTCGCACAAAATTGTCTGGATTTTCTCTATCATACACATTGACGAGAATTGTCTTGGAACATGATTTACCTCAAGGAATAACACCGCAAATCTGGGCGCACTTGTTGTTGACAGTTTTCTTGGTCTCTGTATTCTCCTTTTGCTCCCCGCCTTGAGGTCTGCCATAATCAATGTGTAATGCTGAAGGATGCGAGTTACTAGCACATACAGAACATGCCACTTTCTCAGAACAGTTCTTAGAAAAATGTTCTGCTGAATTGCAACACTTGAAGCAAATTCCGTGTTTCACTAACACGTCTGTGCGTCCCTTCATGGGTTTTGTGCGAATAGTTCTACACTTGTTTAAGGCATGAAAGTCATTAGGGTGAATTGGGCATCTTTTAGATGGGTCTAAGCTTTCCTTTCTTCTCTCTCTACTGTCAACCTCTACATCTGTCATTCGATTTATTACCGGTACCCTGTGTTGAATGTTTTCCTTATTTCTTTCCCGTACACAAAGTCCAGGGTCATTTCTTATCTGACTCATTTCAACGACGAATTCCACAAAAAAATTTGAATGGAGGATGTGGTAGTCCACTGTGTCTCTTATAGGCTGCAGCTCTTGCAATCCACTTCTCTTGAAGGTTCATCGGTAACTTTTTCACAACAGGTAGGATTCCACTGGATGAGTCGAAGTACGACAAAAGAGTTGCATAGGTAGGATCCTCTTTAATTGCAGCAATTTCTGTTAGCAGATCCGCTAAGTCATAAAGCTTTTTGCCATCATTAATAGAAACCAATGGAAATCTGTCTAGTTTTGATTTCAAGGCTGCTTCTACAAGTTCTGGACAACCATAACGTAAGTAAGTAGATCCTTTTAAAGCAAAACTGAGTTAAAGTCAGCTACGTTAGGATTTGGTTGAGCTGTTTTCCTTGGCATCTGAGGTTCAGGGAATTTTACCGTAGGCCCATGCTCATAGGGAGTTGAAATGAACTTAGGTGGTGGTAACTGCGCAAATGTTGCTGATGACTGACCCTCTAATGATGACAGGAAATGGGACACAATATTATCTTTTGGCATTTGGGATCTAATGGTTCTATATGGTCTCTTGCAGCTTTCATTTCTGCCTCTGCCACAGCGGTTTCCTTTTCCTGATTAAGTAGACGCAAGTCCATTTCGAGCTGAGACTTTCTTTTTTCTAAGGTCAGTTCATGTTTTAAAAATTCTAGGCGAGTCCTTTGTTTCTCAACGTTTATTTCCTTTTTAAGAAGCATAGCTGATCGGCTCTGTGATGATGTTGACTTCTTGCTGCTGCGACTAGTATACGTGGATTCCGAAGCCATCCGTTGGGAAATATCATCTGCGGTCTGAAGAATGCGATCAGCAATAGCTGCCAGGAACCGATCCACAACACCCTTCCTCTTAGAAAATACTTCAAGGTGTCTTGATCTTTCGGCTGAACTTTCTGCAGTGTTTGTTCTGATCAGGAATTCCACCAAATTATCAGACGACGCCACAAATTCCTGACGGAGACATGAAACATCATCTTGATATCGCTGCATCACATGTGGTTCAATATCTGTGGCCTTTGAGTTAAATTCAAAAAATTCTGTTTCAATGTCTTTCCATATGCGGTCAAATGCAGTTGCCAATTTTTGTACACAAGATTCGTATAAAGAATTTCCCTTCTCTGTTAAGGTTTTTTGACGACTAGGGTAGCGAGGAACATTTTCTTCCTGTTTGATAATTTCTTCCATTGGGTCACACATGGTTGATATTAAACATGTGCACAATGTGTAATTCTAATCACAGAATTGTTTTCACAACATAAACATACATAGAACTGTCACACTAAACTGTTAATATCAGCAAAGTTCATGAGTCAAATTTGTTGAAAATGTACTTGAAATATCACTGAATTGTTACCACAATTGTGATATGCCCATGTAATCACAAAAAAATATGCGTTTTATATATCTCAACAATGCACTATGCAAAAATTACACTGCATGAAAAACCCGTTTCGTTTTATCAAATTGACTTACTGTAACATGATAAATGCCCAATAAAATCACATGCAAATGATGGGCAATAATAATGATGGTGCAATGATACCCGATTTAGATGTATGTTAAATGTACATACAATGTTCCCAAAAGTTTGCTAACAAAATGTTGACAATAAAAGTATGTCAAATATACACAAACATCACACATCTACTGTTAAATGTTGTACCTCAAGTCAATACAAAAATTCACAATGTGGAAAGCCTACAATGTTAATGTCTAAGCAAAGAGGAAATAGCTGACTAATGGAGGGGTGCTGTTTTGATGATCACACTGCCCTGTAATTCTGCTTGGTGGACACAATGTGTCAAACATCAGGAATGGAACCGCAACTAGTTGTGGTGATGATGGATTTTTACTGTTCTGTCCTGAATATGGACTTTTTTCAAGATAACCATTGCCTCGCCAACTCACAATAAACAGTTTACTTGTTTATTTAATGACGAGACATTAAAGGGTAAAAAACTAAAAGAAAAAAAAAAAAAAAAAAAAAAAAAAAAAAAAAAAACAATCGCAATATGCTCATAACAAAATAGCTGAATAAATTTTCGCAATTACAGATTTAGATTTGACAACATTTTGCATTCGAATTTCCTCTTCACCATGATCACAACGAAAAATAGTAAACATCAGAAAATTTAAGTAAAACGTTTCTGAATACATACACACAATATTATAATAAACTTACTCCATGGGGCCACACAAACAAGTTGCAATTGAACAATGAATAGGACGACCGAAGTCGTGAGCCATCAGGCTGACGTTGGCTGAACGTAAACAAAACGGTAACGGTACAAAATGTTCCGGAAAGTGTCAGCACACAGGGGGTGACAGGGGCTTACAGTGGCACACAGGGGATGTGTACAGTGGCTTACAGGGGATTACAGGGTGTACAAGGGGCTGTGTACAGGGGATGACATGGAAAACACAGGGGGTGACAGGGAATTTTCATACGGACAGGGGTTTTCAAAGTCAGTATTGTGTCAAAATCACTAAGTCCTTCCATATCTTCTTTGTTACCTGCTGTTCATGCCCTTGCAGGTTGTGACACAACATCGTCGGTTTTTGACTTAATCCACTGCGTCCCATGGGGGACATAGGGCGGCTACAGTGGCTTTCCATCTTCTTCTGTCTTTTGCAATTAGTTTGGCTTCTCCACAGGTCTTGCCAGTTTTTCTCAGGTCTGATGTCATTGTTCTACGCCAGGTGTTCTTTGGACTTTCCCGTTTTCGCTGTCCTTGTGGGTTCCACTCCAAGGCTTGCCTTGTGATGTTTTTTTGTGGTTTCCTTAGAGCGTGTTCTTGCCAGTTCCACCTACGTGTTCTAATATTTTTTTCTACTGGTTGTTGTTTGGTGTTTCTCCACAAGTCCGTGTTGCTTAATTTATCTGGCCATCTTATTCCCAGGAAGTTTCTTATGCATTTTTTTACAAAGACTTGGACTGATTTCATGGCTGTTGATGTTTCTCTCCAGGTCTCAGATCCATACAGTAGTACTGACTTCACATTTGGTATTGAATAATCTGAGCTTGGTGCCTGTTCTTAATGCCCTGCTTCTCCACACTGGTCTTAAAATGGCAAAAGCTTGCCGTGCCTTTCTTTTTCTTGCCTTAATTGTGCCTCCAGATCTGCTGACGATACTTCCTAAGTCGGTGAAATCTTAAATGTCATCTACTTCGGTGTTGCTGATCTTGATGTTGTCAGTTTCTTTTGGGCTAATTCTCATTGTTTTTGTCTGCTGGGCATTGATGTAGAGGCTAGTTGTTTGGGCTGGGGAAAAATATTATGTATAAAGCTCTGCAAAAAACATTCAGAAAAGATTCAGTCTTTTTCAGATATCTCTGAAAATAATCCAGATATTGCTAAAGATGTTAAAAAAATAAGGATGCGCATGGAAACCTAAATAAACTTCAAGTTAGCCGAGCTACTTCGATAGAAACAACTCTTGCTCGGCTTCCACCTTGTGAAGCATCATTTTCTCAGATCATACTTTGTGTTATGTTCCAAACTCATGTTTGGACGAATTCACACGTAGCGAAGTCTATGATTAAGTCACCATTGAATTTCGGTTGGAGAGAAAGTAAATGTGGTTTAATACCATTATTCTTAGAAGGACCAATGGCTTCAGATTTTTTACAAGATCTTATTTGTACGAGCAGAGGCAAATCGGTTTGTGCAAGAAACTGTGTATGCAACAGGCAACATTTGCACTGTCTTGCACAAGTGTTTGCCTTTGCGAAAGGTCAGATAATTGTAATAACGAAATTACACAACAAACAAGATTCCATGACGATAATTTTCCCACTGTTTATGAGGAGGAAGACACTGATGAGGACCTTTAGATGTCTGCTGTTCGCTATCTGGCTTTGCACAATGCAGTTTTAATTGATGGACATCAATTAAAAAATTGTTTTTTTTTCTTATTAATGAAAAATCAAGTTTTAAAAATACACAGTTAAAACTTTATCTTGCGTATAAAGATTATGGTAAAGCAAATAGATCTAACTTATTTCATTATATTTAGGATCTTTACAAGAATGTTAAAAGTACTTAAACTTAAGCAGCAAAATATATCCAGGACCAGCTTTAAGAAGTGATATGTTGTTGTTGTTGTTGTTTGTTGTCATATTTTGTTGTTTTCAAGTTTCTTCCTGATTCAACCGTCAAATATTTAAAAAATTGTGACCTATGATAAGTCGATGATGACATTTTCAATCCTTAAAAAGTACAATCATTTAGTTAAACAATGTGTTTCTACAAACAGACATACTGGGTTTTTTTTATAAATTATATACATCCAGGTAATATTTATAAATTTATGTATAATTTATCTATATTTATGTTTAAAATTGATGTACATGTTCGAACTAAAGGAATAGGTACTTTTTGCGCTGATTTCCGTCATTGATCTTTGACCTTTAATCATTTTAAATTTTGATCATAGAAAGTTCTACGACCAGGCAAAAATTATTACTTGATATTAAAGCTTTCCAAAAATATACAAATTAGCCGTGAGGTAGGTTGGTACATTAAAGTCAATTTTTGATGGCATTGTCACTCAACTAATACATGACATGTTTGGAATCTGGGATCGTTTGTTCAAAGGAATACTTCAAAAACAAAACTAGAAAGGCATAGTGAATATGCCCTCGGGTACATGTTCAAAGAAATTATTACTTTACATGACATTTTCGGAAATAGAATATGAATGTTATCGTAAACTATGTGAGGGGTTTTACAACGTAAAACATAAAAGTCAAGTGTCTTTTGTGCATATATACATGTATGAACAGTTCAAGAGATACTATATACTGAAGTTAAAAATACATAATATTAAGAATTAAACTTTGGTTTAAACAGTTTTACAAATGATTTTCTTTAGCATTACGCAATTGTTCATCGTTTTCTTTAACTTTATAAAAAGGAAAATATAAATGTTTCCCTTTCTGCATAAGACAAAATGACCACTGCATGGTGTGTTCCTCACAGATGAGTCTGTAATCTGCTGTTTGTGGACGTGCACTCTATCTGCGAGTGTGGTTCCAGTTTGTCCTATTATTTATAGTTATAATTGTGTTGACTCTTATTATACACTGTATGATGTTTTGATATCATTATATTTTGACGTCATAATCACGTCTTCAACACAATGGTTGTATACCGTTGCCTTCCTAACGTCACGAGATTGACGTCATAATGTTCTTGTTTACCTTGTTTAAATCTGCAAATCTACTGAAGTGCCCGGTGGGGCGAAATCGCTATAGATAAAAGTTGTTTGAGCATTGGACCTTTATTTTTCAAAGAATTTAAATTAAAGAAAAACGATGATGCAACGTTGTGTTATGCGGTTATTGTGACCTTGCGCAATACAATTTAGTACGTCATTTCGAAAATAAATCTTACTGTTTTAATGTAAAGTTTCACTGAAATAAACCTTGAAATAATTTTTCTTAGAGCTTAATCACTTGATTAAATGGAACTTCTGATAAGAAGACTTGAATATAATCAAGTTTGTTGACATACAGAAAGTTGCGAATGCTCGTTAGTTTGAATTGACTACAACGAGGAACAGTTGTTGATGTTTTATGAAACAAACACTAGCCTAATGGTTCGAAATTGAAAATATTGAATAAGGATGCTTACTGGTGGTGGAATAAACGTCTTAACAAACATTATTTCGCTAAGTTCTTGTATATAAACTCTGTTTTCATCGCGTCGTCAGGATGATCTCCTTGATAGCTAACGTGATTTGCAGTTTTATATACTACTCAGTTATGTGTTTTCCTTCATATTTGTAATTTAAAATCATTGAGAAAATCCATTTTATATAAATGTTTGTAGTGAATATAGTTATGTTGAAAGTACTAGCAAATCTTCGGAAATAGGTCACTGAAGCGTTGAAGCGAGGGGCAGTGTCAAAAAGAGTTCGGACCGGAAGTATTTGATAAAGCAAAGGTTTATCACATAGGTAGTATACACCACACGTGTGTGATATAAATATATTAAGGGGTTTATAAAAAAGCGTAAACTCTCCCAAGTTATGTTATACTCGTATAACATAGGTAGAAATAAAAGTTATTCCTCATAATTTAACTTTCTACTACTAAAATCAGAAAATAAGGCCGATTATATAGTGAAATAACGTTATTTTTTACAAAATTTAAACGTAACGCAAGCGGATTAATACGTTTCGCACGCGCGTCGTACTGTGACGTAGGCAAGTTATGTTTTACTATATATATGGATTTGTTTAGCCAGTCAAATGAGGCGTTACAACCAGAATTAAATTATATATATATATATATATATATATATATATATATATATATATATATATATATATATATATATTTATTTATTTATCTCCAGGTTAGCATGAAGCTATGCGTGTGTACACAGCCACTTCAAGTTATAATGAGTGCAAAACAATGAAATATGTATAAACGAGACTCGCTTTATGCTTTAAGAGATCAAGATTTATGAGATATTTTATTTCGGGAGATCAAAACTAAATATGTTTGGTTATTTAGAAAAAAAATCGAAACCGTTTTTCACTTTGAGAGATCAAGAACTGCGCGATATAGAATCTCGAGCCATCGGGTGTCATCTGTATTTCGAAACTATTATAATAGTTTTCCTATACAAAGCAGTTTTAATTTACTAATAGTGTAATAGGGTGCATTTTATGATAATAATTACATTCATGCATTATTCATATTTCATCAACATCATCATCTTCATCCTACATCTCATCTATATTTTACATGTACATATTTAGAAACAGACTTCTATCCCTATAACTCCCTGTCTTTAATTATGTGCCTATCAAATAATCATTATTTAATTATCCATTCTAGTAGCTTCTGATATTTTATAGCCTTAAGCCATTTCACCTGTATGGTCACTTTAATACATGTGCACATGATCAGGTGGTGTTCTATAGCCAATAGTTTGTCTTTTATAAATTTTCCCGCTTAAACTGAGTAGCCTTTGTGACAGACCAAGGCTAGGATTCATTTGAGAAAGACCTGTTTTCTTCAAGAGATAATTTAGTATATTTATTTATTTGACCAACACTCTGGAAGAAGTAATTTATAGTAAGTGTTCTATTTTTGGTATTCTTGAACTTTGATAAATGATTTAATGAATAATAATGATATTTTCTGTTAATTGTTACATTTGGCTAATTCTAATTTTTTATGTTAGAATATCTTATTTATGAAAGAATGTATTATATAAAGTATCTCAGTAATTCATAGTCTTGATATCTACATGTAAGTTATAATATTTTATTTCTAATATAAGTGAAAGGCTAGTTATTGTTACCATCCATTTAATACTTGTAGTTAGAGAGTACCATTATCAGAATACTTATCAGCAGCTGTATAAACATGTGATTGTGTGAAACCTTGTTCCATAAACAGGTGATCGTTGCAAAGTTATATTTTATATTTATTATATGTATCTTGAAATAATGTAATCTATAAAGGAGCTACATTGAAGTTTATGTTTTTATTTAATTAAATATTATATTGATAATGATATAGAGCAATTTTCTATATTTTTGTAAATTGTGTTCAAGGGCAGTAACTCTTATTGACCCTGAAAGGATGATGCATTATAAACAGAGTTATCCTTCTTTACAAATAGTTTGATTAGTGAGCTCTGAGCAGTAATGTATTTCATGATTATATATTTGAATATGATTGTATTTTTTATGCTGAAACTTATTGTATACATTGATCATTTTTATGCTGACATCTATTAATTGTATTACAGGGTTTAATCCTTTAATCCCTATCTGCCTATATCTGAATAAATGAAGAACCCTTAAGTGGACTTGTTGATCTTTGGGACAACCCACTATTACAATAGCATAATGATATCCATTATCGTTCATATTGCTTCTTTTAACTTTAAATACAAAATTGTTATTATAAGTAAGTTGATATTTTACATTGAACAAGTTTTTTGTTTAAGAGAAATCTGTTATTTAATTCCGACAATGTCAATGTTATAATAACTGATTTCGACGAAGATGAATGTAAGACAATTAATGTACACAATGTCTTTCTTTTAAAAGAAAAACCTGATTACTATAGTAATCATGAAAAACGAGTCGTTTAAATTTAATATCTTCATCATTTTGACCAACAACTATATGCTGCTATTGTCAAGTACGGCAGGGCCGAGGCGTGGTTTTTTTTTAAATATTACTTCGCTAAAAATTATTAATGTGACTTAAGTATACAGTACCGATCAGACCAAACCTACAGGTAACAGAAAGTAAACCCAGACTAAACCTTAGGTTTACTCTAGGGGTTTACTCTGGATGTACTAGAGCAGAACCAGAGTAAACCCAGAAAGTAAATCCCGATCAGAACTAGACCTTTAAGGCAGACGCTACATGTGTATTTGGAATATACAAGGGGTGGGTAATACAGGCAGGTGATAAGATAAAAGACGGGTATGCTTCACATTTCAATGTTTAAAGAGGACCCCAAAAGCAAACCGCTAATAAACTTAAAGTAAACCCTGAGTGGACCCAAAGTAAATCCCTACTGGAGTCAGGACACAGATTTTCCAAAGGTAAACCCCAAGTAAACCCCGCAAGTTAACCCGGGGTTTATTTGGGGTTTATTCTGGTGTTAGAGTCTGATCGGTACTGTATCTGTCTTAGCTAAAAAAATGTTTTCTACTCTAGTTAATATTTTAGCACAACACGTAGGAATGTTTATGAATCCCGAAACTGATACCAAAAAGTGGCTCGGTTTAAGCACAACAGTCAGGAATGTTTACAAATCCCGACACTGATTCCAAATAGTGACTCGGTTTTAGCACAACACTTAGGAATGTTCATGAATCCCGGTACTGATTCCAAATAGTGACTCGGTTTAAGCACATCACTTTGGAATGTTTTATGAATCCCGGCACTGATTCCAAATAGTGACTCGGTTTTAGCACAACACTTTGGAATGTTTATGAATCACGGCACTGATTCCGAATAGTGACTCGGTTTTAGCAGAACAGTTTTAGCAAAACACTAAGGAGTGTTTATGAATCCCGGCACTGATTCCGAATAGTGACTCAGTTTTAGCACAACACTTAGGAATATAAATGAATCCCGGCACTGATTCCGAATAGTGACTCCGTTAGCACAACACTTAGGACTGTTAATGAATCCTGACGCTGATTCCGAAGAGTGACTTAGTTTTAGCACAACACTTAAGACTGTTTATGTATCCCGGCACTGATTCCAAATAGTGACTCGGTTTTAGCACAACACTAAGTAATATTTATGAATCCCGGCTCTGATTCCAAATAGTGACTCAGTTTTACCACAACACTAAGGAATGTTTATGAATTTCGGGCCTGATTCTAAATAGTAGCTCGGTTTAGCACAACACTTGAGAATGTTTATGAATCCCGGCTCTGATTTTGAATATTGACTCAGTATTAGCACAACACTTGTTTGTGCAATGTTTATGAATCCTAAACTGATTCAACATAGCGACTCCGTAAGGACAACACTTAGAAATGTTTATGAATCTCGGCACTGATTCCGAATAGTGACTCGGTTTTTGCACAACACTTAGTAATGTTAATGAATCCCGGCACTGATTTCGAATAGTGACTCGGTTTTAGCACAACACTAGGGAATGTTTATGAATCCCGGCACTGATTCCAAATAGTGACTCGGTTTTAGCACAACACTAAGAAATGTTTATGAATCCCGGCACTAATTCCAAATAGTGACTCAGTTTTAGCACAACACTAAGGAATGTTTACGAATCCTGGCACTGATTCAAAATGGTGACTCAGTTTTAGAACATCAGTCAGGAATGTTTATGAATTCCGGCACTGATTCCATATAGTGACTTTGTTTTAGTCATAAAATTCATAACTATTCAAAATCAAACCATGAATTTGTTCAATGTTTTTCAAGTTTTCACAGTATCCTTTATTTATATAATAGTATCTTAGCATTGATTAAACGGCATATTAGTCGAAAGAAAAGTAATTTGCATTCAATGTATTGTTTATTTATTCATGCAAAAGGAATTGCTGTTGAACAGAACGATCTGCAAATAAAGAGCACCAATTCCCATATATTGATTTTTAGTAGGACAAATCATAAAAAAATATAGAGAAAAGTTAAATTAAGTTATTGGTCATCTGTCTACCAATCTTCACTAAACTTAATCCGTCTCTCTATTTTTTAAATATGATGTGCGTGTGTACACAGCTACTTCAAGTTATAAAGAGTGCAAAACAATGAAATATGTATAACGGGACTCACGTTATGCTTCGAGAGATCAAGATTTACGAGATATTTGAGTTCGAGAGATCAAAACTAAATTTATTTGGTTATATAGAAAAAAAAACTCGGGACAGTTATTTAACTATGAAAGATCAAGAACTTCGCGATATTGAATCTCGAGCCATCGAGTGTCATCTGTATTTCGAAACTATTAAAATAGTTTTCCTATACAAAGTAGTTTTGATTTACTGATATTATAAAGTATCGTCCATATTGCTTCTTCCAACTTTAAAAACAAAATTGTTAGTATCAGTAAGTTGATATTCTTCATTTAACAAGTTTGTTTTTTTAAGAGAAATCTGTTATTTAATTCCGACAATGTCAATATTACAATTCATTGGTCATCTGTTGATCAATCTTGACTAAACTCAATCTTTCTTTCTAATTTTTACTTATGCAGTAAAACATGTCTCCTCCACATCGCAAAATAGAAAGTGCGGGACTCTATTGAAATAGATGACTATCCGACAGACGACAGTGCAGAAAAAGACACAAACATGCAGATATGTAGGCTTTTAATTGTTGTTGCTCAGGTTTGTTTTCGAAAAGTACAAATTGTTGAATTGAAAGTGTGTTTGTAAAATAGTCATAAAATTAATAATAATAAAAGTACAATTTTAAAGTTTTGGACAATAAAGAAGTTTTCCGCAAACTACGCAGCAAGCGTTAAATTATTTATTTAAAACATAACACACAAGTTCTAGAAACTAACTTGGAAGATATAACAGTCAGGCGGAAAGATGTAAATTCAAAAGGAAACGTTTATACGCGCCCAGTTTATTGTGAACTGTGAGATTTGATAACAAAAAACACTTCCCTGAAATTTGATATTTGAATAAATTAACTTCCTCTAAAACTGAAAGAATAATTTCCCCTTTACATTGTAAACAAAAAAGGAAATGCTTATTTACTTTCGTCATTCATTTCTTATCGATCTTATTACCGCATTTATTGGGCAAAATACTGAAAGAAAGAAATTTTAAGAAGAAGTGATTAAAAATATAATAAAGAAGCATGATGATTTTCAAATTGATGATTGATTTAATATTACGTAAAATTCATATTCAGTTCTAAATAATTAAAAAATCGATATAAGAAAAAGAAAATATGCAACTTATACAGACAATGCCAGTAAATTACCTTATCCATAAATAATAAAAACGTTACATTGGTACTCATGTGTGATTTTGTTCAGTTCAAATAGCTGTAGTTATCCTATACTAACATTGCATTTGTTAATTGATTGCATATAATTAAGGTATTTTTTTCAGTTACATGTAAGTAGAATTTTATGATATTTATCAATTTTAAAGGTTATCTTTAAAGCCAGGGCATGGTCGGGTTCTTGAATATACTAATATTTACAAATTGTGGTATTTCTATTGTGTGATAATGATGGCAATGATAGTGTCTGAAGACATGTAGATTAATCCATTTCAACATTATTATCTCTGAAGAACACTGACCACTTACATGCAATGCCATATTATTTAATATCAGATAAGCCAATGATGGAATCAAGTGCGTGGTCTAAATTCAACAACCAAGAATAACATCATTTGTTTATCTTAAAGTAAACTGGTTCTTCATTACCCAGCCCTCGGGATGATAAATTACGTTAGGATGAAACTTTAAATGCGTTTGCTTATTTTGAAAATTCGTGGAAAAAATAGACAAATTGGAACAAGAAACAGGTTAGTCTATGGGTCACACTGCGCATCGCTAGTCTCACTTAATAGACAAGCCATATGCATCGTTAGCCAACGAGCTAACCTTTTATAAAATAGTTCTGAAAATTCCTGCAAAATTTTTTTCAATATGAAAAAAGGACCTTTTGGTGATTAGTTAAGAATTTAAAACATTGTTTGCTTTTAAATGACATAAGTGATGATTAGTTGCCAAGATAATATTCACATGAATTTTACTACATACACATAAAAACATGAAATATACAAATGTAAGACGTTTTGTGCTTTGGATGTTTCGGGACTTATATTACGATATTTCTCGAATTGATTAAAATTGTGTAGGGAATTAATTTTAAAATTAATGATGGCGTATTATTATCATTTTTTAAAAAATATGAACATTATTATAACGTTGATCCATTACCTCAACCGTAATTTCACTAATTTGACACATAAATTGATTTATTTAAAACAAACATTCAAGGGGGGAGGGGGGGGGGGCTACCGATAATTGTTAAATACAATTAAATCACACCTTGTAACCTGGACGTTGTATAGTTGTCCCAGGTGTTAATTATTAGGAGATTTATGAAGAGATCCCCCTGTCAACACAAACGCGTTAGCACCTACCATTTTCATTTCTATGTATACGAACAGTCAAGAGAAGACCAAACACCAACAAAAAATTTAAATAAATAAAGAACATAATAAATAAAAAAGGGAATCACAGGTGCTTAGGTCTATGTTCAAAATTTAACTACATATACATTTTATGGAACATATTCATTAACAAATAAAGACGGGTCAAAACACATGTTAGCGAGTACATCTGCAAGCTTTTAATTCTATAAAATAATAAATTTAATATTATTTTAAGTTTATATGCTGCAGTATTTTTTTCATTTATTTATCAAATAATAAAAACGAATACGTATATAAAATGTTGAAATAAAGATAAGGTAACCTCTTATCACCCGCATATCCTTTGTTGTGTTAAAGCTGAACACCGCTCGTAAATAGGCACCTTCACACAGGTACCTGGTATATAAACCCTTCGATTTCGTTACACCCGATTGCACACCTGAAACTCGTGGCCGACATGTAGTATTCCTTTCGTCGTCTTTGGATTTTATGCATTTATTTCTTAAACTTTGTGCATATTCTGTTTGTAAATAATGAATTGACCAATTTATTTGATGTTAGCATTCTCTTATCTTGAAAAAAGTGCGTAAAATTTGATAATTTCATCGCGACCGAGTAACACGGCGAGGCAAGATGTAACGTCCACACAGGTGAGACCTCTACAGCGAAGTACTGTGAACTGTTTAGAGGTCTTCCCCTTATATAAGGGTTGTTGGGACAGCAGTGATGAAAGAGAAATATGGCGGTCAGTGCCTATTTACGAGCTGTGTTCAGCATAAGTTTGAATTATTTTATTTATTTGCAAAACATCATTGCTAACATGCTTAAAGCATTCAATTTTTACAAGTCCCAAGATGTCTTATTTTAAGTCCCAAATACTTAGGTCTCGAAACATCCTAGTCCCGTAACATCTTATAAGGTCCCAAAACGACCGGGTCCCGAAACGTATTGGTCCTGTAACGTTTAGAATTTAAATAATTATACATATTGAACTCATGTTTTAAACATATGAAATATTGTGGTTCACCTGCACGTGTTTTACTTATATAAAACATGTTTGAAATTAAACACTTAGTACATGTGTGCTCTTTTTATGTGCTTTTCACATGTAAAATAAATCTGTAAAATATATTATGTTGAACACATGTTTTCCACATTTGGACATTTTTTCCTGTGTGCATTAAAAAAAAACCCAATTTCAGCATGCTTAATTATCACTAGTGTTAAGCCGATATGCGTACCATTTGGTACGCATATAATACGATGGCGACGACCTCTGCAGGTTCGTAAGTTTTCACAACTCTTTTTATTTATTCAGATCGTATTTCTGCGGGTAAAACATAAGTGTTTGAAGGGCTACCGAGTCTTTACATGTAGCAACTTATAAAATAAACCAAAACTGCATATTAATTGATATTTTCTTCATTAATGAAAATCCCGATGATATGCGTACCTACGGCATGTTTATGTTTTTGGATATACGTACCATATTTTGATGATATGGGTACCAGCTACTTTCCTATTATATATTGTGTTTTCTTATTATCATTGCACTGTGCGGTTTTGAGACTTTGAATGCATTTGTATTATATTGATTTATTATCGTTATCCCCAGAGCGTCAGTATGTTGAGAACTTGGACATATATTCTTACTTTATAGCGGGAAATAAACATTCAAATTTTTAATATATCATACTAATCGATCTCTTGTTTTCGGTCGGTCGGTTCAATCGGTTTTGATATACGTTTTATACTGAACCTCGATTCTGGCAATACTTTTTTTCAGAGAATTCAGAAACGATAATGGACGAATCCCATGTAAGTAGATAATATTCAAATAGTTGTCAAGAAATTATCCTATCTATTTAATGTCAATTGTTTTAAAATGATAAATACGTTGAGTATTGTTTCATGCTTTATCATTTGAACAGAATTCATCATTAAATGGTAAAATTTTGAACAAAATATACTTTTATTTGTTTATTGATTCATTCGTTCGTATTTCTAATTTTATATTTATAAACAAATTCATTTTTTTAAATTTGATTATTATTTTTTGAGAGAGAAATTGAAGGACACTAAATATCTGAATCATTCGGACTTGAATGTTTAATTTGGACTTAAAGTGAGAATTTGGTAATCTGATGATTATATATCAGGTAATCTAAATCACCTGAATTTCTTTCTTAAATATTTTTTTTTTCATTTTTAGTTTTCATTCAACAAGTTGTTGTTATTTTTTTTTTTTACGAAATACAGTTAAATAGATTATAAATATACAGTTCCTTTTTAAAAAAATAAATATCAATTGAAGCTCAATATTATTTAATGACATTAATATGGAATTTTTCGGGTTTAAACAGTTAGTGGATTTGATTGGTCTTTGATTACAAGCACCCCTTAGCAAAAACAAAGAGGTTGAAAATATTTCTTTCCACTGTACGGTATTCGTTTAAATTATATTCCACAATTTATTAGTGATTGTGTTTATTCTGATTTCCAATACATGTTGTCTACGGTACCTGTGTATTTTACGTGTAAAAATATCTCTGTAATTACATTTTTTAAAAGATCGCATCTAAAAAACAAAACAACACAGTTTGTATATTAGTGGTACTTATATCTTACCGATGGTACGCATATCCATAAATTCTTATTTGTTTTATGGTACTTATATCTGTTTTTGTAGCTACGCATATCATCGGGATTTTCATTAATGAAGAAAATATCAATTAATATGCAGTTTTGGTTTATTTTATAAGTTGCTACATGTGAAGACTCAGTAGCTCTTCAAACAGTTATGTTTTATCCGCAGAAATACGATCTGAATAAATAAAAAGAGTTGTGTAAACTTACGAACCTGCAGAGGTCGTCGCCATCGTATGATATGCGTAACAAATGGCACTGATCTGATGAACTAAACCCACAGGAAAGAGCATAACATATGTAGTTCGCATCTGAAAAACAAAACAACACAATTTGTATATTAGTGGTACTTATATCTTACCGATGGTACGCATATCCATAAATTCTTATTTGTTTCATGGTACTTATATCTGTTTTTGTAGCTACGCATATCATCGGCATTTTCATTAATGAAGAAAATATCAATTAATATGCAGTTTTGGTTTATTTTATAAGTTGCTACATGTGAAGACTCAGTAGCTTTTCAAACAGTTATGTTTTATCCGCAGAAATACGATCTGAATAAATAAAAAGAGTTGTGTAAACTTACGAACCTGCAGAGGTCGTCGCCATCGTATGATATGCGTAACAAATGGCACGCATATCGGCTTAACACCAGTGAAACTTTTAAATTAAATGTACAAATTAAATTGGAATTTACCAGGAGAAGCCTCTCTCTGCATCAACTGATGATTTTGGCAGAGTCAGCAAGTAATCAATAAGATGAAAAAATTTGAATAATCACTTCCAAAATCCTCATAAAGTGCTTTCCATGTTAGACTTGAGACTGACCTGAACATGATTTCATCAAATATTAATCTCAAAATAAATATTTTTAAACGAATACTTTAGCAAAAGAAAAAAGCATTTACCATTGAACGTACTTCATCAGATATGTTTTAAGCCGTGTCCATTCAAGCTCTGTCCCTCAATGTCAATAGATGAACAACATGCCTCTAGGGCTGGTCTAACAAATGTAACAAACTGTTGCACATGTTCATCCCCAAAGTCTTTATTTCAAAAAATAGGAAAAAAATGTTAGGATTTAAAATTTCATCCCAAAGGATAAATAAATTTAAATGCTAACAGCTTTGTATATTGCTAGGTAACTTCCACAATTGTGAAAAGATAATGATTTACTTGGATCATTACTCATATCTGATGGCCATTTGTGAATTAGTAGGAAAGATGATGCACTAAACATGGAAATATCACCAGCAAATCTATTATTGATACTACTTATTAGGGAGTCAAGCAATTTGTTTTTTCTGTCTTCAATGACATGCAACCTAGCTGTCTGAATCAGCCACCATTCTCAAGAATGGGGCATTGCTGTGTGTGTTTTTAATTTGAGGAAGAAAGAAGATTAGCAATAGAGTGGTGCAGATTATAGCACCCAAACTACAATAGCAGGGAATAATTATTTTAGATAAGATACATGTATGCAATAGTATAATTAGATATATTACTTTTGTGATCACTATACAGAAACCAAACCATAGATAAGTAAGATGGATAACAGGTTATATGTGATTCCAAGCTAGAATACACATTAAATCTATGATTTTATACCTTCTTTTGAACTTGTTTAAAATTGCCTTTGCACTATCTAATTCACTGTAGATGTCCCTAATGCTACTTTGTTGATCCTGAATCTTAAGAGAAACAGTGCTAAGGCTTTTGATGACATCCATCATGAAGTGGAGCCAAAATGCGACATCTTTATCTTTTAGAAGCTTCAAGAAGTTTCTTGCCTTTGTGCTAGACTCTCTAGACGGATTTTGTTGCATTTAAATTAGACATATGATTGTGAAAACACACACAAAAATTAAAGAAAATTAAATAAACATGCCCATTTACTATCACATTGTATGTAATGTAAACACAACAAACTTTAAAAACACAGTGTACCTGTTCAAGGTGAAGCACAATGCCATCATATCCAGTGATCAACTGTTTCAAAGCCCTCAGTATGGGGTAGCCATCTTGTTCCACCTACACGGGTTGGAACTAACATTTTTTTCCTAATGGACTCGCATGCTGTTTTAAGGTTTGCTCTGTTATGAGAACTATATCTAAATGCAGAAAAAAATGCATAATTAGTTGTTTTTTTTATTTCACCACTCTCAAATAACAATTGTTTATCTTGGACTAATTATTTAAAAGAATAATTGAAAAAACCTACTCTTACTTGTAGAATAGATATAAGTTTAGAAGAAGTAGTTCACATTCTTATGTATTGGAATGTCTTTGGTACTATTTTTGTATGCTAACTCAAACCTAATAAAATTAGAGAGCAAATCATTTGAAACTGGATATAATTACTAAATAATTTACGTGCTTAGCACTGCAATATGTCAAAATGTAAAATGATCAAAAACATTAAGATCTGTAGAAATCACCTGTGTGCTGAGCAGTGTATATCTTTAAGAAAAGGACGTTCTTTCACATCACGTATCATCCTAACCATTCCTCCCTTTTTACCGACCATTACCGAGGCTCCATCAGTACCCATTGCAACAACCTTGGAACGCCAGAGAAATCAAAATCTTTCATCCATGAGACTTGAGATAGCTCTGGAAATTTCATCAGCACCTGCTTTACTTACATACTTTAACCCAGCAAAGTATGTGAAAACCTGAGGTGAAAACGCACTTTTTATCTATTTATATGAATATTGTATAAAGATATTGTCCACATAATTTTAGTATATATTATTAATATGACGTACCTCACAGTTCACAGATGTTTTGACATAGACAATCGCAGTCTCCTTAGAGAAAGTATCAGTAGACCCATCTGATATTATGGAGAGAAATCAAGCACTTTCCACTTTTTCCCCTGCAAATCTCTACGGACATACAATGCGCATTTCTAAACATCAAGGTAAGTTTGTCCACGGCAGCCTTGTTCATCATAACAAGTGTTTTTGAGGCAGTGGACTCTGCAAGTTATTCCTGAGAGGCCTGTTCCCTTGCAAGATTCCTTGTGTGTATTTCCGACGACTCATGTTTTTATAACATCAATCTTAAAATTCTCGGTACCTGTCAGAAAACTTCCCGGTGTCCCTGCTTGATATTTCAAACCTTTGGTGCACACATTGACATCTCTATCAGGATTATACACTAACCACAGAAACGTGGACTTCCATGATGTTTTGAATGAACGGCATCTCTTTTCAGACTCGAATTTTTGTTGAACTTCCTTTTTTCTTCGCTTGTTTTCCTTTTTTTATTCGGTGGAGGTTCAACTCCTAACCAATTTCGTAGCATTTAAGTTTAAAATTCAACATCCAGTTAAACCGTTTTTAAACAAGTCATACAAAAATTATTTCGCTTAATACAAGTATGAGCTACTTAGATTTATTTTCCGGTTGTCAAAAAACTGTACAGACTGGCAATATGCCTAGACTGGCAATGCATGTCTAATATGCGCAATCAATATTCTGTATTATTATACCTTCATGTTAAATACTGAAATCTGATTGGTTTAGACGCAGTTGACAATCCGTTTTCATATCCTCAGCGTTAGCAACACACTTGGCAACGGGCCGATAGAACGAATTATTACATGCGCGTAAATTATGCGCGTACGGTTCGCCGAAGAACTCACGCCTTTTCTATATAAAAGAAGTAAAATTTGCTATAATTTGCTAGAAAGTTTGCTATAAAATTAAGACATTCAGTATAATAAAACAAATAGTGCCTGTTTGGGAGGGTAACAGTTGAAATTGACACCCCTCGAACACCATTGTCAACCTCCTCTTCGCGTCGGTTGACAATGGTTTTCTCGGGGTGTCAATTTCAACTGTTACCCTCCCGAACAGGCACTATTTATATAGTATCGTACACAGGGAAAAGTGGTTCACGTGATTTTCATGCGATTTCCTTTTCGCATGAAAATCATGCGATAATCATGCGAAAATCAGACGAAAAATTTCTCGTGCAAATATCATGCGAATATGTTTGCATGATATTCGCATGAAAATTGTACAATTTTCATTCGAAATTTTTTTCGCATGTTTTTCATGCGATTAGATATTTGTGTCAAATTCATATAAAATTTATGCGAAATTCACTTGAAAATTGCATGTTTTTCATATGAAAATTAAATTATGACAAATGAATCCATAACACTTTAAAAACATTCTTTCATTCAAATGTTGACATACTATTGTCTTTTTTGTTAAAAATTTGACATTAAGGCAATAAAACAATTGCTGCATGTGTTGGAATTAATACAGGTACAAATAAAAAATTAGAATAAAGTATACATTTTATTAAAATATACATGTATTCAATACTTTTAACACACATTCACACACACTGAGAGTTATATCCCTCTTCTTAGATGGTCAGTAAACATTAAGATTTTTTATTACATGTATATAAATACATGCTGATTGCATTGGTTATCATTTAAGATACATACTGTATATGACTGCCGTCACGAGAAAAGGGCCTTTAAGGTCAAAATTTCACAAACTCACTTTTTTTTCAATTCCGATTAGTCAACTCTTTCTGAATACAAATATACAAATATATCCAAGATCTTGTGTGTTTTAAGCATTTTATGACAATTTTAGTAAGACATGTTAACACGACTTTGACGTAGCTGGTCGAAAACGACACGACGTCACGTTATTTTATTATTATATTATTTTTTATTAATTATGTTTTAATTATTTTATTATATATTATTATTATTTATCAATTATTATTATCGGTATTTAAACAAGGCCATACTCTAATTATTCAAAAAACACAACACAGACGCAGAAAAAAATAGAAACATAAAATAAAAAAAACTGCATTTACTATGCCGCTACTTTGACGTCGTTTTCTGAGCATTGTGACATCAAAAGATAAGGACCCTTTTCTCATGACGGCAGTCATATCTTAATATGTTTTTAAGATACAAAGAGTTTGCATGTACCAAACCTGTCGAACGCAGTACGCAGGACAGTTAAGGCAACATTTTGCTTTCAAACAGCACTAAAAGGAGGTCGTTCGTTTTAGCTTTATTTTTTCTGCATGATATATTTTTTCTAAACTATTTTTTGATTGATTTTGCAAAGATATGGGTCACCTTAACTTGACCATGTCTTAATTTGACTGTCACGTGACTTTTCAGTGTCACGTGGGCGTCTTTTAGACAAGAAACGTCAATGCTAATTTGAGACAAAAAAGACAAGGGCAAGACAAACAAAGCTTGGAGTAAGTAATATGACTACTTATTCAAAATTATCTATACATCATAGAAATCAATGCTCATTATACCCCCGCAAACGAAGTTTAGGGGGTATATTGGTTTCACCCTGTCCGTCTGTCTGTCTGTCCGTCTGTCTGTCCGTCTGTCTGTCTGTCCGTCTGTCCGTCTGTCTGTAGACGCAACTTTGTCCCCCCTATAGAATTTTTTACTACTGCATGGAACAGTCTGAAAATTTGTACATATGTTGAACACCATCTGAAGATGTGCACCTGCAATTTTGTTTAAGATCAGACAAGATTTAATGATTTTATGACAGTTTTCATTTTCCTTATTCTATATATTATACACTGATGTTGAAAAGTAAGGGAGGTAATCCTTACAGACTTTATTAATTAATTAATAGTAAACACTCTAAAATATATTTATATTAATACATTCAGATGGAGGTTTTTTGTCTTTATTTCTTAACTTAATTTATTTTTTATAAGTATTCCATCAACTGACAATGCAAAATTTTTGTCATTTATAAATTCTTAGGAGCTAATAAGAACATCAAAGACAAGTGTGGCTGAATTCAGTTGTCCCAAGGGGGCCATTATCTGAGCCATGGTTTAGATGGAGCATGGGTTTAGGGAAAATTGATAATCTGTAAAATGGGCGGTGGTTTTGGGGTTATTTTAATACTGCTTCATGTAAGCCAAAAGTTTCTATCATTATAATGAAATAAATAATATCATTATTAATAAAGAAGTTACCGTAGCTATTTTTAGAAGCTGTTTAAATTTATTAGTCAAGTAAATTGATTAAGTGACCCTATAGGGCATTAATTTAAATGAAATTCAAAATTACTGATATGATTGTAGTGTTTTGGCAATTTTAAAATTGTTTGTAATATTAAATTTTCTTTTTTTCATATTTTTACATAGTATGCTAATTATGATAATGTTTTGGGATTTTATTCAATTTAACAAGCTCATCAAAGAAAATCATAGTCCTATGGGATCAATTTTCTGATAGTGAGTTGCATTGTACCATAGGAGAAAGTGAGGAAAATTTGAAACAACTAATTGCATCTGTCAAGACTCTGATTAGAAAGATATTCAAAGTGTTATCAACAGAAGAGCATTGCTTGGCTATTTTCATTTACTGCAAAGGGAGGGGTTATTGTCACTTTGTTGGTTTTTCTTTAAAACAATGAAATAAAAAAATATCACCAGATACATAAATTTGTAAATGTATTACAGTTATACATATGTATTTACAGTGAAGTTTTGAAAATTTTGATTTTAATTTTTCTTTGTTAACTACATGTGTAATTGAGTTTTTTTTAAAATTCTAGAATTTTTTTTTATTTATGTGTCGCAAACCTTTATTATACAATTCAATTATTTGTCCCATTTGAAATTAGCCTTGCGGGGGTATTAGTCCCAATAGGACAGTTCTAGTTCAGTTGTAAAACTCGTTTATATTGCAAATTCGTAGGAAAACTGCCTAATTGCTGCAAAAATAGCGCATTTTTGTACTTTTCGATAAAAATTACAAATTAAACCTTCATTTTTCAACAAATGAGCATCAGTTTTCATGAAGTACACGTTAAAAGGAAGAAAATCATACCAAGTTCAATAATATCTATAGCCGCCTTGCCCTTGTCTTTTTGCATTTAATTTGTCAGTCAGGAAGGTCTCTCAAATCAATACACATTTCAAACGCACAAGTGATCCCAAATGGGGAGATAACTCTATAAGCGGTAACTCTTCTGAAATAGGCGCGGTGTCATTGTTTCGCCTAATCCGAATTTATTTTGAGATAGAATTCATCAGTACATTATGCAAATGATTATTTAAACATAGTGTTTCTGTTTTATTTATATAAAAAGGGGCAATATGGTTACTATGAAACACCCGCATTTCCTCTGTTGTAATTATAGATGTAAACAAAAACAGTTGTGCATCATTTTTTAGGTTACTGTATGCGCGGAGTTAGTAATTTCTTAATTTCTGGGGGAAGGAAAGAAAAAATATATGAGACCTAATTGTGCAAAATTAGTTGAGGGGTGGGTTGGGTTGGGTGAAGCCCCTCTATAATAAGACAGACATATAATATGATTTAATTTTTTCTCATAATATAAAAATTAACCCCTACCTCACTGTACACTGTATTATATGGTCAGGGGTATGTTTTGATTATAAGAATATTTAATGTTGGGTGCATGCCTGTGCCTTATGACTCCATATTTATATACAACACTGTTGTCTTGAGACATTTTCCAGTGGGAGGGGTGGTCCAAGGAATTTATTTGCAGGTGGCCAGGGACCAAGCCATTTTACTAAGTGTGAATAAAATTAGAATTTTCCAGGGGAGAGGGGCTATGATATAGATCTACACATGAAGAATGATTTTAAGGTTACTCATTTTCCTTTTTTTTTTCTTTTTTTATGGTGGGTGCATATATATTTATTCACAAAATAAATTCCATTCCAATTGCATTTTTCATTACTGAGACTAAAAGAGGGTGTGCAAATCCTGCAAGTAGGCAATCAAAAGCCATTTTTGGTTCACATCAATATATAAAATTTAAATAATTCTGAACTTAATCTTATGCGAGGGGATGAAGACTCTCTCACCAACCCCTTTACATCTGTTATGCATGCAAACAGCATATAGCAATTCAATATAGCTGACTTAGGTAAATGTTCCTCTCCTCCACTTCTTTATTAAAATTATGAATATAAAAACAATTATACTTGGTTTATTTGTTTTATTCATTTATACTAAGAAGATAAATGACTTTCTGAGAGAATAATAATGATAATATTTTCAGTGACAACATTATTTTAAACTTGATATACCCGTATATGCATACACACTCAACAAATTCAATTTCTTTTATATATGATAAAATGTCAATGTGTTTATTGTATGACTCCTTAGTTTGACTCCTCTTCCTTCTCCAAAAGCAGTCTTGATCCTGTTTTTTAAGTCCAGGTTTTTATTTTCATCATTTTCATATTTTATATTCCCAGGATAAGAGTGTGTATAACTTTTCACCAATAAGAACCTCATTTATGCAAATCCCAAAACATAGCAGTTACCAGCTGAAATGAAAATGATTTTTCAGTGAGTTTAACATGTTATCAAAATGACTGAAAGATTGAAATGAAAGAATTATTTTCTACAATTTGACAAACAATGGAATTTATTAATCTTAATAAACATTTTATTTAGTTAAGATTTGCAATCAGGTTTTGCACATGTTTAAATACAGCTTTAAAACAGTTTTTTTGATTTGATTTGAAATGATCGACACTTTCACCCCTGTTATGTGAAAGATTACTGTGACCCCTTTATTTTACTCGCCATAACCTTAACAGTGTACTTCTCTCTCTCTCTCTCTCTCTCTCTCTCTCTCTCTCTCTCTCTCTCTCTGTTATATTAATGATTTAGGTATACAAGATTTTCTATCAAGCTAGTGCCGTTACAGTGATATCATACCATGTTTTGTTGATATATATTAAATGTTAATGAGCAATTTTTAATCATGAAGTACTCAAAATTGTAGGTTTAAAATAACATAAATTTTAAATTTAATCATTTTAAAACATGACACCATTCATACATGATAATGTTTTTTTTCTACTTGATCTGTCTCATACAAAACAATCATATTAAGTATTATCAGATTTATCATTATTTCAGTGATGAATTATTGTACTTATAATATGTTATTAACAGTACATGTTCTTACATTTTCTTCAAGCCTTTTTTTCAAAAATCATTCTGACAATTTTTAAATTTCTCTGCAAATAACAAAAATAATGGGAAGTTATACAAATTTACATGCACACATACATAGGCCTACATGTCAACAACAATTTGAGAATTCTGTTAAAGGTCTAATTTGCATGAATGGGTAAAATGACAAACACTTTACCTATTATTTGAAAGTTTCACATGCACATTCTAAACAAACATACCATGTCCATATATACCTCATTTAGAGAAATCAGATGAAGTATGTGACATGTAATTCAGTTATTTGTATATTATAAGATTTCAAACAGTGTTATGCTCTCAGTGATATAAAAAGCTAGTAATGATAATTAATGTGCATGGACATTTTATATCAATTGGATGAATATAATATATATAAAAAAAATAAATATTAAATAAATAAACTGTCATAAAAGATATGTTCAAAACAGAAGAAATATGTTATTGATTAGCTGTTTAACAACGGGTCAACTAATTTTCAGAAAATCAAATCAGGTGTATATAATCCTTCAGCCTGTACAATATTGATTTTCAGAAAACCAGATCAGCTGTTTTCACACAGTCTCACTTTGTTTACATACAAACAACTGTAGTGAGACTGAGACTAGTGTAGTATTGTCTGTGCAAATGCTATGAACTGATTCGATCGTGTCGATTAAACTTTCTGAAGAAAATGAGTAACAATTTAACGGACCGACAATAAACCTATACACGTATATTGTACAGTATAAATGTAAACAATACAGTCTCTTCTCATGTTTTGAACCAAACAACACAATAAGTTGATCAGAAATTCATCCACTGTATAAAACCACAATAAAATAGTTACTTAGTTATCTGGTTCATTACAAATACACTGTAAATCTATTCTACATACCTGGTAAATCATCAAATGATCGTTATCATCGGGAACACCAGCTACACGTGTTTACATCAAATACAGCGTCTGACGAGCGCTTTCGGGACGCAGATTCACACCCATACGACAGATATGTTATGGACATTCTTCGTATATTCTCGTTGTTGTAAATTATTAGATACACATACGAGTAATTCGTTATTATAGGTTTTCCCATGAAGTATAAAATCAACCGTATATTTTGCCAAAACCGCTGTTTTCGATATATTTTTCATATATGGAAATAAAAAGGCGGGGCATGTATTATGACGTCACATCTCATTATCCCTTCATTAGCATATCAGAGCGATGTGTAGCCTTATCTGTACTGCGTAAGTGAATTATATATAGTTAAATATCTAACTATATTTAAACATAAATCTATTTCAATGCTAGACAATGAAAATTCACTTAAAATTCATAACACTGTGATACAAGTTTTCCGTGATTCCAAGTTAGATTGCACAGATGCCAGTATATTTCAGAAGGATTCAGGCCTTTGTGGTCTCGAGTTTTAGTGTGTACCAATGTTATTGGGCGGATGTTGGTGTAATCACTCCGGTGTCTGTAATATGTCCCTTTATCCCTTTCCAATTTTAAATATCTTTGTCAACCTTGTGTATATGCAAGACAAAATATAATTAATAATAATACTTAAATAAAACAAACAAAGGTATCAAGTACATGTATTACAGCTTAAAAAAAAATATTTATACACATCTCCTCAGATGAAAAAAATAACTATTTTATTGTATCACTTACAGTATGTTTTATCAACCAAAAGCAAATGAGATCAAGAGGTAAGTCCAACCTCTTTTATCAAATATATGTTCATCTGTGTTTGATTTTATATAATTACAAACTTTAGAAATATTCAAAATACAACACATATTTCACCGAATAAATACTTACATGGTATTATCATATGAATAGTTTGTTGTGCATGATTTCCCAAGGTTCATAATTAAGTAAGCACAACAATTCAGTTTTGTCAAGAATTTGTGTAGGAGTTGTGAATTATTAAAAAAGAAAACTATTACTGAATATAAAGATTACAATAGCTGTATAACTTATATTACTTATATTCAGATATTTATTAGATTAAACAAGAATGAAATCATTTAGTAATACATCAATTATATTTGCAGAGAACCTAAAGTATGCACATGCAGATTTGCAGAGACTCTTTGGAAAAGATTTTAACAATGTGACAACCAACAACATTCAGGAAACCTAAAACATTCATGGATACAGTGGTTAGTAATACTTCAATCTATGATTATCATTTAAGAGTTGTTTGATAATTTGGATCAATGTTTAACATTGAAGCTCATTGAAGTGATTCAGACAACCGGCTTCAGCTAAAAACTCAAGTGTTGATCACTATTGTCTGTTTTAATTCTGTCCCTGGACAGTCTCTGTCCCTTTGTAACCTTTTGAGATTTTCTCCTTCTCCAGAACAACAAATTTGTTCATATAATGGTCCCTAGGGTTGGGGTTGGGCCACAATAGAAGTTGTATTTGACATTTAGAAATTTAGAAATGTTTTTCTAAAAAATTGAAACAACAAAAGGGGTTTGATGTTTATATGAGGAAAAATTTGAAAATCCTTTTAAACAAGATGTACAGTTCTCTTCAAAGTTGTCCAAATGTTTTGTATTTGGCAGCATACAGTATATTTGATAAGTTATGGCTATTGATGCTCAGGTGAGTGGTTTGGCTTATGTAATAATTTCACAAACTGAAAGCATAAAATAACAATAAGGACATGTAGAGTTAAAATTATGTCAAAATCGCATGAAGTTATCGCATGAAATTCATGCCTGTTACTATTCGTCTCTTTCTCATGCGAAGAATTCGCATGACCTTCATGCGAATTTCATACGAGATTCATGCGAGCCACTTTTGCCTGTGTAAGGCACCTAATTGAGAAATTAAGACAGTGCCCGGTTTCATCCATATTCTGGTCAAGGGAGACCAAGATCTTGAACATACGTTGCGTTTATTATTGTTCTGTTCTCAAAGGTCTGATTCTGTGCAGGCCCTTATCCCACATTAACTTCAGACAGTCTTACCCCCTGCATGTTACAGTATTAGTTGAATACTAAAGTTTTTTTATAAGGATATACTAATATTTTGTTATGCAAAATAAACAAATCACGTATGTATATATCTGCGCATGAACACGGGAAAAGTAATCAAGAGAAACAGCATAGGGGAAAAGACATTAATTTTGTTGACAAAACTAAATGGTTCGACGTTGAAACCCTTCCCATATAACATTTTTTACTATAGAAAACATGTTAATAATATTACAAACTGATCACCATTTTCATACCTGAACAGACAAACAATAAAATCAAGCGTTAATAAAACCCTTTTCAAAAACCATTCGTTTTAAAATATGCAGTGTCTCTGTCCTCTTTGTTATTGTGTTTTCGATTGCGTTAACCTACTGCCCACATGCCGACCATGCACGTACGTTATCGTGTCGACTACTTGTTAACATACTGAAAAAGCGAAATTATCATTTGATAATGAATATTTCAAACTTGGACATTTACAGTTCGGTCCGGTGTTATATTCAATGTTTTTGTATAGAACTGAAAAATTGCAGAAAATTTCTAACTTCGATTCTAAGCTTTATAAAAGAACAAACAATTTTTAAAAAACATTTATTTGAACACGACATATATAACCATAATCATATAAATCATGTAAACGAAAAACCCTAATACGAGTCAATGTTTTATTTGCGACCGATTAAAAACTTAATTGCTATGATTTAAGTATACATGCTTTTCAATTACGCGTACATCTATTTTGACACGGATTAATGTAATATTTTGTATAAAAAATATTTAACAGATATTTATTATATTTGTAAATGTTTGTCTTTATTGTTCATTTTATCATTTATATTTCTAAATGAATGTCTTCATCGTTCATTTAATCTAGTTGCAAACCGTCAAAAGATAACTGATATGTATGAAACAGTTCTCAACCACACGTACGCCGGTCAGTTGAAAACAAAAACAAGTAATGATGCAGTAAAGAATTCCAAGGACTATGGAAAATGGACAAAGGCCCAAACAACTCATTTGGTTAGCAAAATCGATGGTGACAACCCTACAATAATAACAAACACCCCCGGGAGTGCTCAAGGTAATCACGCAGAGGAAAAATCGATACAGGAATTGATTAAAAAAAGCAAAGTGAAGGAACCCACTAACTCCTCTGGTCCCGAGTCCGATATCGCCGACAAGCTTAATCAAATGTCAATTGAAAAACCGAAATAAGAAAGCAAACCCGAGGAAACCAAAACATTGACAATAACCATATACCTGAACAATTCCCCTTGCTCTAATCTTGTTAATAATTGCGCGGGCAAATTGATCAAAATGTTGGACAGCAACGTTCGGGTTAGCTTGATAGTGTACGTCATTAATTTGTACAATATTCGTCGGGAGTCTTGCAAAGACGAATACCACAATGTTTTATAAATCACAAAAATCACAAAGATAACTACAGAGGCTTGATAAATCTTATGCAACACGAACGCTGTGAGATCATGACGTTCACCAAGGATGTCTGGAAAGAACTATTTAGAATGACAACCGGATCAGACCAACTTGATGACGACGACAAGATAAAGGTCGGGAATGAGAGAAGTAGAGAGGACGAGGATAATCTTATTCAGAAAGATCTGGATCATATATGAGACAATCCATTATAAATATTATATTTTAATACACGCACAATTGCAATTGTGTATTCGAACATGTTAACTGTAAGCAAATTTATTTATTCAATTTGTATTAAATAAGCACAAAAAAATTCACTACACTGAAAATTTGCCTTTTATTTTATATTTTTACATTAAAAAAAACCAATAATTGCTATTATATAATCATTGCTTGTACGTGCTAATTGTTTCCAATCCATTCCTTTTCTTTCTTCATGTATCACATATATAATTAGGGATAAACGAAATGGTTTATGTTTATCAAAACGCATAAATTTATATATAAAGACAATGAAGAAACCCCAAACTTTTCACTCAGATTAATTGTAATAATGTTCGCTTTTATTGGCTTGACAGTTTTTCTAATTTCTGTTTTTAAGATATTTGTAATCGCAGTACAGTTAAGACGGCCAATAAAAGTATCGGCGAATTTTTGTGACGTATACTTTAGTTCAACGGGCATGTCCTTTTTAAAATCAATAACAGTCGCTCAAATTTTTTTTAGTATTAACCATTATTTATAAAAAAAAAAACATTGACATTACTAAATTATCTGATATAAATTTTGCTAAACAACCAATTTGGAACAATAATTTGTTTCAATTTGATAATAAAACAATTTGTCATAAAAGTTGGATTCAAAGCGGCATATTGTATGTAAAGGATCTTTTTAATGCTGATGGCCAATTCAAAACACTTCAAGAATTGTCATCTACTCTAAAGCAAAAAGCTAACTGGATGTGTGAATATAGAATAGTTAGAAATGCAATATATAAAAAATCACTAAGATTTAATATGAAATGTTGTCAATATATACAAAAAGTATCCACTGGTGATTTTATTTTTATTAATGGTTTACATTGTATCGAAGACAAAAAATGTAAATTTTTCTACGAAAATTTGTTGTACAAAAAATTTAAGCCTCCCTGTCATCAGGCATTGTTTAAAAGACTGTTTTCAGTGGAAAAAGAATATTGGAATGACATATACAAATACAAAGTAAAAGATATATTTGACAAACGAATATGTGAATTTAATTACAAATTGCTGAATAATACAATGTGCTGTAACAGCTTTCTTTTTAAATGCAAATATAGGTCTTCTGCTTCTTGTAATATGTGTAGCGAAATTGAAGATGTAAAACATTTGATTTTTGAGTGTGAACATGTTAAGATGATATGGTCAACTTTAAGCCTAGTTATAGGATTTGATATACAGTGGAAACATGTTATGTTGGGTTTTTACTTTGAACGAAACGCAAAAATAGATTTTTGAATACTATTGTGTCTTTCATAGCCTACAAGATATTTAAATATAAAATGTGTTGTAGATTTCAAAACAAAACAGAGACATATAATGCATTGGTTTTATATTTGAAAAACAATATAAGATACAATATTGATGTACTTGTAAATATTTCAAAAATACAAATGTTTAGAATTAATATTGTGAAATTTGCAGATATGCTGTAATTGTTATAATACATATCATATTACTTTATCACTAACTATCTTGGCCCGAGATAGTTGGATATTGTTAATGGGTTGTTCTGTAATGTGAAATAAATGGAAAAAAAAAACAAAAAAAAACCCATTATTTATAATGCATATGTTGAATAATTTCGAAGGTCACAGTGTTAATTTCATTAAAAACTAATGAATTTGTTAGATTTTACAAGGATCTCAGAAGTTTTTAAATTACAAAGCAGATTTCAAATTCACATGCAAAAGTCTGTCGTGATCATATAAGTGTATGCCATTGCAATTGAATGATTTATTTAGGTACCCAGATTTAAGATATACGGTATTTTATAAAAAAAAAACCCTAAGGTTGCATTATTATACGATTCATAATAATATCAAATTGAAAATAAGACTATATAGGTAGCGTTCTACTAATAAAAATGTTGAACAAAATATTCATTTATAATTATCCGTTAATCTATGACATTTATTTTTCTTCGCTAAAAAAACTGCATGATAGCCTTCAATGACTTACTTTAATGCGTCATTTTGAAGCATATGACGTTATATTTCGTAGTACAGCGAGAACGACATCTCGCTTATTTTTCAGTGTGGACGATATAACGGACATTGGAATTGTAAGTAAGAGCATTTGTTGTTTTTAATTAAAAGATTAGTATAAATTAATTTTGCTAATAAATGAATTATTAAGTACTTTTGAGAGGTTTGTATATACTGTGATGTCATAATTTCACATTTCCAGTACTTTTTGTCTGAAGGAATTTATTGACAGCCTTAACTGTGCTGCGATTTCACACAATGGAATAAAGAGGACATTTCTTAGGGTACGTGTATTAGTTTTTATCGGTGAACTTTAGAGTTAGGAATTTTCAAATTTAAAAATTCAGTTTTTAAATTTTGTATGCCTTGGTACGAAACACCAAAGAAAACATTTTTACTGTTTATGTATTTACAGCCATCGTTTAATGTTTCCTCAATTACTATAATCTATAAAAAGTGAGTAAAATTACGAAAATGATCTTTATTGTGAATCAGCACGTTACAGAGACTGAACAGCAAATTCTTCCATACACGTAAGGGTTATCACTTTTAATACAACTTCTTTTCGGTCTGAGGTCAGTCCGTACAAGTCCGTGAAGATTTTTTTTCTCTCGGTGAAGTTTAAGTTAGATTGATTTAGACATGAAAGTCAACGTAGTTGTTTAAAAAATGTATATCGGTCACCTTTCAGTTATTTTTCTTTCATCTTTTAGTCGACTGAATAGCAGAGTTTTATCCTGTAAAAAGTAAAATTATTCATATTCTATCTGTAAGACATTATGAAGCTACATAGTCGAATGACTGACAAACCGGGATTCAATTGATTGAAGCCTCCGCCTTTCATATTTCACCGGTAGGGGACTACTAAGTGAGCGATGCTTAGTGCCTCTGAGATTTCTTTATTGAGCCAGCACCTTTATTAACAAAGAAGGAGGGGGGGGGGGGCTAAACATATTGCAAATTGAATTATTGTTTTTCTTTCACATTCAACGCTTTTTACATCGATTCTTTTAAACGCCTCCGATTTTTTTCTTAACACTTTTTAAACAAAAAGGATCTTTAGTGAATTCTGATGCTTCATTCATACAGTGTTTTGATAGCAACTGGATCTCAAATTAAACAGTGCGATTAATATGCTTAACAAAACGAATTAATACGAATATACCAACTCAAATAGTTCTCCCCTTGCACATGAACTGTAACGTGTTTAGCTAAATTATTAAATTGTCGAACTTGCAATCCTATTCAAAGAGATTTTTGCATACAGAAAAAATAAAGTTGCACATTGTAACCATGTGAATAAAAAGTTCTAATGACACTACTACAAAGGTCATATTTATTAGGACCTTTGGTCTATCAGGGTCTGTAAGATAAAGTTGAGCATCTATCAGGGTCTGTAAGATAATGTTGAACAGCAAAACCAATATAGCCATCCTGTTATCACAATCACATTGAACAACAATGACAAAGTTCAACCCGCTACATTCCAAGGACAAGGAATATTTTAAAGTGCTTTAGACCAGTTACAATCGTTTAAATCGTAAGAAAATTTTAATGTTTGGTGCATAATGTATAGTTGTTGATTTCGCTACTGTGACGTCAAAATATCGCACATGCCAGTATTTGTATTAAGTAATGGGATTCTAGTTTTAGTATAAACAGGTTTTTAAAGAACCGTGAACGCTAACGCCCGTTTCCCGCCTACATTTTACATCCAAATATTTCGGAATTTCTGTCAGATATTCAAAAACAAAGTTTTCACTAAAAAGTATAATCTAATCCTAATTGATTTATATCAAAATAAAATTTGTAGTCAAACTATTAATTTTTAAACAAAAGTTTTGCTTACGGAAGGGCTAAAAAATTTCTCATTGAAATCGATAAATATTATTTAGCGGCCGATATGTGCATAAAAACTTAATAATCACATGTTTACGTTTAAGTAATTTTTCATTTTCATTTTAATTCATATTTGTTAATTATTTTTTGCAACGTTACAAAGCAAAATGCTTTTTTTGAATGTATTTCGGTCTGTAGACACATGTCCCCCACCCCCGTGAAACAACAAACCCTTTGGTATGAATATGCAAAATAACAATATATAAAACCCCTCAAAAGGAAGTTTTGTTTCACGGGGGGGGGGGGGGGGTTAAAAAAAATCCGTTTTCCGTTAATTTCTATTATGACAATAGCTATTTTAACCCAAAATACAAAGTTATCTCTCTTTCTTTGAACAAATTATTTATATTTAATGAAAATATACATAAATGTTTACATTATTATATAAAAAAAGATTTAATTAGACAATTTTCAAAAAATGACTTTTAGTTTGATTAATAATTAACAAACTTTTAGACAATGCAACCGTCCGCAGTTTTTTTCTATTTTTAGTATAGTTGGGTATATAATATATAAATAGTGCCTGTTTGGGAGGGTAACAGTTGAAAGTGACACCCCCGAGAAAACCGTCAAACGACGCGAAGCTGTTACCCTCCCAAACAGGCACTATTTATTTTATTATACTGAATGTCTTTATTTTAAAGAAAACTGTACTGCTTTAAAATTTTTGTAATTATTGATCACTGTTTAACAAATAAACTTGAATTCTACGGCAAACCGTACGCGCATAATTTACGCGCAAGTAACAATTCGTTGTGTTACCCGTTGTTAAGTGTGTTGCTAACGCTGAGAGTAATAGAACGGATTATATTTACATTCTACTGTGTTTTTCCATTAAATTCTGTGATCTTCAAATGCATCTAAATGCAACAAGTAGTCAAAGGTTAAAATGACGAGTTTTATCATGACGTCACAAACGTTGAACGCTGTAAACAACAACGTCACAAGCGAAAATCAAAGTTCACGCTTGTGACTGTTACTGTGGCTCTTCCATTAATATTAACTTACCCTTAGGATAAGATAGGAATTTTAAGGTATGAATCACATTTGCAGACAAGGCAAGAAGTTAAAAATGTATACTTCAAAAAATCATGATTCAATGCTATAATAAACTGTTTTTCCCGATTACGACAAAGAGCACATGGCGGGTGTGACCGGTCAGCAGAGGATGCTCACTCCTCCTAGGCACCTGATCCTACCTCTATCTTGGAGGTCCGTGTTGCTCTGCTTTGAATTTGTATTTCGTTTTATGGATTTTTGAGATGGTTTACGGTTTGTTATTGTCATTTTTTTTCATTCTATACCAATCAGATTTCAGTATTTAACATGAAAGTATAATAACAAAATTTATTGCACGATCATGTGACAACAATCAACCAATTATATGCTAGGTAAAATACGATATTATAATAAAAATAGATTTCAAGAGACACTGTAGCTCAATTTCTCCATCTTGGCAATTCTTTTTTTTTAAAACACTGGTTAATAAATGAATAGAAGTTATGCATGTACTAAAAGATTGAATGTTTTTACAGTGTACTGCAATAATTAACTCGCGATTGCGTGTCAAAGATGTTCCGGAATTCAGAATTTTTATTTATCATATCGACTCGAACTTTTAAATTTTATTTACATTACGTGATTTTGAATGACAGCAGTTGTCAATGGAATTGGGGGTTATTTTATAGACATAAACAGGTAGTGAGAATAATTCATGCATAGGGTCATGCAAATTACAAATAAAGCGTCTTTTCTCTTAATGTTAAGATATTTCTACACTTGGTACGACCTAAAAAAGTTCTTTTAAAAGAGGCACTTTAAAAGTAAGGAAGTGAAAATTGTTGGCAGATATAGATGTTAAAATATTCTTACAATACAATGATGTATTGATGACAAAGTAGATTTATTATTTTTATTTCTTACCAGACATATAGTTCGCATTTGTTTTTCTCCATCTCTCTTGATAATTTTCTAGCAAATTCTGTCGAAATTTGTGGTAGTTTCACCCTCTGTCTGAAAGCCACGCTGAAATGTTTACAAACGATTCGCATACGCTGTTGAACGAAAGGCTAGGCATGCAATATTTACTGAATGATCCGTCTAAAATTATTAGTTTGAGCGATAAATTGAGAATTTTTAGATTTTACAAAGCATAATTTTTGCAAAGTTCATACTCTGAACTTTGCAAGTAAATTCATTAAAGTTACGGGCACTGGAAGTTATTGTAAATATATTGTATTTACATCCGGCTTAATTGCAGTGAATTAAACGGTAAGTTTTGATTGGTCAACGTAATGAATGTAATGATGTAAACCAGTCTAGCGAAATTCTTAGGCACTTGGATGTATAAAAACACTTTTTTCTTCGGTGAAACAGCATTGGAGCGGAACGAATATATATATATATATATATATATATATATATATATATATATATATATATATATTGTACGTAAAGTATATTTGAACGATTAGTCTCGAAATTTCGTTTGAGGAGCGCCCAGAATTCGCCAAACCCGATTTTGCCTCAAAAAGAGCGTCCTACCCTTCCTTTTTTATACATGCACATACAATATATTTACAATAACTTCCAGTGCCCGTGATTTATTTACGGGAAAATTGTGCAAATTGCGCTGAAGTAAATGTAGGATCCAATAATAATATAAATTGTCAACTTTTGATTGGACCTTCGAAAGACCGTGCAGGTAAATGTAGTTTTGATGATTTAAACATAACTGATAACATAGTAATCTTCATGCATTTACATACGAGTAAACTATTAAACAAACTTCAGGCAGCAAAACTAATGAAACAGATGAATCGCAGATGAACAGAGGCTATTTTGAATAAATGGATATACGTCTCCAAAATGCATTGTCATTCAGTGCATGTTAATCAACAAATAACAATTATTTTCTTTAGATATATATAGCATGATGCGAAATAAACATTTTCTATACTACTGAATTTTTATATTTTATAACAAACAATTTTATGTACATTTCAGACCTGTCATTTTTACTATGAAAATAAATCTTTAGATTATATTGTTTGATTTGGTTTTTGTAAACTGGAAATCATGATAGTTCGGGACGGTTAGCAAACCCATGTACATGTATATTACGTGTAAAAATAAAATGTATATTACATAAAAATACATGTATATTACATGAAAACATGTCTTCTGATAATTAGGCACAACAAGGTACATGTAAACTACAAATCATGATAGGGACGGTAAGTTCATCCATGTACATGTATTGAATATTACGTTAAAAAACATGTATACTGATAATCACTGTAGGTAAAACAAGGTACATTCATTTACTTACAACCACAAGCACACTAGTAAAACCACTAAGAACAGTAGATTTATAATTTACTTACAATTTTAAAGTGTGAAATATTAAGGAAATCAGCAAAACAATTATGACATTTACATAGTACTTATATAATAATAATATTTTTTTTTTAAATTAAAGCGGTTTTTTAAAACTATATGATAATTATGTTGAAATAAAAAAAAGAATTAAAGGAAAATGATAAATGTTTGAACATTTTTGAAGACCTCAAAATAATTGAAAATTTGATTATTAATACATTATTTACAATTACATGTAGGATAATGGCAGACGGAATAGAAATAGGTAAGTATAATTATTTATCTCTTCTTTTTTTTTAAATTTATATACGATTAAGAATTTTTTTAGAACTTTTTTGCAATATCTTTTGCAAATATGTTGATTATATCTGCAGGGTTCAAATGATTGGAAAATTGCTAACTAGTTTATGTACGTGTCCTTACTTTCCTCTTCGATATAAAACCTTAACTTTGGCCCCATGACCTGAGGATCATTAATTTCACAATGTAATATCAGGATATAATAACATAAAAAAATACACGAGATTATCTCCCACAAATGTGATAGTACACAATTGAATTAATCAGTACATTTTCACTATCTTGTAAATTTGCCCCACCCATCCTTGATCCAGGGAACTTGAATTTCACAATTTAGGTAAAGGACTCCATGGACATGAAAACCAGGCATAAAGTTTTCCTCAAATATATATGGGAATAGAGAAGAAAATGTTTAAAGATATAATACATTTTCACAATATGCCCATATTAGCACCTCCCTAACCTGGACCCGTCTCACGGGCCATGAATTTCACAATTTAGGAAGGAAATTTCGTGGAAATCAGAACCTTGCATTTAATTTTTCTTAAACATATATGGGAGTAGAGAAGAAGATTTTTTTTAAAGAATTTAATACATATTTTACAAGATGGCTAATTTATTGGCCCCGTCCTTAGGTCTAAAATTCTGAACTAGGGACTATGAATTTCACAATTAAGGTAAAAGACTTCATGATTATCAGAGCAATGCATTTAGTTTTACTCCAATATATCTGGGAGTAGAGAAGAAGATACGTCAAGATCTAATTGGCCATATTGGCTCCTCCCTAGGACCTGAACCCTTGTCTCAAGGATCATGGTTTTCACAATTTCGGTAGAGGACTTTTTGGACATCAGAATCACCCTGACATGAATTCTAAAATTTAGGTAGGGGAATTTGTGGAAATCAGAATCATGCATTTAGTTTTTCTTCAATAAATATGAGAGTAGAGAAGATTTTCTAAGAATTTCTGAAACCCTGAACCGGGGGCTACAGGGGCTATGAACTTCACAGTTAAGGTAAAGGGCTTTTTGAACATCATTACCTTGCAGTTAGTTTTTTCACAAATTTAATTCATATTGCAATAGCGTAGACCATTTATAAACATTTCATATATACAATTTCACTATATTGGCCCCTACCAAGGACCTCAACCCCTGTCCCAGGGACCACCCGGGTGACCTAAAAATATTGTAAAAATAGACAATATTTCTCAATAAAGCGGAGCTGCTTCAGTTTGATTGCTAAAAATACATAAGATTTGTGACCTCAGACCCCTTTCACAATTTCTGCGTATCTGCTCTTTTGCATAAAAATTAATAGAGTTTGGCGACGTTTTCGTTACTTGATCATTGAATGACGTAGTCTCACTCATTGTAAGAATTCTGAAAGGTAATCGGCTGTAAACAAAGCAGAGATTGTCAGCTAGATATCAATTATATTACTAAATGTGCTATGGTGACTGTGTCTATAGATACGGCTTTCTTTTGACTTGATGTACCCTGGTTCCATCATCATTAACATTGACTGAGCATGAATTCTAGAATTTTTTTTAAACCAAGCTGAGTTAAGCTCAGGGCTGCATTGCGTGAGGGCGGGTGTAGACTTCGTGACTTGGTGAAATTCACAGGTGCTTGAGGACAGGACCGACCCCCCCCTCCATCCCCCCACTCCCAAGTATTAAGACCCCGGGACTTAACTCATTTTTTTCTTTAAATTATCTTTATATGACAACTTGTCAATGAAAATTGACCTAATTTACCCTATAAATGTATTTACATGGGCATGACATGCAGATATTCAGTGAAGGAAATTATCGGGATACGGCATGAGGTCACTGTTTTTACCGGTAGATGTAGTCTGATACCACATTTCAAAAAATATTCATTGGCAGTACCTCTCGGCTGGCAGACGAAGTAAGCAACCTTGTATTATATATAGAGCGGATATGATTTTTTTTCGAAATGTTTGTTTTAAGTAATTTTGTGCAATGATTGTATGCATTAGATTATAAATATATCATAAAAAGATAATTTAAAGAAAAAAATGAGTAAAGACCCGGGGGTCTAGATATTTGGGGGTGGGGGGATTGAGGGGGGGGGGGTCGGTCCTGTCCTCAAGCACCTGTGGTGAAATCGATAGTGTCTATGCGAGTTTCAAGTGGTGGCCGGAGAGTTAGCTGCTATTATATAAATTGACACCCCTCGAAAACCATTGTCAACCTCCTCTTCGCGTCGGTTGACAATGGTTTTCTCGGGGTGTCAATTTCAATTGTTACCCTCTCGAAAACCATTGTCAACCTCCGCTTCGCGTCGGTTGACAATGGTTTTCTCGGGGTGTCAATTTCAACTGTTACCCTCCGAAACAGGCACTATTTATTTTATAATACTGAATGTCTTAATTTTACTGCTTTAATATAGAAATGACGTGAATTTAACGGCGCATAATTTACGCGCATGTAACAGTTCGTTCTGTCGGGCCGTTGCCAAGCGTGTTGCTTACTCTGATGGTAAGAGAACGGATTATCAACTGCGTCTAAACCAATCAAATTTCAGTATTTAACATGAAAGTATAATAAACGGTGATGGCAACGATTTGCCAACAAACTAATTTGCAAAACCGAGTCTGCAATAAGTCAGAGGTTGATTCTTTGTATTTCGAATATTTCTTTGATTTTTTTAATGAAGTAGCCAAAGTAGGCCTAAGCAAACCCATTTTAATGTTTTCATTTTGTTTCCCCACTTTTCAAGATTAACTATTACTTTGTCATATTTCTTTTAACCTCCTAATTTTATTTTTATACAGATGCTATAAACCATGAATCAAAGATACGGCATATGTATAAAACGGTTCTGGATCACAGATATGGATGGAGCAAGGCCATGACAACATATCTAATCTGCAGGATCAATTCCGAAGCTATCCCTTTGATACTACAAAACACACATGGAAACAAACATGCAGAGGAACTATTGATAGATAAACTGCATCAAAGAGATAAATCGTTATTGACAACAATAACTATATATACAAATAATTCTCCTTGCTCAAAAAAGGGTCATGCGCAAGGGAGTTGATCAAGTTTCTCAATGAAAACACTAACGTTATAACTATATTTTATGTCACGAATTTGTACAACATACGGCGGGTGTCTTGCAAAAATGAATTGCATTATCCACTTGTTTCCCAAACCGACTCTAAAGCTAACTTTACTAGATTGAAAGAATTGATGAAGCACGACCGCTGTGTGGTCAGCGCATTCAGTTACGCTGTCTGGTCCGAGTTGTTAAACATTGTGCCTGTCTCAGAGGTACATGTATTCAAGTCTCAACTTCTAGCTGGATACAAAACTAAATTGGACACGAATGACAGAAGTCGAGAAGACGAGGATAATCGTATTAGATCAGATTTGGCGTGTATCAGATAAATACAATTTGTCTTGCAACAAAAGATTAATTTTTAATCTATCTAAGTATTGTTATACTTTATATGCATGAAGAATACTAGTACTTTATATTTCCCTTCGAATTTTTTGTGAGACGACCAATTTCAAAATGTGGAGGACACAATTTTGTTTCTATGTATAATGTTGAATGATAAGGTATGTACATTGTTATATAGCAAAGTTACTGTTTAAACTTTAAAAATTACTAGACTTTGACCCGTGCGTGCACGGGTTGACATTGTATATGATATCGGAATAATCTAATATTATTCTAATAGAATAATCTGTGTCTCGGGACAGGTCTTCAACACAGTTAAAATGCCTCCCATATACCCGTAATGTAGCAAAAAACTGCAGAATCGCTCAGATTTTGAGAAAATTAATGAAGCTTTATTGAAAATAACAGTTAAATAACAAACCATTTTGAGGCTGTACATACGTTTCATCTAAAACTTTAATTCATATTAATGAAGAATATAACACTTTTTTATTCGCTTCAAATTTACACACCATGTCGACATTCAGAACTCTCGGGATTTTTCATATCAAATGCACTGAGTTAGTTATCTCCCGTATTTTCTTTGATGAACAGAATATATACATGTAGCAAACTTTCCATGAAAATTTACACGTATTTGTATTATTGTTTCTGAGTTTATTCATGCAAATGTGATATTGTGGAAACATAAACTAAATAAAGAGCCTCCCGTGATTTTGCGTGAATGTAATGCGCATGCGCAAGATTGTAAAATCCAAAAAATCCAGATGATTTCCGGATTTTTAAAAGGAATTTTCGTTGATTATTAATTAGCGAAGCTTGATTGAGAAAAAATAAAAACAAAATGGTAATCTTCAAGTACAAATGATGTTTAAAATATATAAAACAAAAGACAGTACTCTTCCGATTTCTCGGTATTAAAGCCCAAAAATTCGAGTCTATAATTTTAATATAGTAGTACAGATGTTTTTAATTGTATTGTAACATAGAAATTAGTGTGTATTAATAAATGTTTTACTCAGATCATTTATTACAAGAATATAAAAAATGTATTTATTAAGTTTTCTGCGATTTTATTAAATTAATATGTATAAGTTTGGTGAGCAATTGGTTAATTTGTCATGTGACTTGAATGACCTGATAGACTGGTATGACTCTGAGGGTGATTTTTAATTGTGCTCAGAATCCAGGTAGGGGAAGGTATTATAATTTGTCAAAGGAAATTATAGTATTTCAAGATCTGGGTTTTAGTTTATACAATTTTCTACTTCAGTAGTTTATTCATCGAAATGTGGATGTGATTATTGCTTATTGATATTTAACAAATAATGTGGTTAATTCACTTACAACAGCATTGCACCTACCTGGCCTAAATTAGTCTTAAGCCTTGTCAGCGCATAATTTCCATAATTTTGGAAAGTCAGTATTTCAGTATATTTGTAAATAGATATGTAAAAAATTCATTTTTTATAATATTATAAATAGGTTCAGCAGAGATCACTTGGAACCAAATTCATATGCAAATATACGGTGAAATATACCAGTGTTGTATAGTGTATTATTATATACATGTATTACAGTTTATTTAATATTTGATATTAATGATCTATACATCATATAATTATATTTAATGTTTCTTTTATTAATAAATTTTACAGGGACATTCATTTATCGATCTATTTATTGATTGATTTTTTTCCACTTAATTGATGCTGAAGATAAAATTGATGAGACACAAAAATACGTAACCAGCCTTGTTATTTATTAACCAAAATAAGCAAGGTTTAGATTTAGAGCGGCCGGTGAGGATCGAACTGACGACCCCTGGTTCAAACTCCAGCAGAGGCAACATTTGTCCATGTTAAATCTTTATATAAATCTGGAATTTTAACCTGCATTTCTTAATACTGAGCACAGAGAGAAGCCAGCCTTGTAAAGCGAGGCTTAAAAATAACACGACGTCGTATATATAAGAAAAAACAGTGAAAAATAGAAGTTGAATCAGGGTTACTAAGGGCTGAACAATTTCTTGAAGCTCACGGGCGCCGCCATATTGGTCGCCATTTTGTTCGACAAAGTTAACTCATTCATAAATTAGTGAAGCCTTTATAATTGTTTTTCTATTAACAAGTATATTAGAATATTGTATATTACAAGTTTACAATAGAAAGTAATTTAAATGAAAATGATTGACTATGCAAACCAGACAAGTTTCAACAGTGCTTTAATCAGGATATAAGACTAGTTTCACGTCAGTTTTATCAAATTATAAGATGGAAAATAAAAACATTAACATCAAGGAACCGATCTTCTAGATACTGAATAAGTATAGATTAAAATATTATTTATTTACAAAATAGATAAGCATTGAAAGAAGAAATAATAAAAAAAATAGAATTCTTCGAATTCGGCGATTTCCGAAGATACAACAAGAAACGCTTTGCCTTGCCTTTTAAAACTTGTTTTCGCATACACAACAACCGTCTGTTTACAATGTGAAATCATACAATCTCAAAGAGAATAACATATATAGGTACATTTCATATCTTTAAAAGAGTAGTAGCAAAAGCATATCAAATAATTTCAAGTTATTATTAGCATATTTTTATTATTAAGTTAAAAAAAAAAAAGAAAATCACGTTCGAATTTTCACAGACAGACAGACATACAAGAGTTTAATCCCTTCTCCTTCGAAGCGGGGGTATAAAAAATCTAGTTGCATAAACATCAGAAATAAACCTATAAATCCAGCTGTGTAAAGAGGTTTGGTCTGTTCGATGGAGTCTGCCTAGAAACATTAGGCGGCAATAACGAATGCAGCCTTGCATGGTCCACGGTCTAATTTTTGAGATGCTGGAAAGCGCTGGTGAAAATTTGAAAATCATTGAATGATTCTGGAGAAGTGTCTTTGTATAATACTCCAGAAGTTGCATGTCGGTGAGTGTCAGTGGCGACCATATATCGCGGGAGAAAAGGGCGGAAAGTAGCACGATATGCTTTGCATATATTAGCAGACACAACTGGATGAATATCGGGTTATTAGCACCAAAAGGGTATAATGACTGGAGTTTTGATTTTGCAGATTTGCATTGCACACTCTTTCGGTAAGCTTGTCAGTTTTCATATTTGCTTGTAGAAGGCACCCAGCATAAATTATATAATTCCATATTAGACATAGAAATTTCACTATCGAATTACTGAATACTATAAGTAACAGAGCGTTTTTGTGTTTTGTTAAAAACAATAAAAGACAATATTACTTGAATTATAGTGAAGTCTTCATTGTAAATGCATATTTTCTACACGGTTAAGTAAACATTATAAAAACCTTGGCGAATTGCTGATTAAAGCAGTGTCAACCGCTAGTAAAATACATGATCATTACAATTTTGGCATATTTCAAATAATTAATGTAAACAAGATTTAAAATATTCACCCTCTGCACCTTTGAAGGATTAGGTTAAGGTGCTGCTGAGCCATATTTAGTAGAAATAGACATGTAGTAACGGGAGCAGAAGACAGATGAAGGCCCTGGTTTCTAGCAGTACCTCATTTAAATAATCTATATTTGCCAGCCAATCAGCGCGCGGCTAGCAATATACGTCAGAATATTGAAACTGACGAAAGATGGAGGTAATAAGGAGTTCGCTGGTTTGCGTACACGCGCAAACTATGGACGAAATAACAACAATAATGATTGAAAAAAGTATAGAAAACGGTATGGTAAGCATAAATATGCATTAAAGGCTTTCTATACTCTTCCTTGACCTACACCTTGTATACTTTTAAACAAATTGGAATTTGCTCCACAAAATGATACAAGACATGTTTTGCCATTATACAAGTATTTTATAGTTTGTCTGTCATATCCTATAGTCTTTATAAAGATAATATAGGAGACCATTGTGCCAAAATTCTGTCAAAGGCTTTTTCATTATCTAAAAATACATAGAACACTGGAGAATCTTTATCTACGTAATAACTAATTGCACCTTTTAAGGCATAATTTAACAAGCTAGTATGACATCATAGTCACTTCTGAACCCAAACTACAAATTATATGAAAATGTTTTAACATTGTTGTAAGCGAAGTCATTTTTGACAATTCTTGATAGAATTATTTTTTCATACAGTTTGCTCACTACCGATGTCAAAGTAATACCCCTGTAATATGTGGGATCCCACTTATCCTTATTTGTACCTTTTATATAAATATATATATATTTTTTTTTCAAAATTTAAACATTTCGGGTACATGTTTTTCTCCTCAGCATTAAAATGTAGACATGGTTTTGGCAAGGATATGTTAACTGTATATTAGGTGCTCGTTTGTAAGAAGGTCTATCCAGGGGATTTGCCTTTTGGAGTTTTTCAATATGTTTTATCTCATGAACTGTTATAGCGTCTTGTTCCGTGAATTATTTTTGTTAATGATTTAGATTCTTATCGATGGTTTCTACGAATTCATTTTTACAGTGTCTAAAGTAATCATCGAATTTTTCTGGACAGGGTTGGGTTTTTTTTCCACGCTGTTCTATAAAAAGTGCCTACAGTTGTATGTCTGTCTCAGCGGCTTTGTCAGTTTCATCAAATATTGTCCGTGTCCAATTTTATTTTTGCTATAATCGGTGAAGATTTCCGAATATATAAACACTTTTTGTTTTTGTAATTTCGGTACGATTCGTTTTGTTTTTCTCTAGGTGAACCTTCTGATTTTCATGCTCTTCTAAAACGTCGCATTTCATAACTCTGATCTTTTTAAATATGGTTTATTGTGCGAATTAAAATTTTCAAAAAGGTATATGTTCGTCAGCAAATGATAAAAGAGAAGCGGTTAGTTGGATAAGGAAATCTCTCTCTCTCTCTCTCTCTCTCTCTCTCTCTCTCTCTCTCTCTCTCTCTCTCTCTCTCTCTCTCTCTCTCAAAAGACTGTGAGAACGTGTCAATCGATATCAAATGCTATTTTAATATAATTTTATGTGTCAAAACCATAACCATACTATAATTCTTAATTTGATTGATTTTCTTGATTCCGCATAAATAAAATCAGAATTCTAAATCTAGGAGAATATTACATAACGTACATGTAACTAGCAATCTCGAGCTCTCCGAAGATTTTTAACAGGTCATTGTAGTTTTAAACCAGTATGAAGCTTCACAGAATGTTTCAAACCAGATAACCAAACCATAACCGAAAAAAACCTGTGCAAAACGAAGTTTAGACATAAATCCTGAATAGAAGAAAGACTATAATCCCTTTCGATTTTACCGGTAAGGAACAAATAAATCAAGCAATTTTATTGTTTGGATTGTTTTAAAACAGATATCTTGATAATGATAGCAGGTAAAGTCGGGTATACAGAGGTGTACTTTAAGTGCACCTACATTCATACTGATAAAACCAGCTAATCATCAAGTAGGTATTTTATCCTTGAACAATATATTGATCTCTACTGAAATGAATGAGACCATTTCAATTATGGACAATTTGTCTGAGATTATGCATTGTCGTTTCTGGTTTTTTTTGTACCAATTGAACGAAAAAAAAACACGGAGATTATCCCATATTCTATTTATACACTTTATAATGTAATTTTTATTTCATCTATTTTTTATATATTTACATTTTTAAGTGTCTTTCCCTGTGATAACACTAGGTATCGATTTTGTACTCTATAACCGATAACTTCAAATGACACCAAATTGAGGCGCCAACGGGGTTTGCTTATTTATATTTAAATATTTAATCGTACGATGGTTTAAATTATATAAATATAAGTAATAAGGAATCATTCTTTGAATATTATGAGGTGATAATTTCGGTCGGGACGTGATCAAATCTATCATAAAGCCCTTCGGGCTTTATTGGATTTGATCACGCCCTGACCGAAATTATCACCTCATAATACTCAAAGAATGATTCCTTATTCCTTAAATAACATCATGACAGAATATTGGATGCATTTGTTAAAAAGTGGATTAGCTTTGATGGTGAAAAAAGCAAGACCACCCATGAAAACTAAATATGTGTCATAATTCAAAGAAAGAATTAATGCTTTCATTAGCGACCGATGTGAATATGAAAGCAGCTAATAATGCATAAACAATACATAACCAGCGTAAACAAAGCATTTTAAATCACTATGCATACCTAATTTATCCCCCAAATACATCATGCTTGAATCTTTTTTTCAGTAAATGGATATACACTTTAAACTTTCAGTTACCACGTTCAGTACATTTTGAGTACATTTTAATCAGTGATAGTTATCTGCATTAGAATAATAAACTAAAGTTAAAAGTGTAGAGCAATCAAGCAGGTGTAAATTTCAGACATATCGTCACTGTCAAAACTAGCATTTTGAGAGTAATGCCTCATAATTCATGTTTCTACCGACACTATCCCACATTTACATACATTGAAAATTTTATGCATAAACACTTCGTTAGATGGACTACTACTATTTCATATACACCGTCAATGTATACAACCCATAACGTGACGGAGTCTACAAAATGTATTGGAGTAGTTCGTTTTCTCCTCTTCAGATACAGGAAAAAAGGTGTCACAGTCTTTGATAATATAATTTATAACATTAGTTCCCAAAAATATATACGGTTCAGAACACAGCGATAGTCAAATTGTGTGATGATTATGATTCTGAGTAATAGTAATCTCAACCACGCAAAAATTATTAGACAAATCTTAAATTGAGGGCAATCGAATGGTAAAATTATAAAAAATGCCTAGTTTGAACAATCTTCATGTCACGTTGAGTTTATCATTAAAACACTTTAAAGCAAGTTTAAATTAATTCACAAAACCATATATAATCGATGAATGGCATAGAAAACAAAATAAGGACAGAATGACTGACAACTAGGAGAGACAGCAATATAAAAAATATGGTCCCTTAAGGTTTTACCGGTAAAGGACTTATAAATCTAGCAATCTTGTTAGATTCGATTATTTGTAAACAAAAATCCTGTTAACGACTGTAAGTACAGTCAGGTATACAGCCGTGTACATAACGTGCACCTACATGCATACTGATAAAGACCGCTCATCACTAGGTGGGCATTTATATATTTATCTGTGTATATGAAACAAAGTCAGACCCATTTGAATTGATCGAGCAGTTTGTTCGAGATCTTAAGTAAAAGGGTGACCGAAAAAGGTGAGTTAGAATTTTTATGACATGAAATGATCGTTGTTTTACATTTTCAACGATGATTTCAACAACATGTATATAAGGATTATATATTTAGAAAAAATCAATTACTCTGTAGATGTAATGAAAATATCTTATATAAGATTTGCCACACATGTTACTATAAAAACCTTTAAATCCCTTAGAGAGCCTAATTGTTCTCCGATATTCTCATTTTAGTAATGGTTATTTTCTCTCAGTGTAAGTTTCGTCCTTTTTCACTGTCTTTTTGCCCAGACACAGTTTTTAAGAGATAATTTTAGGCAATGTAATTCGCCCGCTGAAATATAGGACGAAAGGGGCGAAAAATAAACCGGGACGTATATTTTCCTTTATACAGAACAATATCACGATACCTAAAAGTATTGTAAATCAAATAGTTCTCGAAAAGAAGTTTTATACTTAATATGTTCCTGTGTTGAAACATTTACTACTTGTTCCTATATTGAAAGTATTACCACTAGAAGGCCAACATATTCCTTGAACATTCCTGATTTTAATATTTTGGATGTAGAATTCCTCCTAATCATGAAGGCTTGATATCGGAGATTGAAATTTATTTTTGAAAATGTGGAAATGTTTTCATTAAACATTATACATATTTATACTAAACAAGTGTCTTAAAAAAACAATAATTCTCAATTTTTATTACTTTTCTTTTAAACAAAGTATCTTTCAATTTTTATCCCTAAGCTTGCGTTAAATATCGGCTTTACGGCATTTGCTAGTTAGGCATCCAAATTGACTAAACTCTATTAACAGCACTTGTGCTTGACCAATTACAGTGAAACATTTAAGGTGATGTACAATACCGATCAAACCCAATCTAACACCAGATTAAACCCCAACTAAATCCCGGGCTTACTTTCGGGGTTTACTCCGGGTTTACTGTTTGAAAAATTGTGTCTTGTTGGGGTTTACTTTGGGTCATCTCGGGAATACTTTGCGTTAAGCAGACCTGTCTTTTATTTAATTATCTTACTGCCTGTAATTCCCACCCCTTGTATATTCCAAATACACATGATGCATCTGCCTCAGGGGTCTACTTCTGATCGGGGTTTACTCCGTGGGTTTTCTTGGATTACTCTGGATCTGCTCTAGTAAACCCAGAGAAACCCAGGGTTTAGTTGAGGTTTACTATCTGTTAGGTTGGGTCTGATCGGTATCGTACTGATCTGATTAGCTGGATGGGGTGCTCTTGATATTTCCTCTTCCTCAATCATTAGGGCTTTTACTTTTAAATGTGTCGTATCTCGGTTCAATCTTTTATAAGTCTACGTGCCGATTTCTTTATGAAATATTTCATAGTGTGTATTGTGGTTTTAAAGTGTTGTGTTGTCTTAATGCAGGTGCACACACAGTACAATAATATTTCATTTTTTTATCCATCCATTTTTCTAAGATCATAAAAGATCTTAATAGTATCAACGTTTATGAAATATAAAAAATAATGGTAATGAAGATATTTTGTAATGAAAACCACTCACAAAGAGATGAAATAAATTTCAAAAACAATTTTGGTTGACAACAAAGTTGAATAATTTGATCCCGATAAGGACTGCCATCATACAAAAACAGGTATATTAAATACACACACAAACACATACATAGATATGAGCCAACTAATTGTTATCTTAAATTCTTGAGACATATTAAATTGTCTAGGGTTTAAAGTTTTGACAAATTTAGTACTATATCAAGGTACATGTGGTGTAACAAATGATCAGATTGTTGCGAAGTAAATCGGCTGACAAAAATAGCTACCAGAACTGAAAGTAGAACAAATTCAAAGTTTTATAGTATATGTTTATTTATGGCAAGTACAGCACGGACCGGTAGAAGGAGAAGTTAAACAACACGTTGGTCAATATTTGTTTGACTAACTTGTGCAGTGTCTGTAGCTTTTCTGTTGTAACAATTGTATGAAAAACAAGGCGAAAATCCTCCATTAAATTTAGGCACATTATGCAATGTAAACGTTTGAATTTTTTTTACAAATGCACAAGCCCACTTATGAACAAATATATCTTGTTTATTTTTTTTTTCACCAAAAAAAAAAAAAAAATATCAGCACAATATATTTCAGTTCAATACTGCATTATGAAACTGCGATTCTACAATTTTCTTAACGTAAAACTTTCCAAATGTTCCAATATTACTCCATCCTGCAACCTTCAAAATATCAACAATAGGTCCAGAAGCATATTTTGCTTTTTGAGACGGCAGCACTTCTAATACTATGAGATGAGAACCTCTTTATACTCAGTATCTATACCTGCTTTATCCATTGTTGTTTTGTCCTTGGTCTACAGGAAGCCATGATGATATCTGAAGCTTTTCGCAATATCAGCCTGTTTCTGAATATGTCGTACTCATAAGTTTCCACTTTGTTATTTTATAAATATTTACATTATAATAAAAAAGTCTGAACATGAATACCGAATTTTACTCTTTTTTCTTTACAAAATTCCTTATTTTTTGCTTTAGATAAATATCTTTACATATGAATGCATCTGTAAAGTTTCTGTTTGGCTCAGTATAGATTTTTATATGTAAAACTACGAATACCACATACTTTGAAACAAACAATTTATGACCTTGACTGGAACTCTTCAGCATTGGAGGTTTTTATGTTGATAGGAGTTATAATGATGTACCTTATTTATATCGTATTAACCAGCCGAACTTAGTGCAAATTTACCCTAATTACTTTATGTGGCACTGGTCTGAGATTTGGAAGAGACGCCCGTCAAAATGTTTCAGTCTTGACGAATCTCGTTTAGATTAACACACAGTTAAGATCAAAGGAAATTTACCGCTGCTATGGGATATATGTCAAAACCATGGCCATAGTATAAATTTTTATCGAATAAGAATTTTTTAATTCATAATTTCGAATCTAAGAGTATGTTTTATCTTACGTCTAGTATAACCTTAAACACTACGAAACTGTCTTGCAGGTATTTAAATTCACAACAATCGTTAATTGGTTTTAAAAAGCTACTTGAGATAATTGAGATATCTCACCGGAAGTAGAATTTTTCTGTTTACTTAACATCGCATAGATGACGTATGTTAGGATTTATACTTATATTTCATGTTAAATAGATAAAATACGTAAAAATGAAATTTTAAAGTACTTCCGGTTTCGACCGGTTTAACATCCCACAGAGTATGAATGTTCAAGTTAAAATCTTTTTTTGAGTTCTCAAGGGAACAGGCTTCTTTGAGTCGGGACAGAAAACGGACGAACGGAAGGCAATTTTTGAAAAAAAAATTCCCCGAGGTAATAATATTCTCTGTCACCCCTAGAAATTGCAAAATAATATATCAAGCCATCTTTGAGAAATTCTCTGGACAAAAAATGGGGGAAAATAATGATAAACACGACATCTCTAAAAGGTCTTCCGTTGGAAAAGGAAGACCTTAAAAACCGAAATTAAGACACAATGACTCACAAACAGAAAGACAGCAATCTATTGTTATATTGAATTTTTTTTAAAACAGAATTTTAGATAAGGATCGCAAGTATATACATGTATACAGATGTGTACACCTACGTACGCACTGATAAAGACGTCTTATCACTAAGTAGGTATTTATCTTAAAAAAAAAATGTTGGTCTCTATTGAAATGAATAAGATCATTTGAAGTGATCTGACAGGTTTGTCTGAGACTGTGCACTATCGATTTCCAGTTGTTTTTTTTTACAAATTGAACAAAGAACATGGATATTATCCCATATTATATCTATACACTTTATAACATATCTTTATTTCATCTTTTTTTAACATCATGCTAGAACATTGGAACCTTATAGAAAAGCGAATGAGCTTAGATTGTAAAAAAAGCGATTGCAGTAATAAAAACTATATACATGTCATAATTAAAAGAATTAGTTGCTTTCATTGGCGCCAAATGGGAATATGAAAGCAGCTTATAATGCGTAAACAATGTATAACCGGCGTACCACTAAATATTATAAATCCCTAAACATACCGAACACATCATGATTGTATAGAATCTGTTTTCAGCAAATTGGTTAATTATACATCTTCTAAATTCATTTACCACATTCATTACATTTTAATCATTGATATTTTATTATCTACATTAGAATAATAAACTTAAGTTAAAAGTGTAAATTTCAGACTTGATATTGTTACTGTCAAAACTACCATTTTGAGAGTAATGCCTCATTATATATGTTTTCTACCGGCACTGTCCAACATTTACATACATTTATAGAGGACACTATTTAATGCATAAACACTTCGTTGGATTAATTTTAACCATTTGATCTACACCTCCAATGATTACAACGTGACGGAGTCGACACAATTTATGGGATAGTCTTCTCCAACGTATGGAGAAGTTGATATTCTCCGCTTCAGACACATGGAAACATTGTGTCGCAGTCTTTGATAATATTTATAACATTAATTCGAGAAAATATATACCTTTCAGACACAGCGATGGTCAAAATGTGTGATGATCATTGAGTGCTCTTGTAGTTAAGTAATCTCAAACACTCGTAAATGTTTAGACAGGTCTTAAATTCACGTCAATCGAATGGTAATAATATGAAAATACATAGTTTGAAAAATCTTCAAGTCACATTAATGTTATCATTAAAAAGCTACAAGGCAAGTATGAAATTAATTCACGAAACAATTTTCGATGAATGGCATATAACACAAAATATGGACAGAATGATTGACGAGTAGAAGAGAGAGCAAAACAAACTATGGTCCTTTAAGGTTGAACCGGTAGGGGACTTATAAATCTAGCATTTATTGCTTGATTGAAAATTTGAAATGATCGATGTTTCACATTTTCAACAAATGATTTCAACTACATGAATATAAAAAAAAAAAAAAAAAAAAAAAAAAAAAAAACTACATGAATATAAGGATATATATATATATATATATATATATATATATATATATATATATATATATATATATATATATATATTGGATGTATATATTTTATTTTATAAACTATTACTCTGTAGATGTAACGAAAAATAACTTATAAGATTTGCCACACATATTACTATAAAAATATTAATCCCTTTGATGGCCTATTTGTTTTCCGAAATTCTCAGTTTTAGTAATGACTATTTTCGCCCCGTGTAATTTTCGCCCTTCTTATTTGTAGAAAGTTTAACCCTGTCTTGAATTCGCTCAGACACAGTTGTTTTTAAAGAGATAAATTTATACATTGGAATTCGCCCGCTGAAAAAGAGGGCGAAAGGGGCGAAAATAAAACAGGGCGTATATTTTCCTTTATACAGAACAATATCGCGATACCTAAAAGTATTGAAAATCAAATAGTTATCGAAAAGAAGATTTTTGCTAAGAATATATCCCTGTGTTGAAATAGGTACTACTTGTTCATATGTTGAAACAAGTACCACTTAGGCCCACGTTTTTTCTTTAACATTCCTGATTTTTATATTTTGGATGTAGAATTGCTCCTAATCATGAAGGCTTGAAATCGGAGATAGAAATATATTTTGAAAATATGGAAATGTTTTTGATTAAACATTATACATATTTATACTAAACAAGAGTCTTATAAACTATGATTTTCAATTTTTTTTCTAATTTTTAAAACAAAATATCTTTATGATTTACCCCTTGCGTTAAATAGCAGCTTTACGTCATTTGGTGTTGTGTGACATTATTCTATTCCCTGCAGTGAACTCTGATGAAATGCAGAGAACCAGGGATTTTACTGTTAAATGTGTCTTTTCCCGAATCAATTTTTTATAAGTCTTCGTGCCGATTTATTTATGAAATATATTTTATAATGTGTATTGGTTTTTTTTTTAAGTGTTTGGTTGTCTTAATGCAGGTGCACGCACAGTACAATAATATTTCATTTTTAATCCATCAATCTTTCTAAGATCTAAAAAGATTATTAAATATTGTCAACTTTTATGAAATATAAAGAATAATGGTAATGAACATACTTTGTAATAAGGTCACTTTCAAAGAGATGAAATAGATATTACAAACAATTGTGGTTGCCAAAGTTGTGAACATCGATTCCGATAAGGAAGGACTGCAATCAAAACAGGTAAATTATATGTACAAGCAAACACACATACATAGATAAGAGCCAACTATCATATTGTTATCTTAAATTCGTGAGAGAAATTTAAATGTCTAGGGTTCAAGTTCTGACAAATTGAGTACTATATCAAGGTGTATGTGGTGTAAATAATGATCAGATTGTAGCGAGGTGTTCGAATCAGCTAACGAAACTAGCAACCGGAACTGAAAGTAGAACAAATTCGAAGTTTTACTGTCTATGTTCATTTAGGACAAGCACAGCGCGGGCCGGTAGAAGGAGAAGTTAAACAACACGTTGGTCAATATTTGTTTGACTAACTTGTGCAGTGTCTGTAGCTTTCTATTTTAATAATTGTATGAAAAACAAGGCGAAAATCCTCTATTAAATTTTGGGACATTATGCAATGTAAACGTTTGAAAAATTTTTAGTGTTTTAAAACTAAATCTTCATTACATTTTTCTTGGATAATATCATGACTGGGCTTGGATTCTAAAAAAATTCAAGAACACTCAAGAAAACTAAATGTATGTAAAAAAAAACCCAACATAAAATGCTTTCATTGGCAACTTTTTTGAATATGGAAGCAACTAATAATGCAAAAAAAAGACCCAAACAGACAAAAACAACAAGATATATGTGCGCCAATGCTCACTAGTAATACCCCCGCTCTGATGTGAATATTCAAAATAAGCAAAGTCGACATTTAACAGGAAGTTATCGTCCGATTAGTACAAAAATAGATCCCACCGTATATCATACCCAAACAAATAGTGTGTTTAAATTTCAAGCATATGCAATAAATAGTTGCTGAGAAATCTTTACTTATAAATTAAAATATTTCCTCAATAAACTACAAAATGTCTGCACCAGAGTAATTGCTTACACCCTTAGTATTTCATCACATGTGAGTTGATGTCCGTAAGCTATAATTGAATTTTACCTAATGAGTAATTATTGAAAAATAAATTAAAAACCTAGTCAATGGGAATTTGCATCAAAATACATGCTTGCAATTAAATGATATTGAATGACTACGTAAAGAGTGAGTATATTTGCTGGGAACTTATTTGTGTACATTAAAATACGAGAAATGTTGAATAAATAAGATGAGTAAATTCGTTTCTTGAATGTGCGAGTTTAGTTTTAATGGATAAAACTATCCAGAACAGGGTAACCAAGAGCGCGGCTTGACTAATCAACGTCATGGCGGAAAGTGTAGGGCAAATTAATGATCAGGCAGTTATCTTGAATCTGACAACTTTAGTTTAAGATATGCAAAAATATGCTTATACTTATCAAGCGTTTTAAAATAACAAACATTTTTATACCACTGCAGATTGGTAGTATACCATATACATTAATTTGTAAAACATAAACATATCGTGTTAACAACTCTACGTCTGTATAAATAGATGGTGTGCATAAAACGAGGAATTTTAATCGGGACGGGTAAGGATACAGTCTTTTCTCTGAAATTCATTTTTGTGACAGTCATAATAGTTATAGTAACATTTGTTTAAGGACCTTAAAAAACAAAATTTAGAAAAGAAAAACGACGCACTGCACAGCCACTTCCTTCTTTGAAATAAATGAAAAAAGTTTGCAGAGTTTTTTCACTCAGCTGCAGCAAAAAGAATAGACGAAGCATTGTATCATATTTTAAACTGTTTTAAGTGTTAATTCCTGCGCTTGTGCGGAATATTTTCTAGTCTGTTTGAAAATTTGAAATAAAGACTTAAAATAAACAAAGTTGTTATTAGACAGGGAGTTGACATCCAATGGTACAAAAATATATACAGTCAAACTTGTATTAAGCAGTCACCTGCGGGAGGCACCCAAAGTGACCTCTTAACAGAGGTGACCTTTGAATAGAGACTTATGATTTGCGAACATTTTATACCTTATTAAAACAATTATTGGAGTTTATTTTAATTGTAACTTGATATTTAGCATAATGTATCAAAATGATAGATAAAGTAATTGATTTGGTGTGTTTGGTGTGTTTTTATTGTATCTAAAATATTTATGAATAATACAACTTCATAACAATGCATTGTGCATGCAATTGTTTATATATTTTTTTTAATTATTGAAAAAAGTCATTACGTGGTAAACCCTTGTCGCCGACATTTTCACAATAACAGCACTAACTATCTTCATGGATGCCGTATATTTAGAAAACAAACACTGTTAATACAAATCAACAATTTATATTTTTTAACCGGCCGTATCTGAACTCAAAATCATAATTTTCTCTTGCCTCGCCGCGGACATTTTTGACACCTATTTTATTCATGTTTATAAAACAAACATTGTTAATACATGTTTGAACAATTCACTTGATTCCCATTCGTATCTGATCTGCCAGTTATGTATTATAAATACATCGATTAATTTGGTTTCTCTCGCCTCAGGTGTATAATTATCGTTTACATTTATTACCGACAATTGGAAGCCATGTTTAAAATCCCCGGGTGTAAATCATGTGACCGGTCAAAATGGCCGCCTAATGCATGTCAACTGTACAGTTACGGATCAAAATACGATGACCGCTGACCGCGTTAGACAGGTGACCGCTCTTTAGAGGGCAATTATATAGGATTTTTCATTGGGAGGAAATAAAATGACCGCATACGAAAGGTGACTGCTTAATAGGGGTGACCGCTTCGGCAGTTTTGACTGTACCACGATATTGCGTGTGTTACAATTTCAAGCACCTGCAATGAATAGTTGCTGAGAAAAATGCGACAGACAAACAAGGGTAAAACAGTATACCTCCTTCTCCTTCGGAGATAGGATAACAAAAAATTTAATAACCCTCGTTTACTTATCATTCAAAAATCACTAAACATACCTAATTTATCCCCAAAATACGTCATGCTTGATTTGAATGTATTTTCAGTAAATGAATATACATCTTCAAATTCCATTTAATTACCAAAATCAGTAAATTTTAATCACTTTAACAATATCATTAATTTTCTAAATTAGAATGATAAACTAAAGTTAATCAAGCAGGAGTAAATTTCAGACATGATATCGTCACTATTAAAACTAGCATTTTGAGACTAATACCTAATAATATATTTCCTGAACCGGCAAAGATGTCGAAACTGTAAAACGTTTACTGACCAACAAACTGACAACAGACAAAATGTGATCAGAAAAGCTCACTTGAGCTTTCAGCTCAGGTAAGCTAAAAAAATCATTACGCTGTCATCTTCAATTATATTTCATGTAACCTTCATGTAATGCAAGGGTTATGGCGGGGGGTTTATATGTCTTATTTGTTTATTCTGCTCTGGAGTTTCATTAAAAAAACATTAGTAAATTTACATTTTAGAGAAGAGAAAGAACAAAGCTGTCTATCAAACCTATTATGAAAGCATTCGGAAAGAGTTCAAGGTGGGGGTGTAACAGTTAATTGAGTTATATTCTCTTGCTTGTTCATAATGGAATTATCTTCCCTTGCTTGTTTATATTAAGTAATTAATCATAAAAATTAATCATAAAAATAACGTAATTAAGAGGTTGTATGATGAAAACAGTTATAACATATTTTATTTTTTAAAACCTAACAGCCGATGGGAGGAATATTGTGGGTTGACAACATATTGAATGCATTGAAAGTATCTATCATAGCTGTGAAAATAAACAATATAAACAATATAAACAGTATAAACAATGTTATATTTAAAAAACAGATACAAAACAATATTAATGTAAACTATGTACCTGTCCATAGATTTGTATTCACAGAAAAACAAGGCATGCTGCTTTTCTGATGTGGTGCGGTTTTCCATAGGCGACTATATACCGACAATCTGTATTAGAGCACAGAATGTATCGTTACCCTCCCAGGCCTTTTCTAAGTTCACCGACCAACGAGTCGTGCGTTAATGGACACGCCCTAATAAACAGCTTTGACAGAATTTCAATCCTGACAACAGACAGTCAAACTCTATCATTGTGAAATGAATGGCTCTACTACCCCCAGGGCGTCACAAGCGGCGTTAATCATTGAATGTTATGTTATGCAACGCCTCAACTGCCTTATATATAAAGATAATCTTCATAATATGATGATACTTCAACATTACATGCTGGTACGTCAACATTACATGATGAAACTTTAAACATTATCTGCAGATATTTTAACATTACATGTTGATACTTCAACATTACCTGCTAATTTTTATTCATGGCTTTCACAGCTTTCTTACATATTACATTTTTATGGAATCTCTACATTTTTTACATACAATATACATGCATGAGTAGATATATGATAATTCACAGTGGTGTGAAAGTTTGGGTTTTTGTTAGTGACAGTGAGAAAGTACAGAACACATTGAGTGAAATAATATGCATATAAACATAAACAAAAGAAGAAAATTAATAAAAAATATAACATGCACACCAATTTATAATTGATAGCTCTAAATTTTAAGATTTTCCAATATGTGATTATATTATATACAAGCAACAGCATGGACATAATATTTAGCATATACATGTACATATTTTTTATTAATAAGATAGAGGAAGGGGGAAAGAAAAAAGCTGTTGGGCAATGTTGCTTTGCGGCATCGCTGTTTATCAGGGTTAGCTTATTTAAAAGATTAATAGTTTTAAAAAGCATCATACATTTTGTTAACAAATAGTTGGGGATATAGTAAAAACTTCCTAAATTCTTTCAATGATATTCTCCCAGTGTCTCTCGAATTTTTCAAATTCACAATTCTTTAAAAGTAAGTATTTTTCCACAAGAATCCTTTTGAGTTGCAACACATTTAAAGTTGGGTGTGTTTTAAGTCTACAAGTGAAGATGTAGGAAAACTGGTTTTATAAATAATGAAATGGCTTACCTAAGTCATCATTACATCCTTATATTTGATGATTTTTTGTTTATATCCATTATTTTGATGTTATTTAAACATTTTTAACTTAAACACAACGCGAAGTACTAGCACATGTTGCTCAATCCTCCATTTGTAAACAATTTATGTAACTTCCTGTTTAACTTTTGTATTACTAACTGCTTTATGAGCTTCACTCTGATTGGTCAATCGGTGTTATGGTAATCCAGTCGATCAGTTCGATAAAACTTATTGATTTTCTATTGTCTAGCAAGTGTATAAAAGGACTGTCTTGTCCATTTTTCGGGGATTTGTCCAGCAGAACACTCCACTCAGGTACTGCTACACACCTTACTCACTTTCTGCAGATTTTTGGCTTCTTTCGTTTTAACTGAGAAATTTGATTACGTCAGTCATTGACTCATTCGGAATTTATTTCCTAAAAGTTTATTTCTGGAAAAATAATTTGTTTTCTTATTTAGAATATATATTTTTGAATTGTATTTTCTTATGAGAATTATTTAGAATATTTTTGGAGTATTTGTCCACGTTTTTGAGAGAGGGCATATTTATAAATATTTCTGGAAAATATTTATTTTCCAACTTTTCCTCTGAATTTTTAATATTTATATTTCTGGCAAATATTCAGATTTTCAGATTTTTGTTTATTTACAAATTATTCACATTTTGAGAATATTTATTTTTCAAATACTTCATATTTTTGAGTTTTTCAATTACAACTCATATTCATAGCCATTGTTGTTATCTCATATTGTCATTATTGTTAATATTTATCTTAAATCATCATATTATTTTGTTATATAACTCATTAATCTTCAATCAGTCTTTTGTTGTCACTCTCTGCCAAAGCACATCCAGAGATTCAAACTGTAGCCTGTAAGGAAGTCATTGCTCTAGCACATAGCTAGTGGACAATCTGTGATACGGCCATATAAACAACAGATTGTTTACTGGTTTGCAGGAGCGTGCACTCCCTTCCTTACTACAAAGATATACTGTTTTACAATATAGCTTAAGAGGTTTTGTACTCTATACATATTGTGGTTTTTATTATATCCCGCTCCGAAGGAGAAGGGGGTATGCTGTTTTACTATTGTGTGTTTGTCTGTCCTTCTGTCTGTCTGTCCGTCCATAACAAAACTGTTTGTCGCATTTATCTCAGCAACTATTTATCGCAGATGCTTGAAATTTTAACACATTATTTGTTCAGGCATGCCATATCGTGGAATATATTTTTGTACCAATCGGACGATAACTTCATGTTAAATGTCGACTTATTTTTTAACCAAAATTTTCAAACAAATTTTCGTCAAAGATTTTTCAGCAACTATTTATCGCAGATGCTTGAAATTTGTACATAGTGTTTGTTAAGGCATGCCATATTGTGGGATATATTTTTGTACCAATCAGACGTCAACTTCCTGTTAAATGACCACTTTGATTATTTTTAGCCAAAATTTTCAAACAAATTTTCGTCAAAGATTTCTCAGCAACTATTGATCTCAGATGCTTGAATTTTTTTACACAGTATTTGTATAGGCATGCCATGTCGTGGGATATATTATTGTACCAACTTCCTGTTAAATTATGATTTTATTTTTAGCCAAAATTTTCAATCAAATTTCGTCAAAGATTTCTCAGCAACTATTGATCGCAGATGCTTGAAATTTTAACACACTATTTGTTAAGGCATGCCAATTTGTGGGATATATTTTTGTACCAATCGGACACCAACTTTCTGTTGAATGTCGAATTTGCTTATTTTGCATATTCACATCAGAGCGGGGATATCACTAGTGAGCATTGACTCACAGATATCTTGCATTTACCAAAAAGTATGCTTTGCTTATCAAACATTAGAGACACCCTGTAGTTTCTTAAAAATATCTCTTCAATGTCACTCCATAGTTCTTTCACAAATGGGCATTCTACAAAAAGATGACATTGTTTCAGAATCTTGTTTACAAAAAGAGCATTTAGGAGAGTCAATAAGTTTAAGCTTATGTAAGTAACAATTTGTTGGTAATATCCTGTGTAAAATTTGGAATTGTAACCAATGGAATTTAGATTCTTTAGTTGTCTTAAAAGGAAGTTCGAATATTTTATACCAATCATTCTCATCAAATATAGTGTCATTCTCTTACCATTTAAGTATTGCTTTATTTTGGACCCTCTTTTCCCTTATCAAAATATTATACATATCTTTATACCCTTTTCTATTTTTGTAGAATACGTCTAGTGTGTTTGGGATATATGGTCCAACCGTTAGTTGAATTTCTTTTATATTGCATTCACCTATTCGTTTTAATTCGTTTTACTCTTTTTTAGACCGTTATATTCAACAAAACTAGTCTTAATACCAGGTTCAATTAAAGATTTAAAACTTCTAAAATCACAATATATATCAACAAGAGGCCCATGGGCCACATCGCTCACCTGAGGAACAATAGGTATGATAAAATCAGCTTAATGGAGTCATAATAAAAACTATCTGGACAATGTAGTATAATACATGTAGATCCTGTATAAATAAAAATCATTTTTTTCCACTGGTTTTTGAGAAGACGATTTTTAAAGATTTACTCAATATATTCCTAAGTAAAAGGTCGACCCCCCCATTTTGGCCCCACCCTACCCCAGGGGGTCATGATTTTCACAACTTTGAATCTACACTACCGGAGGATGCTTCCACATAAGTTTCAGCTATCCTGGCCTAACGCTTTTTGAGAAGAAGATTTTTAAAGATTTACTCTATATATTCCTATGTAAAAATTCGACCCCCCATTGTGGCCCCATCCTACCCCCAGGGGTCATGGTTTTCACAACTTTGAATCTACACTACCTGAGGATGCTTCCACATAAGTTTCAGCTTTCCTGGCTAAATGGTTTTTGAGAAGAAGATTTTTAAAGATGAACTCTATAAATTCCTATGTAAAAAGTCGACCCCCCATTGTGGCCCCACCCTACCCCCGGGGGTCATGATTTTCACAACTTTGAATCTACACTACCTGAGGATGCTTCAACACAAGTTTCGGCTTTTCTGGCCACATGGTTTTTTAGAAGAAGATTTTTAAAGATTTACTCTATATTTCCTATGTAAAAAGACGACCCCCCCATTGTGGCCCCACCCTACCCCCGGGGGTCATGATTTTCACAACTTTGAATCTACACTAAATGAGTATGCTTCCACATAAGTTTCAGCTTTCCTGGCCTAACGCTTTTTGAGAAGAAGATTTTTAAAGATTAACTCTATATATTCCTATGTAAAAAGTCGACCCCCCATTGTGGCCCCATCCTACCCCAGGGGGTCATGATTTTCACAACTTTGAATCTACACTACCTGAGGATGCTTCAACATAAGTTTCAGCTTTCCTGGCCAAATGGTTTTTTAGAAGAAGATTTTTAAAGATTTACTCTATATATTCCTATGTAAAAAGTCGACCCCCCATTGTGGCCCCATCCTACCCCAGGGGGTCATGATTTTCACAACTTTGAATCTACACTAAATGAGTATGCTTCCACATAAGTTTCAGCTTTCCTGGCCTAACGCTTTTTGAGAAGAAGATTTTTAAAGATTAACTCTATATATTCCTATGTAAAAAGTCGACCCCCCATTGTGGCCCCATCCTACCCCAGGGGGTCATGATTTTCACAACTTTGAATCTACACTACCTGAGGATGCTTCAACATAAGTTTCAGCTTTCCTGGCCAAATGGTTTTTTAGAAGAAGATTTTTAAAGATTTACTCTATATATTCCTATGTAAAAAGTTGACCCCCCATTTTGGCCCCACCCTACCCCAGGGGGTCATGATTTTCACAACTTTGAATCTACTCTACCTGAGGATGCTTCCACATAAGTTTCAGCTTTCCTGGCCTAACACTTTTTGAGAAGAAGATTTTTAAAGATTTACTCTATATATTCCTATGTAAAAAGTCGACCCCCCATTGTAGCCCCATCCTATCCCCAGGGGTCATGATTTTCACAACTTTGAATCTACACTACCTGAGGATGCTTCCACATAAGTGTCAGCTTTCATGGCCTAACGCTTTTTGAGAAGAAGATTTTTAAAGATTTACTCTATATATTCCTTTGTAAAAAGTCGACCCCCCCCCATTGTGGCCCCATCCTACTCCCAGGGGTCATGATTTTCACAACTTTGAATCTACACTACCTGAGGATGCTTCCACATAAGTTTCAGCTTTCCTGGCCAAATGATTCTTGAGAAGAAGATTTTTAAAGATTTACTCTATATATTCCTATGTAAAAAGTCGACCCCCCATTGTGGCCCCATCCTACCCCCGGGGGTCATGATTTTCACAACTTTGAATCTACACTACCTGAGGATGCTACCACATAAGTTTCAGCTTTCCTGGCTAAATGGTTCTTGAGAAGAAGATTTTTGAAAATTTCTTGAAAATTTTCATTAATTCGTAATTATCTCCCCTTGTAAGAGGGCTTGGTCCTTAATTTTCACAACTTTGAATCCCCTTGGGCTAAGGATGCTATGTGCCAAGTTTAGTTGAAATTGGCCCAGTGGTTCTTGAGAAGATGTTGAAAATGTGAAAAGTTTACAGACAGACAGACAAACGGACGACAGACAAAATGTGATCAGAATAGCTCACTTGAGCTTACAGCTCAGGTGAGCTAAAAAGTTCAATGATGCAAACCATACCAGCATTACAAAAACAACTTCAAAAATATACTTTCCTTGTTTATCTTCACCCTTGGGTTATACCATATGTGTTCATAAAGTGGATTGTTGTTTTTGGAGATTATCTCGCTTATTTTAATGTAACTTAGGAATACCTCTGACCAAAATTTGTTACGTATACTTTTACTGTGTTTAAGTACAAAATCCGAGCCCTTTTTCCATTTATTTTTATTTTCATTTGAACTTCTAATAAATTAATCCACTCGGATTTTGATGACAGGAGTCTATGTATCCAACTTGATTTAAAAGCATGTGTAAAATCAGAGTAATCAATCATTTTGAAACCCCCCAGTCTATAATCTTGAATGACAATATTTTTTTTAATTTTGTGGACTTTGCCACCCCATATAACTGTTTACCCCTCCCCTTTCAACACTTTCCAAATGCTCTCCAAATGCTAGGACATGAACCCTGACTTAGGGGTCATGAATCTCACAATTTAGGTAGAGCTATCTTCCTTTGCTTGTTCATATTTAGTTATTAATCATTGAATATAATGTAATTATAGAGAAGTTGTATGATCAAATGAGTTATGCAAGGATTTTTATTATTCGAAACAAAATAGTTTTTGAACTTTCAAAATAAATAAATAGACTTGTTAGTAGTAAAGTAATAATTGGCTAATTAAAATCACTGATATACAGGTAAAATGATTTTGGTATAAATCCCAGATGGTGATTGTCAACGAAGATTGAATATTCAAAAACTGGAACAAGGGAAGTGCGTAACTCATGATGGCTTTTAAAGCTGGTTGTTTGGTTTGTTTGAATGCCCACAGGGAGAGTTTCTTTCTGCCCAGGGAATGGAAGGTTGTTTTAGATAAAACATGTATAATAGCCACCTTGTTATGCTTGTAGCTTTTCTATGAAAACATATACACATAAAACCTACCCTGAAAGTTAATAAATATGGGAAAATTATTTTCTATGAGTCTTGCACCTTTTCAATATCAGGTCATGCACTCTTTTATGATCTTTTAAATTCAATTTTTCGCTAAAGTTATAGGTTTCATAGTCCTTTTTGAAAGATTTCAGGCAGGGAGGTGGTCGTCATTACAATTTTTCTACTCCAGAATAAAACTTAATAAAATGCATATATGAGACTCCTCGACAAGTTTGTGTATGGGTTATATGCTACTCAGGTGACCGTTAAGGCCTCTTGGCCTCTTGTTTTAATCGTTCAGCTATACAACCAGAGGCTAATTTATACACAACATTTAATAGACTTATTGGGCGCTAATTTTTTTTAAATATTGCTTAGGTTTTCCTTCTTTAGAATTACAGGTAATAATTACTCATTTATTAGTTTCTGAAAAGTGTAACAATTCATAAGAGGTATTTATTGCCCGTGTAATAAAGGAACCCAAGTCTCTCCCAATTTTTGTTTATAAAACTCACTAGAGAAACCATCCGGTCCAGGACTTTTATCATTTTTCAATTTTTTAAAGAAGTTTAAAACTTCTGTTTTGATTAATGTGCCTTCAATGTATTGCAATTCCTAAATATCTTATTTTGGAAATACAAATTGATTGATTTTTTCACTAACAAAATTTTCTCCAAGTTCCTGTTTTTTTTTAACTATACAACTTCTCATAGAAGTTTTTTGTCTCATTTAAAATTTCATATTGATAATTTATTATTGTTTCGTCCTCTTGCACTTTTTTTTTGGTATTTGCTTGTTGATTAAGTTTTTAGATTCTAAAGAAGTAAAATACTTTGAAGTTTTTTCACCTTCCTCTATCCATTTGCTTCTTGGCCGTTAAGACTGTCCTTTCAGTCTTTCTTTTCTAATATTCTCGAGTTCGTTTTGTTTACTGGTAAGGTCGGACAAGGATTGTTCTCCTAAGTTTTGTTCCAGATTTAGTATTTCTTTTTCTAATTGTGACTCTCGCTTACTTGCATTTTTCTTCTTAAAAGTAGAGTATGAAATTGTTTTCCCTCTTATTTCCATTAACAAGATGTCAAGAAATATTTGGCCATTTACTGTAAAAGATATTATGTCATTGTCTATCTCTGGAATTAATTCTCTATTATAGACTAAACAAGCATATTGTAATCTTGTCCCTAATTAGTTTAACATAATCCATGTCTGTTAGTAGTGAATTATTAAATTTCCAGAAACTTTTACCGATCTTAAATTCATTTTTTTTAAAACTTAATACTACCGGTGAATGGTCTGATCGATAACTATTTTAGAACCTTGTTTGTGGAGCCAAAGATAAAAAAGATCGTCAAATAAAGAAAAAAATCAAGTCTTCCTTGTTTAATTGGGTTTCTTTTTCTCCAGGTGTATCTTCTTAATGTGGGATTATTTTCTCTAAAAATATCAATTAGGTAAAGAGTCTCCATGAGTTTATGAACTTCTACTTGTGCCTTATGATTATTTATTTTTTTATAGTTCATTGTTTCTAGCTCTTGATTCAACACTAAGTTAAAATTCCCACCTATTATAACATATTGGCCAAATTAAATTTCTTCTATCTTTCCTAACAGTTGGGAATAAAACTTTGGGGTATCAGCATTAGGGCCATATAAGTTGATTAGTAAAAATTGTAGGTTGTCAATTGTAACCTCTAAAATAAGATAGTTTCCATTTTCATCTCTGTATTTATTATGTACGTTAACTTCACAAGTATCATTATAGAGAATTGCAATTCCTCTTGAATTTGACCTATATGAATTAAAAAAGACCTTATGACCCCATATTGTTTCTATATGATTTTCCTCTTCAGTTGTAAAATGTGTATCTTGAATGAAATAAACATTTTAGTTTTTCAATTTTAAATTCATTAAAACATCTTGACACTTTCTTTTGTCCCCTAGTCCTTTGCAATTTACAGAGAGGATTTTCAGTTGGTTGGTCATATAATCATCTGTTATTTTAACCATTCCATACACAAAAATCCACAGCAAAAATCTTGCAACAATAGAGAGAGGAGGGGGATATTATGTTCCCTATTGAAAATAAAAGGGTGTGCATATTAGAAAAGGTACATATTGCGCAGACTGGCAAATGCATTGTAGTTTATTTTACCTAATTATTGTTCAACAAAAAACATGATCCAGTACTTGTTTATACACATATATGAAAAAAAGGTTGGTATATTATTTTAAAAATAGGGACGTTTGAAGAGACAGCAGGGCTTATCCTCGTGTATAGTTATATGTAGAAGTGAATTGTGAGGATGTAATTCAATTGGAGAGTTACGCATTGTTTGTAAAATCAAACGTATAATTACATCCTCCCCGTCTCATGTACATACGCATGGAATAAACAAAAACACGACAAAAAGTAACACTTACTCTTTAAAGGATAAGTCATGCATATAACTCAGGTGCTGTCAACCTGGTGTGACTGTATATAAGTCCTATATAATAGTCCTTTTTGAAAGATTTCAGGCAAGGAGGTTGTCATCAATACAGTTTAATTTTTTTACTCCCGAATGAAACTTAATAAAATGTATATATGAGACCTCTCGACAAGTTTGTTTAAGGGCTATGGAACTCAGATGACGTTAGGGCCTATAGGCCTCTTGTTATTAGAAAACAAGTACTGCGTATCAATCTTCTTTGCATGGGCCGCTTGTGAACCGTCAAGACCAATTGGCCTGCTGTATATTTTTTGAACAACAATATACATCGACTACATCCGAGACACAGCAATGTGTTCACTGGTTTAACAAGACCGAAAAAGGCACATCATGACAATTTCGTCCAAGATATGCTGCGCATAGTAATGTATTATATGTAAAATTAATGAATACCAATGAAAACTTATTTTTAGTTGGAATCAATTGAAATATTTTAAAAGAAAACTTTTAGTGTAATTTGATTGAAACATATACTACACGTTTCCGAGATTAGATGGTTGATAACAACTTCTTAATCAGGAATTGGATAAAGAAAGCAAATAAAATCAAGATAATTACATGTAACATGCAATAAATACATTTTAAAAAGCAACTTTGTCAACTTGCTAGGTATGTAAAGTAAATACATAGAATTGATTTCTTCATGAGGTGGAAACAATTAAATGCCGAATAATCAACAATCTCGACCTTAACCACTTTGATTTGATTGACAGCAACACCAGGAATAATTATTCAAAAGAGTATCTATAGAAGATCTGATTTTATATAAATCTTGTACAATCCGTCCCTTCTTCAAGACAAGATTTCGTTAATATCTTGCTTCAACACTTGTTTGTCTTTCGCTAACTAAAAAAAGATCTGACAAATAAATGATAATATTATTGCCAATTAAAGCTAAGAAAGAAAATTATTCAACAATTAGTTTTATTGGCATCTATACAATTTACTTGCAGAACCCAAAAACTCGTAAAGTGAAAATGTCGCACAAAAGTAAGTACATGTAGTATGTTTTTTTCTTGCAAAACTGTTAAACGGCAACTTAATTATCAAAATAATCAAAATTGTTATTGATAAATATTTAAAAAGAAAGAAAAACTGAACTTGCATTAAAAATCTCTAAAAGGAAAAGTGTATATAAACTATTTTTTATTAAATTATAACATAAATAAATTTGATTGGTCGAACAATTTCTTTGATACCTGAATCAATAACATGTTCGCCGGATCTACTTTTCTCTAATGTTCTGATATTATTTATACAACGGGAATTTCCAAAATAAAGACTGTAAACAAAATGTAAAGTTGTGTCTGTTTAATTGTAAACAAGCAAAATACAACTTTATGAATATAACAAATTAAATGTTTAACCATGAAAAATAACAATACATATTAATTTCACTAAATATGAAATTAAGCGTATTCTCAAATTTCGTCTGTTTGAAATCTACATTTACAGCGACGCTGTATTTACAAAAGTTGCACATATATACTATTTTTTGATACATACCGACTATTTTCGTTCATGATCACGTCTTCTTGCATAATGTTTATGCCCAGTTGCATATTCCAGCAATATAACTAAAAACAACCCCCAGATTTAACGAAACTTGCTGCACAGTAAATAATATCACACGCGATTTTTCTATTGTTTTTAATTGAGCCGGTTCAGATTTCAACTTTCTATTTGTGTTTAACTCATTAAATTTAGCTCAAAAGCTTTGAATCAGCTGAAGGCGCAGCCATTTTGAATATTGGTGGGTGTTTTTGGTATTCATACGCCCCGCTTCAGAAACATCTATAATTTAATAAGTCATGTCTATTGATCGACGTATCTAAGGACAATTTGCGCTAACTAGTACTACGCGCATTGATAAACATGTTTTGCGGTCAATCGTTCCTTTGATACGTCGATCAATAGAAAGACAAAATATGAAATTAATTCTTTAAATAAATTCAGCCAAGCTGAATATACTTCTTTTTACGCCAAAAAGAATCAAGACTTGTCACATTCTAAACAGTCTTAGAGAGATTTTTTTAGCTTTTATAATGATGTTTGCCTAAAATTTCAGACGAAAGTACCGATACAGATGATAGTGCTGATTCAGATATTTCAACAACGAGTGAAGAATCAGACGGGGATAATGCTAGTAAGTTTTTGTTGATGTACAAATATGAATTTAGAGATTTTATGATAATATGTTACAGTGTAATACACATAAGGGATTAATAACTTTATAAAAACTCAAACAATTAGTTATAAACAATAACATACCCGCCTTCATATATTCATAGGAGGGAACGATTGAGGGGTTTACAAATTATTAAGCATTCTTTTGTATTGTAAGTATCAACTTCCAACATTAGTTCGCAAACATATATATATATATATATATATATATATATATATATATATATATATATATATATATTCAGCAAAAACTACAGAGTAAAAAGCTTTTTAATATACGTAATGTTTTATCTGACCTATGTCCAATCAGACCGTACTTCGTAGTTAGCGGAGTTATGAATCGGGTGGATTCATTAGTTATAAACTGGCAAATAAATTTAAGTCACTTTTAACCTACAATGTATGTTGATGTAACTTTAAAGCATTGGTGATAACGAACTCTACTATTTGTATACATTTAAGCATTGAATGCTTATTTTTGGATGTCGTTGGTCCTGTAACACACCAAGCGGTGCAGACAGATTGCATACCGCGCGTTAGCTTAAAGTTATATTCATACTGTCTATTTCTATGAAATATATGTGTATTGTCGCTGTAAAGCCATTATATACGCTCTAAGTTTGGGATATGAAACATCCATGGAACAGCCATATTAACATGTTATTTAGTTCGTTCCGCGACTAAAAATATAGTGTAGGAAACCTTGTGTAGAAAAATCTCTTAGATATAATTTAATGATTATTTTTCAAAAGTACATATCAAATTGTTTTCTAGTATGTAAGATTGAACGTTTCATGTAATCTTACAAAAATAAATATACTCAAAACACGGGAAGGCGTTTATCATGTTTATATATGTGCCCATGGCGCATGAAATAGCAAAGTGCATTCATAGAAAATTGAACGTCGTAGATTTCCAATGCAAACATAAGGGAAAATATACACTGAATGTGAATATAGATGACGTGATGTCAAAACATTCAGGATCCTTAAGATTTATGAACTAGGTTTTGAAAAACTGCCCCCGAAAATCTTTGAAATACATCATTCTAATCAAGGTATGCCAAATCTTCCCGAAAATAAACATATATCGTCATTTTGCTGGTAAACACATGGTAAAAAACGTTGGTGTGTAATAGGAGATGGCACAATAAAGAACCTCTATATTAGGATGATGTAGATTGCAAGATTTCTTCAAACTGCTTTTAAGTACAAGTATGAATATTCTTATTAAAATATGTCAAATTTTCTCGGTATTAACGTATGTTGTAATTTCGCAAGAATACATGTTGGTATATAGTTTAACTAACATAAAAATTTTCTTACTTGTTACTCGGTTTGAAACATCTTTACCTCGGGACGATTTTTTTGTCCGCCATAGTTCTTTCCGATTCACTACACCAAAATTCATGAATTATCAATCGTTTGCATTTCTACATGTTTTATGCCCGTATTTTGGGACTCAAGGAAAATTACTTTGGTTAGTTTCTTCATTCCTATATGTAGACATTGCATTGTTGTCGACGGCTAAAGACATTTTAAAAATCTTAATTAAAAACACTTCATACATATAGTTAACTCAATATATATTATAATATAATATAAACCTTAATCCATTTGCCAGTTTATAAACTAATGATGATTTGTTCATCTGTATTACTATAATTTTAAAATTACTCTCTCTCTTTCTCTCTCTCTCTCTCTCTCTCTCTCTCTCTCTCTCTCTCTCGTCCAAGTCTCTAGCGTCAATGTCTTAACTCCGCCCTACAACGATCTGATTTAATAAAGGTCAGTCAAAACATTACGTTGAATCTTTTCTGGAGGTACCGCCTATTAAAAGTTTCTACGTAGTTCACTATAAACTGAAATCACACGTGTAACGTTTTCTCAAACAATTTTCAAGTCAAGGGATTTGTATGGGTCAACGTTCAAAACAGCCCTTTAATTGTAACTTTTTTATACACATGTACCCCCGCTCCGAAGGGAGAAGGGTTTACTGTGTTACACGTGTGTAACTGTCTGTCTGTCCGTCATTCTGTCTGTCTGTCCGTAACAAATTTCTGTCGCATTATACTCAGCAACTATTCATTGCAGATGCTTGAAAACAACACATTCTTTGTTTAGGCATTACATATGGTTGGAAATATTTTTGTACCAATCGGACGCCAACTTCCTGTTAAATGGCGACTATGTTTATTTGTATCCTAAATTTTCAAATATTCGTCAAAGATTTCTCAGCAACTAATCATTGCAGTTGTTTGAAATTTTAACACGCTCTTTGTTAAGGCATGCCATATGGTGGGATCTATTTTTGAACCAATCGCACGTCAACTTCATGTCAAATGACGACTTTGTTTATTTTTAGCCTTAATTTAATTGGATCTTTTTTGTACCTGTAACGCATCTTCCATCGTTTTATTTAGATGACAGAAATTGTAAAAACTACAACAAAACAAGGACGAAGATAAACATACATGTAATAAAAAAAGTTTTATTCTTAAAATAGATAGTATAGAATATACAATTATGAATTTCATTATCATCAAACTTATCAAACTTATAAAACATACTCCATTGGGGTCTAAAAAACGCCGAAAGAAAGACGGACCCAATTCAAGATTTCGCACCTCTGCGCAGAAACCGCGCATATGCTATGAATATGACTGTCGTAAATACGTACATCAGAATTAGAGAAGATAATAACATTTTATTTATACTTAACATAATTTGTGATGCCAAAATATTTTTAGTGGAGAAAAATGAAGAGAAAAAAATTAGTTCGAATTTCCTCTGTTTGCAACAAGTTCGTTATATTTCCACGGTTTATAGAACTTACAACGCCGAAAGGCAGTTTATAATCTTATATTCTGGTAGATATTAAATTTATACATTAACCTAACAATATCTAAATCAATAGCAGTTAATGTAACACCAGGCAATAAATAATAATGTCCTTTTTTCAATGATATTCCTGAAGGAAAATGAACCATGCAGTGAACTTTGACACAACCCTTTTAAAAATTTAGGTCGATGACCTACATTTTTTTCTGTTCATCGGTAAGCTAATTGACTTCCTAATATAAGAGTTAAATTAGAGTAAAAAATCTATTGCAGAATTTTTAAAATATCAGTTTTTATACCACGCCCACGAAAATTCCCATTACTTTCTATGATATCTGCGGATTTTCGTACCCAAGTTTTGAAACGCCCATAGTAAAAAAGGGAAGTCGATGATCATGTAATTTTTTTATTGATTTTCACTCACTGTTAGCTGATTAACATTATATAAAAATTTGAATAAAAAATCTATTGTAGATATGAATTGGGTCCGCCGTCTTTAAGGAGTGATGTACACATTGTTATTATCATCATGAAGGCACGAGACACACTGAGTTCCAAAAATGTCAACACACGGATACAAACGAAACATACACAAATTTCACAACACGGACAAAACCGAAAATATACACAAGACACACAAAATAAGCCGTTTGAGGGCTAACTTCTACGGAAGCGTATTAGTACCACATTGTAAAATTTTTTTTCTTTAAAATTCCAACTTTAAAGTTGGAATTTCCAACTTTAAAGTTGGAATTTCCAACGTTAATGTTGGAATTTCAAACTTTAAACTTGATTTTTCCAACTTTAAAGTTGATTTTTCCAACTTTAATCTTGGAATTTCCAACTTGAATGTTAAAATTTCCAACTTAAAAGTTGATTTTTCCAACTTTAAAGTTGATTTTTCCAACTTTAATCTTGGAATTTCCAACTTTTATCTTGGAATTTCCAACTTTAATTTTGGAATTTCCAACTTTAAATTGATTTTTCCAACTTTAAAGTTGATTTTTCCAACTTTAAAGTTGATTTTTCCAACTTTAATCTTAGAATTTCCAACTTTAATCTTGGAATTTCAAACTTTAAAGTTGATTTTTCCAACTTTAATCTTGGAATTTCCAACTTAAATCTTGGAATTTCCAACTTTAATTTTGGAATTTCCAACTTTAAAGTTGATTTTTCAAACTTGAAAGTTGGAATTTCCAACTTTAATCTTAGAATTGCAGCTTAAAAGTTGATTTTCCAACTTTAAAGTTGGATTTTCCAACTTTAATCTTCTGTTGTTATTACGATAAGTTTTTTCAATTTCATACGAATTTCTTTTAATAAGTGATCTTTATTAATGCCATTCAGATACAAATTCTAAGGCTTTGTTTTGATCTTAATTGTCTCTTAGTTTTCTTCTTTCTAATCCTGCATTAAATTAGCGACACCCTTTGTTTTACATATTTAGATAACATTTATTTAATTTAAAATTATTTCAATATTTGATATCTGATACTGCATACATTTAAACGTTTTAGTCTTATATTTTTATATGAAAACTTCTAGTTCAGACATATACAACATTAATTTTATGTACAGTTTGCCTGTAATATAATGTATACTGTTATATTTATATTAATGTATTTGATTTAAAATTATTTCGATATTTGATATCTGATACTGAAAGCATTTAAACGTTTTAATCTTATATATTTATATGAAAACTTCTAGTTCAGACATATACAACAATAGGTTCATACCCAGTTTGCCTGTCATATAATGTATACTGTTATATTTCCAAGAAATAAATTCAAACAAAAAAGTTGGAAATTCCAAGATTAAAGTTGGAAAAATCAACTTTTAAGTTGGAAATTCCAACTTTAAAGTTGGAAATTCCAAGATTTAAGTTGGAAACTCCAATTTAAAAGTTGGAAAAATCAACTTTAAAGTTGATTTTTTAAACTTTAATCTTGGAATTTGGAATTTCCAACTTTAATCTTGGAATTTCCAACTTTAAAGTTGGAATTTCCAACTTTAAAGTTGATTTTTTAAACTTTAATCTTGGAATTTCCAACTTTAAAGTTGGAAATTTCAACTTTAAAGTTGGAAATTCCAACTTTAAAGTTAGAATTTAAAAAAAAAAAATTACAATGTGACACTAATACGCTTCCTTAAACTTCACGCCTGTGATGTCCAATATCGCAAACATTATTCCTAGAGTACGAACAAAAGAACACTGGTCTTACATATGTAATATTCACATCAGAGCGGGTGTACTTGCATGTGAGCACTGGCTTACAGATATCTTGTTATTTTTCATCCGATTTTGAAATTTTGTTTGGTTTATTGTTAAGAATAAAGTGTTCAATTTATAATGAAAAGTCAGAAGCGACACTTTTTGACTTCGTTTAAGGGTTGAAAGTGATTAATTTATTACATATCTAAAAATTAAAGCAGAAGAGTTGTCTCGCTTTGCACAATGAATGATAATCATTACAACGATTGACAAACTAAGATTTGTGGATGATATATAAGTTATGTCTTAAAAATTAATTTTGAAAGATTTTCTTTAAAAAAATAAACTGTGTATTTACATATTGATATATAGAGTTATTTTTGGGGGGCATTTAAAATTCGCGTATAGATGTATATTTATTGCATGTGCTCTCATTTTTTTTCAAAATCAATATTGGGAGTTTTTCAAATCATTTAAATATGGGGCTTAAAGGGCTGTTGAAAGGCCGTTCTTTTGTGTTGAAGACAAAAATCGGTCTTGTTATTATAATTCTTTTTCTCGACAAACTTTAATTAGCGATTGTTTTTATATGCGGTACTTTTAATGACACGCGTATGTAATGTTTGATCTTCCGGTTTGACAAGGAACATACTCAAAAGAACTAAGTACAGTTTCAATCATATTTTGCCCTGTTTTAGAGTGATTATTGAAAATATCACAATAAATTGAAATGTCGCATTTATTTAGACAAGAATACCGACAAACTAAGACTCTATAAAGAGTTACTTGATTAGACTTTCACAAGGGTATCCGTGACGTCATAAACAGTGGATTTTCCCGTTATTTTCAGAAAACTGAGCAGAATTCACCAATTCCTCATTGGTTTTTTAAATAGAAAACTTACTCTCTGCAGTTGTTGCCTACGATGATACTCACTTATAACTTTATCATGTGATATCACATAAAACATATTAATTTGGTTGTGGGCGACGGCTGCGGATACATTTTCCCCTTTAAAACTATGAGAAAATAACACGGATAATTATGCCAGTGCCAAGGTGGCATTTTTGCACCCGCTTAAAATGCAGTTTCGGAAAATCTATATATACCAAATGATAAATCATTGTCTAGAGAGTATATAACCACTTTTGTTTTTAGTGTGCTTCACCTGACAGGTGAGATATTTACCTTCAAAAATTAAATTCCCATAGGAAAACCGATCCTCCTACAGAAATTATTGACAATCCTATAGGATTTTCTAAAAATCGTATAGGAATTATATTTCGTATAGGAGAAAGCTATTTCCTGTAGGAATTTAACTCGGACATGTAGTTTTCCTATAGGAAATTAAAAAGTTCTATCGGATTTTAGCAAATCCTATCGGAATTGAAATTCCTACAGGAAGTTCTTGTATTCCGATAGGAAATTTCTAATTTCCTATAGGAATACTGTTTTTCCTATGGGAAAAATTATTTTCCTATAGGAATTTAGTTTTGAAAGGTAAATATCTCACCTGACAGGTGAGTTATAATGATAACAAAGGTGGTTGTAAACTCTGTAAGCAATGGTCTATCATATGACATATTTGAATTTTTCGATATATGCAGCTTAGACGGGTGCAAATATGCCACCTTGTCACTGGCATAATTATCCGGCACAGTGTTAAATGTGCTATTTATCATCATTTTGCCTAAATCTTAAAAATATGCCGAAATATTAAAGTAACTAGACACGATCTCGTTGCGAGCAACGAGGAGGTCTTCCGTCCGATTTTAAGAAGGTGATATGACATTATCGACTTTGATTTTCGACAAGAAAATATGATCTGTAAACAGGAGTGGAGTACTGCTGCTTTTCTGCATCGCTTTTTAGAAGTTCTCTTACGTTGCTTTTTTAAATACTAGCATTTCTTCCAATTGAGATAGACACGATTAAACTTTTTACTTCTGGCCCCTAAAAACCCCAATTAGGTAACGCATAAGTAAATCATTATATTGTTAGGATATATAAACGTATTATACCTAATTTTGCTTTTGTAACCCTCACAAAATATCTCTCAGAAATCGGCTACATATAAAAGACTTTAGGGCCCTCTGGTCTCCTTATTTGAGGGGCCAGTCCCTTTTTCTTGATATCAAATGAAAGGTCATTTAACTCTAAACATATTTTGTTCAGCAAGTGTTTAGAAATTCGTTACCGTTTGTAAGATATACGGCAAAGAACGTATTAGGGACCGATCCCTTATATCCTCATAGGGCCGTTAAACGAAATTTTGACCATTGCATATTGTTTAGTACATCATTTTGAGCATCTTAATTTCTATACTGCATTTCAAAATATTTTTCCTTTCTGTGATATGGGTGATCAAAATTTTGGATTTTTTTGGCCCCTAAAAACCCCTAATTACGTAACACATGATAAAATCATTACATTGCTTGGATAAATAACTTTGAGATAAACAAATTTGTTTCAATAACCTTTCACAAAATATCTCTCAGTAAAGGGCTACAGATAAAAAAAACTTTAGAGACCTCTGGTCCCCTAATTTAAGGGGCCAGTCCCTTTTTCTTGATATCAATTATAAGGTCCTTTAATTCTAAACACATTTTGTTCAACAAGTGTTTAGAAATTCGTTACCGTTCTTGAGATATATGGGGAAAAACATTTTAGGGGCCGACCTCTTATCTCCTTATAGGGGCCGTTTAACGGAACTTTGAAGGTTGCATTTTGTTAAGTACATCATTTTAAGCAACTTTCCTTCTATACTACATTTCAAAATATTTTTCCTTTCTGAGATATGGGTTATCAAAATTGTGGACTTTTGGCCCCTAAAAACCCCTACTTACGTAACACATGATAAAATCATTACATTGCCTGGATACATAACTGTGATATAAACATATTTGCTTCTATAACCTTTCACAAAATATCTCTCAGTAAAGTCCTACAGATAAAAGACTTCAGAGCCCTCTGGTCCCCTAATTTAAGGGACCAGCCCCTTTTTCTTCATATCAAATGAAAGGTCCTTTAATTCTAAACACATTTTGTTTAACAAGTGTTTAGAAATTCGTTACCGTTCTTGAGATATATGGGGAAAAACATTTTAGGGGCCGACCCCTTATCTCCTTATAGGGGCCGTTTAACGGAACTTTGAAGGTTGCATTTTGTTAAGTACATCATTTTAAGCAACTTTCCTTCTATACTACATTTCAAAATATTTTTCCTTTCTGAGATATGGGTTATCAAAATTGTGGACTTTTGGCCCCTAAAAATCCCTAATTATGTAACGCATGATAAAATCATTACATTGCTTGGATAAATAACTGTGAGATAAACATATTTGCTTCTATAACCTTTCACAAAATATCTCTCAGTAAAGGGCTAGAGATAAAAGACTTTAGAGCCCTGTGGTCCCCTAATTTTAGGGGCCAGCCCCTTTTTCTTAATATTAAATGAAAGGTACTTTATTTCTAAACACATTTTGTTCAACAAGTGTTTAGAAATTCGTTACCGTTCTTGAGATAAATGGAAAAGAACGTTTTAGGGGCCGATCCCTTATCTCCTTATAGGGGCTGTTTAACGAAATTTTGAAGGTTGCATATTGTTTAGTACATCATTTTAAGCATCTTTCCTTCTATACCATATTTCAAAATATTTTTCCTTTCTGAGATATGGGTGATCAAAATTTTGGACTTTTGGCCCCTAAAAACCCCTAATTACGTAACACATGATAAAATCATTACATTGCTTGGATAAATAACTGTGAGATAAACATATTTGCTTATATAACCTTTCACAAAATATCTATCAGTAAAGGGCTATAGATAAAAATCTTTAGAGCCCTCTGGGCCCCTAATTTTAGGGGCCAGCCCCTTTTTCTTGGTATTAAATGAAAGATCTTGTAAATATAAACTTTTTTTACATAACATGTTTTAACAAAATATTTTTCAGAAAAGAGATAAACAAAGAAAACCCGAAAAAATTACAACGTTTATTTAATCTCAATTTTCGGGTCCAGGCGAGCTTTGAGGCTCTTTGAGCCAGACATTTTTTATCGCCTTTAGACATATCTACAATCTTTCGTCTATCATCTCTGAAAATTTGAAAACAATATCTTTTACCGTTAAGGAGGAGTTCAATGGACAAGCAGACCCTTAAAATTCATTAAATCGTCAGTATCTCAGAAACGGAAATGACGTCATCACTATAAAAAAATTTCCAATAAGGTTCAGATCAACGTCTATCAGATCTGAAAGTTTCATTAAAATCGACCGAGCCGTTTTCGAGAACTCGCGTGCACAAAATTTGTAAGAAAAAAAAAGAAAAAAAACTAGAGCAAAGCTCGTTGCAAAGCAACGAGTGGGTCTTCCGTTAATGTCAAAAAAGTAAACCTCTAAGTTCCTGTAAGAAGCAGAGTTCTAAAACTAATAACAAAAGTAACTTTAAAAAAATATTTTAAAAATCGAATAATTCTTGGTACGACTTAACAAAATCCGAATGATTCTAAGTACGACTTAACAAAAACCTTAACGATTTCAAGAACGACTTGACAAAAAAAATCCGAATGTGTTGAAGTACGACTTAACAAATTTCGAATTATTTTAAGTACGAGTTAATTTAACTTTGAACTTAATACTATTTTCTTAACCCAGAATGCGGAATCAAAATTTCCGGGAAAACCTATTTTTAAACCCCAATATCTCTGTAATGCATTGTCTGATTCTAAAACTTTTTGTGTTAGATTCAGCTTTATAAGCTCTACAAAACACGTTTACATTTTTAATTTGATTTGAAAATTCAAATTTTCGAAAAATTTGATTCACTTCCGGTTTCGACCGGAAGTTACGGATTTCCATTTCCAGCCTTATTGCACAGGTAAATTGACAAATTCATAACCACGGAAAATTTCAAGCTTCTATCTTAAAGCCCGATATCTCTGTTATGCATCGTAAGATTTTAAAACGGATTTCAGCTTAAAATTAAGCTTAATAAGCTCTTATTTTTTGCTCTTATGATTAATAACAAATTATCGCTCAAAAAAAGTTATCATAAAAAGATTTTGAAGCCCTTCTGGCCCCGGATTTTAAAAGTCAGCCCTTTTTCTTAATATCAAACAAAGGGTCTCGCAAATATAAACATATTTTGTTGAAAACATTATTTTGAGCAACTTTTCTTCTACAATGCTTTTCAAAATATTTCTCCTTTTTAAGATATTAATGATCAAAGTTTTGGACTTCAGGCCCCTTGAAACCCCTAATTACGTAACATATGACTAAGGTATGGTACAGTTAAGATAAACAGCTGTACAATGAACATTTTTGCTTCGATAATTATTAACAAATTATTTTTCAGTAAAGAGTTATTATTAAAAGTCTTTAGAGCCCTTTTGGCCCCTAATTTGGGGGGCCAGCCCTTTTTTCTTGATATCAAATAAAAGGTCTCGTAAATATAAACACATTTTGTTCAACAAGTGTTTACAAATTGTTGACTGTTCTAAAGATATCTGAACAAATCTGTTGAAGGGACCGACCCTTAAAGTCCTTATTGGGGCCACCAACGATAAAAATTAAGGTATCAGATTGTTGAGAACATTATTTTGAGCAACTTTTCTTCTACAATGCTTTTCAAAACATTTCTCCTTTTCTAGATATTAATGATCAAAGTTTTGGACTTCTGGCCCCTTGAAACCCCCAATTACGTAACATATGACTTAGGTATGGTACTGTATAGATAAATAGTTGTATAAAGAGTATTTTTGCTTCTATAGTTAATAACAAATTATTTTTCAGTAAGAAGTAATTATAAATAGACTTAAGAACCCTCTTAACCCCTAATTTTAGGGGCCAGCCCTTTTTTCTTGATATCAAATAAAAGGTCTCGTAAATATAAACACATTTTGTTCAACAAGTGTTCACGAATTGTTGACCGTTTTAAAGAAATCTGAACTAATGTGTTTTAGGGGCCGACCCTTAAACTCCTTACTGGGGCCACCAACAAATTTTTTTTTGGTAGCATATTGTTGAGAAAATTATTCTAAGCATTTTTTGTTCTACAATGCTTTTCAAAATATTTCTCCTTTTCTAGATATTAATGATAAAAGTTTTGGACTCCTGGCCCCTTTAAACCCCTAATTACGTAACATATGACTTAGGAATGATACTGTATAGATAAACAGCTTTACAATAAACATTTTTGCTTCTATAATTCATAACAAATAATTGTTCAGTAAAGAGTTATTGCAAAAAGACTTTAGAGCCCTCTTGGCCCCTAATTTGAGGGGCCAGCCCCTTTTTCTTGATATCAAATGAAAGCCCGTGAAAATTAAAACAACTTTTGCATTACATGTTTTAACAAAATATTTACAGGTTTAAAAATATTTTAGATAAATTTAAATGTGCAAAATTTTTTGTGAAAAAAATTGGTGCCAATTTTCGGCCTTGCGTATTATCCATATTTTAAAACAATGCGGTACATCTACAGACTTTCATCTACAATCCCTGAAAATTTCAACTTTCTATCGTGAATAGTTTCAGAGGAGTTGCGTGGACAAAATGACCCTTAAAATTTCATTAAATCGTCAATATCTTAAACCGGAAGTGACGTCATCAAAAAATTTAACTGAAAACATTTATCCCCTCCAATGTTCTATAAGTCCTGAAAATTTGGTGCAAATCGAGTGAATAGTTTTCGAGAAATAATGCTTTAAAGAAGGCAGAAAAAGAATATTAAGAACTAGAGCAAAGCTCGTTGCAAAGCAACGAGTGGGTCTTCCGCGAATGTCGAGAGTAACGCTAGATATTTCTGTAAGGAGCAAAGTTCTTTAACCAATAACAGGAGTAACTAAAACAAAAGGATAAAAAAATTGAATAATTCTTGGTACGACTTAACAAAATCCGAATGATTTTTAGTACGAATTAACAAAAACCTTAACGATTCCAAGAACGACTTAACAAAAAAAATCCGAATGTGTCAAAGTACGACTTAACAAAAATTAGAATTATTTTTGGTGCGAGTTAATTTCACTTTGAACATAACATTATTTTTTAAACCAAGAACGCGGAATCAAAATTTCCGGAAAAATCAATTTTCAAACCCTTGTAACTCTGTAACGCAAGGTCCGATTTTTAAACGGATTTCAGTTTCGTACTCAGCATATATTTTTAAAATTGAAAACCATGAAAATTTTAAAAAATTGGTTTTACTTCCGGTTTCTACCGGAAGTGTCCGAATTAAGTTTCCAGCCTTATGTCATAAGTAAAACGATAGTTCTAACTTGTCTGAAAATCTCAGTGCTCTAGCTTTAAACATAAATGAGAAAAGCTCCGGACAAAATCACTTTTTAAAACGTCAAAAACGTCAATAAGTGACGAACGTGATGACGTCATCAGCTAATTTTTTTATATCATAGAGATCTTTTAAAGGCATAAAAGACCTGTAAATTTCAAGAAAATCGAAGCAAGGGTTTTTGAGTTATTTGAGTTGAAAAAAAATAAAAAGAATAATAATAATAAGAACTAGAGCAAAGCTCGTTGCAAACCAACGAGTAGGTCTTCCGTTAATGTCGAGAGTAAAGCTAGATATTCCTGTAAGGAGCAAAGTTCTTTAACCAATAACAAGAGTAACTAATACAAAAAGATAAAAAATCGAATAATTTTTGGTACGACTTAACAAAATCCGAATGATTTTAGTACGAATTAACAAAAACCTTAACGATTCCAAGAACGACTTAACAAAAAAAAATCCGAATGTGTCAAAGTACGACTTAACAAAAATCGAATTATTTTTGGAACGAGTTAATTTCAATTTGAACATAACACTATTTTTTAAACCAAGAACGCGGAATGAAAATTTCCGGTAAAAATCAATTTGCAAACCCTTATAACTCTGTAACGCAAGATCCGATTTTTAAACGGATTTCAGTTTCGTACTCAGCATATAAATTGCCATCATATGCCTATTTTTAAAATTGAAAAACAGGAAAATTTCAAAAAATTGGTTTTACTTCCGGTTTCTAATGGAAGTGTCCGAATTGAGTTTCCAGCCTTATGTCATAAGTATATCGATAGTTCTAACTTGTCTGAAAATCTCAGTGCTCTAGCTTTAAACAAAAATGAGAAAAGCTCCGGACAAAATCACTTTTTAAAACGTGAAAAACGTCAATAAGTGACGAATGTGATGACGTCATCAGCTAATTTTTTCATATCATAGAGATCTTTTAAAGGCAAAAAAGACCTGTATATTTCAAGACAATCGAAGCAAGCATTTTTGAGTTATTTGAGTTGGAAAAAAAATAAAAAGAATAATAACTAGAGCAAAGCTCGTTGCAAAGCAACGAGTGGGTCTTCCGTTAATGTCGATAGTAAAGCTAGATATTCCTGTAAGGAGCAAAGTTCTTAAACCAATAACAAGAGTAACTAAAACAAAAAGATAAACAATCGAATAATTCTTGGTACGACTTAACAAAATCCGAATAGTTTTCAGTACGAGTTAACAAAAACCTTAACGATTCCAAGAACGACTTAACAAAAAAAAAATCCGAATGTGTCAGAGTACGACTTAACAAAAATCGAATTATTTTTGGTACGAGTTAATTTCACTTTGAACATAACACTATTTTTTAAACCAAGAACGCGGAATCAAAATTTCCGGAAAAATCAATTTTCAAACCCTAATAACTTTGTAACGCAACGTCCGATTTTTGAACGGATTCCAGTTTCGTACTCAGCATATAAATTGTTATCATATGCGTATTTTTTATTTTTAAAATTGAAAAACATGAAAATTTCAAAAAATTGGTTTTACTTCCGGTTTCTACCGGAAGTGTCCGAATCAAATTAAGTAAAATGATAGTTCTAACTTGTCTAAAAATTTCAGAGCTCTAGCTTTAAACATAAATGAGAAAAGCTCCGGACAAAATCACTTTTTAAAACGTGAAAAACGTCAATAAGTGACGAATTTGATGACGTCATCAGCTTATTTTTTCATATCATAGAGATCTTTTAAAGGCATAAAAAACCTGTAAATTTCATGATAATCGAAGCAAGCGTTTTTGAGTTATTTGAGTTGGAAAAAAAATAAAAAGAATAATAATAATAAGAACTAGAGCAAAGCTCGTTGCAAAGCAACGAGTGGGTCTTCCGTTAATGTCGAAAGTAAAGCTAGAAGTACCTCTAAGAAGCAGAGTTCTTAAACTAGTGACAAAAGTAACTTAAGAACAAAAAGATAAAAATAACGAATGATTCTTGTTACGACTTAACAAAATCCGAATTATATTTATTACGAATTAACAAAAACTTTAACTATTTCAAGAACGACATAACAAAAAAATCCGGATGTTTTTATGTACGACTATACAATTTTCGAATTATTTTAGGTACAAGTTAACTTAACTTTGAACTAACATCTATTTTTTAAACCTAGAATGCAGAATTAAAATTTCCGTAAAAAATCAATTTTGTAACGCTTATATCCCGTAATCAATCGTCAGATTTTTAAACGGATTTCAGTTTAAAATTTAGCTTGATGAGCTCTTTTTGCGTTTATGATTATAACAAACTATTTCTCCGGAAATAGTAATTATGAAAAGATTCTTTTAGCTTTTAGCCCTCCTGGCCGTTAATTTGAGGGGCCAGCCCCCTTTTTAATATCAAATAAAAGGTCTTGTAAATATAAACATATTTTGTTCAACAAGTGTTCGGTAATTGTTGTCCGTTCAAGTTATACCTGAACAACTGTGTTTTAGGGGCCGACACTTAACCTCCTTAACGGGGCCACCAAAAAAAAACTTTTAGGTAGCATTTTGTTTAAAACACTATTCTGAGCAATTTTTCCTCGCTTTTAAAAGGGTTGACATTCGAATTCCGTACTGTGTGCTTGTTGCAACTCAATTGTCAGAAACTTACTGATGTATAGTTTACTTTTTTATACTTCTTTGAATATTTTCTATATAAATTTACTATGAACTAAACAACATTGAGATAGTGACCATTTCAAAGGGTCTCGCTTAAATTATTTCAGAAGATTGCTTTGACCATGACCTACAGCATAGAAATTTTTCCAGCTGGCATAAAACTTCTAATTCAATCTAACATACAGACATTTATGTTCAGTCTGAACAAGATTAAGCCATTGGGAAATAATCTACGGTCTAAAACTGATTTGAAAGAGATCTCCTATGACCTTCACATTGACTTTGTTCAAGGTCACTGCATGCCATTAACCAAAAAGCGCCGTTTAAGTAAAGTATTAGTCAAATAGGGGCTAAAAGTATTGTATATATATGCTCTTGAAATGAGGATTTTTGTGTGATCTGATATGACTTTGACACTTGATCTACACCATTGCATATCCTTTGATCAAAGGCATCATGTAGGTGAAGTAAGAGCAAGATTGGAGCATTGGGAAAGAAGATATACTCTGGACAAGGATTTTTTTTATAAAATTCTGTTCTGACCTTCACAGTTGACCTTGAAAATTGGTTCAAGGTCACTACACACCCTTTATTCAAAAGCTCTGTTTATGTGAAGTCTGAGCCAAATTGGGCTAAGTGGAAAGTATAAATGTTCTGAAAAAAGAATTTTCGCGTGATCTGATATGACCCTGACCCTTTACCTACAAAATTCATTCAAAGTCAGTGCACATCGTTTGACCATAGACACTCTGTGAGTGAAGTATTACCAAAATTGGACCAAAGGGAGACAAGATATGCCCCAGACAAGGATTGTATATGTAATTCTTCTATGACCTTAGCCTTTTACCTAGAAACATGATTCCAGGTCACTGCACACCCTTTACCCAAAGGCACTCTGTGGATAAGGTATGAGCCAGATTGGGCCAAGGGGAGAGAAGCAATGCTCCGGACAAGCGATCTCAGATGGACGGACAGACGGACAGATGAACAAACTGATCACTAAAGGGCGCCCACATAAACATGCTTTTCTATCTAATCGTGAATACTTTCTGTGCTATCTGCCCATGGTGAATAGTCATCAAAACCATTCATCGGCAGCATTCGATTTCCCTCCTTTTTAAACTCAGAACACCTCTGACATAATCCGATTGCTGCATTAAATTCAAAGTCCGATAACTCCAATTTGTTTATCATAAAAAAATTCTGCATCGCCGACAAATGAAGGTTTCCTCGGTATAATAAAATACCTATTTACTGACTATTCGGACAATAGCAAGTTTATTGTCCCCCCCTCCCCCCTCCTATAATGTTCCATCCACCTACATTTTGAGTTATATAAACTCCCTTTGTAACCTGCAATTTCACTGTGTAAAGTCAATACAAATGGCATAGCCCCAAGTTTCAAAATTTACTTCTGCTTCTCATGTACTTAACATTAGGAGCCTTCATATTGCATACCAATGCCAACAAGAGACATCCCTCTAACTAATGATAATCATCAAAATTCATTTCATGAATCTTAACAACACTCATAAGCCTTCAAATACAGCAACTCTCAATTTTACAAATAGATTAACGGGTACTTTATCCGAAAATGTTCCTTGCTACCTTTAACTTAGTACACTAACACTTTATGAAAAGACATTTTGTCTTAGAAAGCTAATGCAATTCTGAGAAAAAGTATACCACATAATGCCAATTCCATTGAGGTTTAATAAAAATATGGCCATTTAAGTGAACCCACCATTTTTACTTTCCTCTATTCAAGACAGATTCATAGGGTTCTCCATAGTAAAACATCTTTACCTGACCTTTTAGAGGTCAATTGTTGTTCAACCTGCCTTAATAAGAAACTTTTTTCAATACAACATACATCTACATGATATTATCATGATAAAAGCATCACATTGCTTAGAAATGCCCTTACATGAATACCCACCCCCTATCTTTTGATTTTCATAAAAATTCATGGTTTGAAATCTTTTACCTAATTTTATGCAACTTGTGGCAGTTTCTTTGAGTCATTTCTCACACATATTTGAAATCAATCATCAATGAAACTTAAATTTGATCTTTTTTTGTTTATTAAATGATTTGTAGCATTTGAATTAACAAATAAACATGCTTTCCTGCATGTGATTTCTTGTTTTCATGAAAAAAAGTATGCTTACAATCATATTTAGTGAATATCTAATATATTCTGGTTTCTAGTCTCCTTTTAACCATGCTAAAACAGTAAGTCCTACAAGTTAGACATCTGCCTCAAATTCAAATTAAATTCAAACACACCTGGGTAGCTGGAGGCGGAGGAGAATTCCATGAAAAATATTCAAATTTTACATGTTTTCCTACATTTTTATGCATATATACATTAAAATGGTAAAAATATGTTGTATCTTGTTAATTTCAAAAGTAATTATCATAGCAGATGTTATTTCAAGGTCAAATGTACATTTACATATCCTACATGTAATCTTAATGGTAACACTTGAAAAGAGGGAGTGATTTTTCAATTATGTAAACACATCTAAATATTATATTATTATAAAATACAAAATAAAGGAAACATAATTGCATACTTTTATTGAAAAACAAATTTTCACAACCAACAATTGTAAATTTGTTTAAACAGCCTTAATTTGGTTTTTCATAATTTCTTATCAAACACAAACCACAACAAGGCATGATGCTCTCTTAAAGTTCCATTATTTTTTCATGAATTATCCGATTTAATTTGAATTACCGGTAAATAGTCTGTAGAACACAAGGATTATGCATGTGGGTAGAGGTGACAGGTTAACCTTAAGAGCTGAAACCACAAGAATTAACAGGTAAAAGCCTTGTGGTCGCCATGTGGTAACAACAGTCCGTTTTGAGCTGAAATTGAAAAAAAATCAATTAGCTGTGTTAACATACATGTACTAATACATGTAATAGCTGTGTTTACATTAACATATCTGGAAAAAATACACTGGCCATGCAGTCTAATAAGTATGACATATCCCAATACATAACATTAACATTTAGGCACTACAAAAACAAAACTTTGCATATCAAGTCATAATATAACATTATTATATTACAGGTATAGACACATATCAAATTAAGAGAGAGAGAGAGAGAGAGAGAGAGAGAGAGAGAGAGAGAGAGAGAGAGAGAGACAGAGACAGAGACAGACAGAGACAGAGAGAGAGAGAGAGAGAGAGAGAGAGAGAGAGAGAATATTAGAGTTTTACTTGTGCGACAGTCAATAGAGAGGTTAAGCATTTGAACGTGTACATCTACGGGTACGTGTGGAGCTACAAGTATGTTTACACGTACACGTTTTGGGTATGTTTAACAATCTGAACGTGTAAGCCAACGTGTAAAATCATTAGATTTAATATTTTCAACATGTTCAGTTTACTCTCACTGTTTATGAAATAATTCTATAAATTTGATGAAACCAAAAGCACAGTCGCCCTCAATTTATCGTCTGTTTTAAATTAAACAATGTTTGATAAACACAAAGTCTATATTTTTATTTAAAAATGCTACAAGTTTTCACCTCCGTGTACTTTTGATTCTACACGTTTTATACAACTTGTAGATTTACGCGGTATGCAGAAATTATGACGTAATACACATATAACTAGGGGATTCCCCTAATTACACGTGCTCGTACATGTACACGTACACGTTCAAATGCTTAACCTCTCTAATATTTCAATTCGTAAACTACTGTAATAAGGGAATATTACCCATCCAAACAGCGTCAAAGTATAAGCTTTTGCTATACCATGTTTTATCAATTCTACTGAGGGTTTTTTTTGCGAATAAATATAGTGAAAGTCTTTTTTCTTCTTTTCATGTTTTAAAAACAATACTATGTAAAATGTGCATAAAATTTCATGAACAATTTTACAAGGCTTTGGATTTTGGTTGCACATTCAAAAAATAAGGGATTGATAACATGCTCATTTTAAAATTCAATGCACTGTTGATTTCTTTTACTAGACAGAGATATTTTTGTTACAAAATTTAGTTGCTCTCTGATGCTTTGCCAAAATTAAAAGCACGAGAGAGAGAGAGAGAGAGAGAGAGAGAGAGAGAGAGAGAGAGAGAGAGAGAGAGAGAGAGAGAGAGAGAGATCTGAGGCACATGCAGTAATAATTATTACATATATTTGTCTTACTTTAAAAATTGTTACATACAATGTAGATGCAATCTAATTAAAATTAGATGTTTGATCCGCTCGCTTACTCGCTACACAAACATCTAACAACATCCAATGCAGGGTCACGTCAGTGTGACCTTTCAGTTAGCCAATGAAATCACGACTCCAAATCTTTGGCTGAGGGCACAGAACTCCTCTGCTTTTTTTTATCGACATACGTAGATGACCGAGGTGTTCAAAGCGAAAGAAAAACAAAAATGGCACAGCCCATGACAACGAGGAAAACTTGTGTTTTAGGAGATGCCTGTATTATATGTGGATTTTCGTTTGTCTGTACATACATACATATGCATAGCAAAACAATAAATAGAAATTATATTATATTGTGACGCACGTCAAAAGCGGAGGTTGGAGTCAGAGGAATCTCGGATTAGATTGGAAAAAAAGAAAAAGTCAACAGGACATATCATGAATTGAAACATACCTTTATAATCTCTCATACGATAGTTGAGCTGAATTTCCCACTATCGACGTATTGCAAGCCATGTCTCTTTTAAAAATGTTCACACACCGCTATCAGCTGTTCTTCGCAGTCAAAACATGGCGAGTTGACATGGTGGATCGTACGATAATTATTTCGATTAAAACTAATAAGTTTGTGTTTAATATGCAAAGCACAGATTAACATACATTACATTAATGCATTTATTTTTGAAGTAAATAATTACAATAGATATATATTCATATTTGAAATCTTAACAATCTCATATAAAATTTACTGTAGTGATCCAATTTAATCTACATTGCACGTGTTGTGCTATATTATTCAACAACTGAAAGATCTGCGACGATTAGGCCATACATAGGCTTAATATTGCGATTTAAATAACACTCTTACCAAATTTTAGAAAAGACTTTCGATAGCTTTTCGCTGTTAAATATAGAATCGGGATCTGTGTCTTCAATTTCAGCTGCTTTGTTTTGTTATGATTCCTGTTGACAAAATTTTCTCTTTTTCCAAAGGAATTTTACACATTCAACGCAATTATCAATCGAATTAACGAAATCGTTTCAACAAACACTCAGATAAATAGTTAAAAATTTATGACCTGTACGAATTGTTTTCAGCAGGAGTTACTTTCAGGGTGAATTTTGCACTATTTTCTAAATCTTGACTGCGTATTCAAAATTTCCGGAAAAATCAATATTTAAACCCCGTTATCTCTACAATTCATCATCCGATTTTATAACGAATTACAGTTTTGTGTTTAGCTTTGCGAACTCCACAATATGCATATAATTGTATGTTCTTTAAAAAGTTTTATGACCAGTACGAATTGTTTTCAGTAGAAGTTACTTTCAGTGTGAAGTTTGCACTATTTTCTAAATCTTGACTGCGGAATCCAAATTTCCGGAAAAATCAATTTTTGAACCCAAATATCTCTAATATGCGTGGTCCGATTTTAAAACGGATTTCAGTGTTAGATTCAACTGAATGTGCTCTACAAAACATATGTACTTTTTTGATTTGATCAAAAAATTTAATTTTTCGAAAAATTTGATTCACTTCCGGTTTCAACCGGAAGTTACGGATTTTCATTTCAAGCCTTATTACAGAGGTAAAATTACAAAATCATAACCACGGAAAATTTCAAGATTCTATCTTAAAGCGTTTTTGAGAAAAGCCCCGGACATTTTGACTTTTTTAAATTTTTAAAAATGACGTTACGTCAAAACGGAAGTGACGTTATCATTGAAACTTTAATATCTTTGAGGGACACTATCTTGCAACAATCCCTGAAAGTTTCATTGAAATCGGTTGAAAACTTTTTGAGTTATGAAACCGAAAAGGAGTCAGAAAAAAAAGAAAAAGTATAATAACTAGATTCGATCTCGTTGCGAGCAACGAGTGGGTCTTCCGTCCGTTTTTTGAGTAGATAAGACGATTTTTAGGACGAAATTGTTAATTTACGCAAAAAAATAGGGAAATAAAATTGGGCACTCGGGGCTTGATCCAGGGTCGCTTGGGCACTTTTCCATGATTTAAGGACTGAGGTTCTCGGACTCTCGCTTCTAGCAGTAATTATCATTTGAATTTCATTGATTTCACAAACACATTCGAAATAAACCCCCCCCCCTTTTTTACGTTTGCCCTCAGACCTTGACCTTTGTTGTTTGATCTTGACCTCTTAGAACTGATGTGTTATAAGTATCTGCAAGATATATATCAGATTCATTTATATGTACAATTAGTTCTTTCAACCCCCTTTCTCCCTATTTTTAGGTTTGACCTTGACCTTTGACCTTTGACCTCTAAGAACTAGTGTATTACAAGTATATGCCACATATATATCAAATTCAGTTATATGTACAATTAGCACCCCCCCCCCCCCTCATTTTTCCCTTCTTTTGTACAAGAATTGATTTCTTATATGAACTTGACCCTCGATATTTGGACTGGAAATTGTATATTTCTATTTAAAATAATACCTAACAAAGTGTTATAACCGTTTGTCAGAATTCAAAAGTTTGAAACCTTGTCTGCGATTTTACTCCAGACCGCGTTTTAGACTACGCCTCAGAAAAAAAAATTGTAGCTCCAGTAAAACTCTGTAGAACTTGGCGAAAATGTATGGGATTGTTCCTCAAACCTGAATCTAAGTGTTTGCCAAATTTGAAACGAAAGGAACCATATTGAAGAAAGTTATCCACTCCAGCGGCATTAAGCTATCATTCCGAGAAACGAAATTTCAACGTTTCGACATTTCTATCTAATAAATTCATGCTCAATTTTCACTGAAAATTTTTGTTTACATTTTTATCAGCAGCCTGTGACGATATGCGAATGGTAACTCTTTCTTCCCAGACCCCGATTTTCTATGTAGTTAGTCGCGACAAGAGTTTGACCTGGGCTGTTGATTTCCTAGTCAACGCTATCCGGCCACATTGTTTACAAGCAGCACTGATTTTTATTAACAAATTGATAAGCATCTGAACCAATCGCTAAGCGCATATGTATTCATCATGCTTCTCAATTCTATTTTTAACATTTTCCGGAATGTAAACACGGCGGATCTAAACCATACGGGTGTGTATTGTTTTGCATCGCATCACATTCATTCAATTGACAGCCTATAGAATTTGAAACACACACCTTTTAAGAGTGGTTAGTGACTGGAATGCAAAGCTAATGGTCGCAGGTTCGATACCCGTCGTGGCCGATTTTTGTTTCCTTTTTATATTGAGTTGGAAATTGATTTTTTTATATTTACTCTTTAATTATTAACATTATGAGGATTTTTTAAAAACCATTTTGAAAGGTGGAATTGGAAGATTTTGTGGCATTTAATTCTGCATGCACTGCATACTACATCGATCAGTTAAACGGTCAATTTTAATTGTTATAGAACACGGTTTTTATTATTTGCAGCTTTTCTCCTTTCGGTATATATATTTTCTCTTTGTATAATTCACAGGGATATTATCGTTTTATGTGCCAGGCATTTTAAGAAGGATAAGAAATAATGTCTAACGCTTACAGTCATTTGGGGTTTAGTTTATTTGGTCAAAAACACAAAACCATTGTAAAATGAGAGAGAGAAAGATAAAGAGAGAGAGAGAGTAGGAGAGAGAGATAGAGAGAGTCTGTTTGTATAGAGAAATTAGTGATCAAGTGGTTCAGTGATTTGATAATTATTGTCTGAACAAGTATTCACTAGATGATATTTGGCTCGCTTCGCGTTGTACAATGCGCGGGTAGTAAAAGGGAACATTGTAGCGTCTTGTTTTCTCTTCATATGTATACTCCCAAGCTGAAACATAATTGATGAAAATGCTCTATATGGGATGTAATAAGCAACAATGAGCAAGAGTTTTTTAAGTAAAAGGGTTGTTCACCATGCACGTGCGTAATCCTGATTTAAAAATAGATAAGCGATATTTGTACGGCGGTAAGGAGGGGGGGGGGGGAGGGGTCATCGCAACAAGTTGTTACATATTCTATATCACGGTACAATGTAAGTAATAATTGGAGGTGGATTATCACCATTACCAAAGAATCATCAGTTTTGATTTTAAAAAAAATAATTTCATAAAGCTGGAATATGTACTGGAGGAACTAAATCGCCGTATAGCGGGGTGTGACCTGATTTTCGATCACTTGCATCTTGAAAAGGGTACATAATTCGCGTGTCTTACTAAATGTACATTAAACAAGTACTAGTTAAGTGTTTATGTAAATTCGATAGCTTTCTTGCGTGAATGGTAAAACGGGACTTCGCGCCATAATATGTCATTCAAAGTTTCTTTCGCATCGATTAATGTACGAGTCTAAATTGGGATCAGAGCACACCGTATTTATCATCTTCGCTAGCCAAGGCTTTTCGGTTCACTCTGTTTCTCTTAAATGGGAGCGGAGTGAATCAAAAACCCTTGGCTAGCGAAGATGACCGTAGAGTAAAGACTAGAGTTTCCAGATAAAAACGCTCCGTGTGAACACATCACAGGCACGTAGCATCAGGATGGGGAGGGGGGGGGGGGGCAGACACTTAAATTTACATATTAGAAATGGAATATCATAGATTTGCCCCCTTTCACTTTTGCCGCAGCATGTAATAAATGAAACTGAAAATAGGGAATTTTAATAGAATTGAATTGAAGTTAATATTAGGATTTTCTTTCATGGTTTTGAGAATTCATCCTTTTTTTTACTTGCTTGTCAAAATATTTTAGAAGAAGCTGCCCCCACACAGCTACATGCGTGAATAATTCTTTCTTATTCCCTCCTTCGACTTTGCATCTTAATATGACAAATACAATTTAAAAATTGACTGTTTTATCTTTACATGCAATTAATTGATACATGTATATTCGTAAAATAATTTTCATTTAATGAAATATTTTAATTTCAAGTGATATACATGTATATGCACAAGATCGGAGACAAGACTGAAATTTCTTATTAATCTGCACTTTCCGTTCATGAATTTATGATCAGCAGCGAAAATTAAAATTAATTTCTAATCAAATAGAAATTGATCAACTAATTGATATATGCATGCTTCCATTGAACAATTTTGTTTAGTCAGGCAACCTTTTGGGAAAGCTATTACTTGTTGATTTTATAAGATAGAGAATAGACATAAATAAATAGATATCGTTCGTCATTAACAAAATTAGCTGGGAAGCGCCAATGTTTAACAGATGTATTTCAGCGTTAAAAATTGTTTCCGTGTTGATTAATTTTATTTCAACACGATTGATAAATTCTGTAAATGTAGAAATGAAGAAATCAGTAACATGTATATTTTGTCAGCAAAAAAATCGATGACAGAAATGTTCACAGAAGTAATTCAGATGCTATCGACGATACAGACTAAACGAAAATATTTCACGGCTGCTTACGTCCCGTGTACTGTGTAAATTTTCATTCCCCGTACAGGCAATACGCGCCGTTTCTTCTATATTGTTCAATCCGCTGCAAATTTGGCAGACAATAAGAATGGGGTCCGTAGTACATTTACACGAATTTTCATTTCGGGAGTTAGAATTTTCTTTACAGTACATGTCAAGCACGCCAATTGAAACTCAATTCATAACCCTGTTAAAAATAAACGAATTGGTCTGGTGTTTTGTACAGTGTATAATCAAAGTACTGAAAGTACTGTTAGACGGTGGCGTCGTTTGAATGTGGCATATTACATGTATGATTATTATTGTAGTCGAAAACCCGCGGCCAGTATCGCATACATTTTCCAATACATTTTGCACATAATTAACGCTTACATGCAAAACTGGTCGTGAGTTTTCTACATGGATACTTATGTTGAAATAGTAGTTGTAATCTCAATCCACACTTTACAAAACGTATGTTTCTTGGCCGTCATCTTTGGGGGAAAACCAATAGATTTATCACATTAGCCTTTGTAGTATAGAAGTTTGTATCTATATTATTTGACATTAAAATCCGTTTTCGGTTTGTATTTTGTTTGCCCCAGAATGCCTCATTCAATATGTGGGTTGCCACAACGTGTAGATTGGACTATTGTGCTTTAAAGATATTGTAGATTTCTCAGAGTAACGAGAACAAATAAAACTCTGGTATGATAAAATACTTATCAGGTTTTTACTAACTATTTGGGCATAAATGTAGTATGTTTATTATCTCTCTCGACAGCATTTTCCCTCAATTTCCTCACGGGAAAAAAGTTGCAGTCTCGTGGGCCAACACACTTGCCTTTGTCCTCGTAGCCAGTTAATACATGTAGGTGTATAGAAAACGGAATTAGTTTACAAGAACCTGTTTGATATATTTGGTAAATGCTTTTGGATTGCACGTCATCATGAAACCGCATAGTCAATCAATATTTTATCTTCGAGTGGTTTTCCATTTGCTCCCAACGAAAGTGAACGAAAATTTGAAAACAAAATCATATAATCAGTCGCGGCAGTTTCAATAATCAACGTTTTAAAGCACATTTGTTCTATTGTATTTAGCTGTAGAATTATTCAAATCATTTGAATGAATTCGGGAAATTCATGTTTATATTTTATCGCTTCTCAGTACTTTAAAACGCATAATTTACTTGCTACATTAAACTTTTCTAGTAAACATACAATGCAACAACTATTTTTTAATTATCAAGCACAACATTTGCTTTACATACATTTACGGTCATAATCGGTTCCTTTGTTTGGAAAGCTCATATGTTTTTTTAAATCTTGCATTTAATTTGCGAGATTTTGAAGATTTAAAAAAAAAATCATAAAAAAACTGCGTAATGTCAGGTGTTTTCCATTAATATGTACAACATTTCCTTTACATACGGTCATAATCAGTTCCTTTGTTTGGAAAGCACATATTTTTTTTAGGTATTGCATTTAATTTGAAAGATTTTGAAGATTTTTAAAAAAAAAACAAATCATTAAAAAAACTGCGAGGTCTTCAAATATGCATCCGATTTGATTTTTTGCAGTAAAATAATGTTAACGGGACATGTCAAAAATGTAATAAGAGCGTACAAGCAAAGGGGTCTTCGTAGTAAAGTTTGACCCATGACATCAAGATCATTTGTGCATAAAGGTGTCTACTTTAACAATAATGGACTCAAAAGATGTGGACCCAAAATAAAACTGTTTATATACATGTTGATTTCCAAAGCCGTTTGATCCTTAACCTTTTCCCCGTCCCATAGAACTAATGGCAATATAGGTAAACTATATTCTGCACCAATTTAAGCAAAATGAGCAAAGAAATAAATAATGTTTTCGGGGATCTTTTCAGTTTCTCCAAGTCACGAATAAAACAGTAGTGGTAAAATGAAATCTAATGTTTTAACAGGATAAGTTAGGAAAATTAGTTTTTAAAAACACAAAACAAAACAAAATCAAAGTTAAACGCACGTTTTTCTGAGCAGTACAGATGTGTAAATTAATTTCATTTTATTCTTTGCATGTACTAGACAATAGAACTAGGGTTCGCAAATCTCGGCAATATTTCCGGAAAGCTACAGTTCTGTAGCTCAGCCGAATACTACAGTCATCTATGAAGCACATTCTAGCATTGCGTTGAGTGATGGCAATATTTAACCGGTATGTATTTCAATGTTGAGAACATGATGCTAACACATAGAAACACATTTTTGAGAAAGCTCATGATAAAGTTGTACTCGTGAGTTAAAAATTACAGAGTTTATTTGAGAACAAACGGGGCGATGTTTGTAAAGTACATGTAACTGTTAAAAAAAAACCCAAAACAAAGAAAAAGCGCTATAAAAGCAAGGACGTTAAAAGTCACAGATTGTACTTTGCTTATCGAATTAGGTTATTTAGATTATTGTGAAGAAATTCGTCAGAAACTGTTTAGTGAACATTACCGTTCACAATGTATCATACATGTATATTGAATACAGCACGAGTTGAACCGATTAGTTAGCGCTTGCTGCAAAATGGAGATACACGCGGTTTGACACGCCATGAAATCCATAAGACGTTTTACAGACGTTTTATGTCTTTGATCCTCTGTTGCTTACCAAAACTCTGTACTGAAAATCTTTGAAACATCGTCACCAAGTCCGTAAGATGACGAAGTGTGGTTTGTTTATATATACTTGTAAAACTGTGTAAAATGGCGACTCGACGCGCTAATTCGAGGTCGATTAGCGCGTTTGAGAGAAAGTCAGTGTAAAGAGTCAACATCAGTAGTAAATATTGTCTGATGAATATTGAGGTGCATGTAATAAAATTAATGATTCCACAGACTCCATGCGCGGATCTAGAGGGGGGATCGGGGGGGGGGGGGTCCCGACCCCCCCCCTGGAAAATGAAAATTTATTAAATTTACATAGTAAAATTATCGCAAATATGCCTCGGACCCCCCTGGCAAACACAATTATCCTTCGGACCCCCCCACTGGAAAAATTTTCTGGATCCGCGCATGGACTCAGTGGGTTACAAAATGAGGTTAATCACAGATCAGTCCAAAATTGAACATGTTTACATGCCGTAATGTTTTTGTATGTTTGAAACACATAAACACTTAAGAAAATTGTGCCATTGATGGGTTGAAGGTCAATAAAATGCAACTTATGTAATATTTATTGTCAGTATCTGTTGTGATTTTTTTGGAATAAGCTAGTTGGTCAATTATCGAAGTGATAGTTTTTGCAGTCCTGATGCAGAGTTTAACGTCACAGCTGACAGTTGGATGCATAAATTATCAATACCGTGTAAGCATACAGGGTAACGGCTCGTTAAAAATAAAACACAATTTCATAATTACTTAAATGTATGTACAAAATAATTAGCAACTATAATGCTTAAATTATTTGATAAGATGTAAATGTTCTCAAATTGAAATCGACACATAGGTAAAACATTGCCTGTAACATAGACTGGCAATGCCTGTCTGATATGCGCGATATACGATATGCATAGAGACAGAGGACCAGTCTACCTGTAACACTGCATACCTAACAGAGTTATCGTTCCTAATCCGCTAGGGTCCCCGTGAGAAATACCCTTCCGGTCAGGACGATAGCAATAGACAGTGGCTATTTATAGCCACCGTCTAAAAAGGGAACTAGGTTGTAATTCAAGATCTAAGATCAAAGATCAAAGAAACGCAGGTTAGATAACTGTACGATTTGGGAATCGGGGGTGGGGGTGACTTTTATATTATAACTTTCAATATAAAGTTTTTAAATATTACATTATAAATTATTACTAAATTAAATTCATATATATTACATCACTGTATAAGAGTTGTAACATTTAAAAAAAAAACTATTTCAGTATTAATATGTATCTATAAAACTCAATGTCCATTAATTTAACGAATGAGCTACGAGGACTCTGCATTGCCTGTTACGTATGACCGTTACGCTTTTACAGCAATTCACGTGAATATTCCTAATTTTGATGCGTGTTGTTTCCGGAGGGGGGTTGAAAAGGCTCGAGCTTGATTTTCAAGCACATTTGTACTTCGTCGAAAAGACGTGTCGAGTACAGGACATAGATCGAAAGGTCAGATCTAAATTAGGTGATCCAGGCACTTAAACCGTGTAAGAAATGTCAGTTTGAAAATGCCATACTTGGGTCAAATCGAAAGTAGAATTTTGAGGTGTGGATCTCGGATTCGGTTAACGACAATAAGGGAAGTCCTAAAACAATAACTGATGCATTTTACACATGTATTTTAGTGTTGAGAATTTTTTTCGTGTCGTTTACTAATATGATTGACTGTTTTATTTCAACAGGATTGATAAAATCGTGAAAAATGTAGAAATAACGGAATCAGTAAGATGTAAATTTATTTGGTAAAAGATCGATGACAGTAATTTTTACAGTTTAAACATTTAGAAGTAGTTCACACGCTATCATTGTTACAGACTAAACGCAAAACAAGAAATATAGATTGCACCAGAAATATTTCACGGCTACTTACATCCCGAGTACTGTGTAAATTTTAATTCCCCGTACAGGCAATACGCGCTGTTTGATCTCAGGAATTTCTTTTAAATTGTTCAATCCGCTGCATATTTGGCAGACAATAAGAATGGGGTCCGAGGTACATTTACGCGAATTTTCAGTAGGATTGTGTGAAAGGCTCGGGAGTTAGAATTTTTTTCTACAGTACATATCAAGCACGCCAATTGAAACTCAAATGCTAAAAAATTCATAACTCTGTTAAAAATAAACGAATTGGTCAGGTGTTTTACAAGTACAGTGTTTAAAAAGAGTACTAGGTTGTAATTCATGATCTTAGATCAAAGATCCAAAAACGCAGGTTAGATAACTTTACGATTTGAGGAATTGGAGGGGGGTGACTTTTATATTAAACTTTCAATATTAATTTCCTAATATTACATTATAAATTATTATTAAATTAAATGCATATATTTAAACACTGTTTAGGCGTTGTAACTTTTTAAAAAACTATTTCAGTATTAATATGTATCTATGAAACTCAATGTCCATTACTCTAACGAATGAGCTACGTGGACTCTGCACTGCCTGTTACGTATGACCGTTCCGCTTTTAAATCTTAACAATTTTTTTTTTCGAAATTTCACGTGAATATTACTTTAAAAAGTCAGTGGACTCTTCATTTCACATAGCGAGGGTTTTCATTTAACTAGCCGCTGACCGCTAGGTAGTGCGGCCGCGACCATGGCGACCAATTTTCTCGGCCGCAAGCGAGAGATCGCTTACGTAATGGCACACACACAGAGCTCAGAAACCCGGGTTTATGCTTGCAGAACTTCACAAAAGTGACTCATAGTCCCCACGTAAAAGCTTTAAGAAAAGCATGGTATACTATTATGAAATTTTTCTAATGAATTAAAGCATCCCGAATACAATAATACACTTTCTGCGGTGAATTTATGTCAGTTGTGCGTTTTTATCCAATCAATTAGGGAAAGATGTCATCAGACGCAGAATTGCAAGCGCAACTTAAATAGCATGTTCTAAAATCGATCTAAGGTCATTTTAACAAAATGGCGGACAGTTGCAGGCCTTGTTGATTTTATAATATAGAGGGTAGACATCGTTTGTTATTTACAAAATTAGCAGGAAGGCGCCTACGTTTAACAAATGTATTTCAGCGTTGAAAATTATTTGCCGTGTTGATTTCTCTTTGTTTCACCGTTTTATTTCAACACGATTGATAATTTTTTGATAAATGCAGAAATGACGAAATCAGTAACATGTAAATTTAGTCAGTAGTAAATCGATGACAGAAATTTTCACAGTTCTAACATTCAGAAGTAATTCATTTGCTATCGGCGATACAGACTAAACAGAAAACAAGAAATATACATGCACCAGAAATATTTCACGGCTGCCTACATCCCGTGTACTGCGTAAATTTTAATTCCCGGTACAGGTGATACGTGCCGTATCATCTCAGGACTTTCGTTCACTAAGTCAGATCCGCTCCATATTTAGCAAACATTAAGAATGGGGTCCGAGGTACATTTACGCGAATTTTCATAAGGATTGTGTGAAAGGCTCGGGAGTTAGAATTTTTTTCTACAGTACATGTCAAGCACGCCAATTGAAACTCAAATGCCAAAAAATTCATAACTCTGTTAAAAATAAACGAATTGGTCTGGTGTTTTGTACAGTGTTTAAAAAAGGTACAAGGTTGTAATTAAAGGTCTAAGATTAAAGATCAAAGAAACGCGGGTAAGATAACTTTACGGTTTTGCGAATCGGAGGGGAGAATTTTATATTAAATTTTTTATATTAAATTCTAAATATTACATTATAAATTATTACAGAATTAAATGCATATATTAGAACACTGTATAAGCATTGTAACTTGTTTTTTAAAGCAATATCAGTATTAATATGTATCTATGGTACTCAATGTCCATTACTCTAACGAATGAGCTACGCGGACTGTGTATTGTCTGTTACGTGTGACCGTTACGCTTCTACGGCCTGAATCTTAACAAACGTTGTTCAAAAGTTCACGTGAATATTCCTATAAAAAGTCAGTGGACTCTTCAATTTCACACAGCGAGGGTTTTCATTTAATTATTGCGCTATCGTGCAAGCACCTACCACACGTACTGTAACACTGGATTTTACTTTTGAACTACATTTTCTTTGAACGCTTTAATTAAGAGTATTTACACTATTTTTGTTAACCGAATTTTTTCTATTAAATTCTGTATTGTATTTAATATTTTGAATATACAATCTGACAATGATTTTATTCAATGCTAAATAAATTAAAATTACATTTGTCGTGTAAGATAAAGGTATGTGCTATCAAATCAACATATGTTAACAAAATAAATACTTTAGTTATTATCAAGATTTAATTGTGAACATACAAAGGATCAATGAACATGTGCGATAAAGTAAAAGCACACGAAGCAAGTGTTATTAGACTTTCGCGAATCGCATGCATGCCCATTCGCCCGGGATATTCACGGCCATATGCGGGGAATGAATTATATTCTTGTGTACTCAGAGCTCCGTGGCCATGTTCGGCTTAAAATGTTTGCAGTTTAATAACTTATTTTATTTAAACAATATATAACTATTTCAAGACAAAGAGCCCCCTTTTCAATGACAGTTATATTGAAATATCTACCGTTTTTAATTATGAAGCCAAAGAAGATTAATCATTTAAAGATTTAATCATTTTTGTGTTTGAGTCTTATGGATATTTTTTGTTACAACTATTTAGATTTACTTATCCACCATTAATCTTTTGTCTGACGATGCTTAAGATAAGAAATATAAACATTTACTTTAAACATTTCTTTGTGAACCCATAAATGTAAGACGCGAATCTTGTGTATTAGATAACCGCTGACCGTTAGGTAGACCAGCCGCGACCATGGCGACCGATTTTTTCGGCCGCGAGCTAGGGATCGGTTACGTAATGGTACAAACAGAGATCAGAAACCAGGTTAATGCTTGCAGAACTTAACAAATCCTCACGTAAAAGCTTTAAGAATATGATGCATACTGTTATGAAACTTTTTCGAATGAATTTAAGCATCCTGAATACAATAATACATGTTCTGTGGTGAATTAATGTAAGTTGTACACAATGGCTTTTCGTTAACTTGCCAAATGAAAACAGGTACATGTTTACAAGTAAAGCTTTTTACATACATATTACACAATACCTTAACAAAGTAACATTATAGTGACATTGGTACGATATCAATGAACAACTATTCCAGCGACAGCCATATCAAATTCCTAACCGTTTTTGAGTTATTTCGCAAATACTTTCAAGGAATCTAGGCCCTTATTAGAAGGGGCCAGCCCCTTTTCAATGGTGTCAAACGAAAGCCCATAATATTATACACAACTTTTATTCTACATGTCTTAACAAAATATTTTTTGTTTCAAATATAAAAAGGAAAACATGTGTAAATTTTTGCACCTTTTGGAATCCTATAATTTGACCCCCTATCTTTTTCTAAATAAAAAACGTAATCAAAAAACAAAAAAAAGTGTGGACAACTTCAATTTCCCTGTTATTCAAATTCGTTGGATTCTCATTCCCTACTATTATAATCTCGGAGCCTTTGTCTTGAAACAAAACACCCTAAAAAAAAATCTAAGGGGAATAACTCATTAACGGAAGAGGAATTTTACAGTTTATGACATGTTATAATTAGTGTTTTGTAAAGTCTATTTGTCCTGAAAATTTTGTCAAAAATCTTTCAAAAATAAGCAAGATATGAAGCCTCAAAAGTTGCGTCTTGGAAAAATATAAAATAAAGAAAAATACGAATAACTTCCGTATTCGGAATTTCCGGACAATCATTTTACCCAGGTGACCTACACTAGCATGTCCTCTATCCTTCCTGAAAATTTCAGCTTTCTATCTTAAATCGTTTTTGAGAAAATGCGTCGACAAAATGTCAAGAAAAAATGACAAAATGGCGGAAAAGTCCGAACCGGAAGTGATTTTGACAAAATCGAAAAAGATGTATAAACTTCAGATGATAATAGATCGATGCTGAAAATTTGACGGAAATCGGACGACACATCTCTGAGAAATCTTCTGCACAAAAATTGTAAAGAAAAAAAAAGAAAAAAAATAATAAACCTGAAAAAGAAACAATAGAATAATAGAAGGGTCTTCCGCTGAAGACGGAAGACCCTAATAATATGTCAAAAGAAACCGAAAAATAACAAGAGGGTCTTCCGTTGGAAACGGAAGACCCTAATAAGAATAAAAAGAAACCGTAGAAAAACAAAAGGGTCTTCCGTTGGAAACGGAAGACCCTAATAATAAGAATAAGAATAAAAAGAAACCGTAGAAAAACAAAAGGGTCTTCCGTTGGAAACGGGAGACGCTAATAAGAATAAAAAGAAACCGTAGAAAAACAAAAGGGTCTTCCGTTGGAAACGGAAGACCCTAATAACTAGAGCAGAGCTCGTGGCAAAGCCACGAGTAGGTCTTCCGTTGTTGCTGCGAGTTGAAAATTTCCAAATATGATTTGGTGTCAAATGATTATAATGACTAATGACTAAAATTTCACTTCTGCTTTTGTTATAAAAACGTGTTGTGATTGAAAACCTGTATAAAGACAGGAAGAAAATGTTTTAGGAAAACTATTTGTCAAACACAGTTTGTGTAATTGTTTTGAAAACTCTTTAAGGCCCTGTCACACCAAGTTGCGTTCCCAGGGCGTGTTCATGGCGTTGTAAATTTCATGGAATCGCCGTAGGATCGCAACGAAAATTAAGAAAAAATATAGAATCTTATTTCAAAATTTTACAAGTGAAAATGTCACGGCATCCTGACGGCGACTGAGGCGTTCTAACAGAGCTCCCAACTACGTTTCCACAGAGTTCTACTTGGCAATTGACTGCGCTCTCGCTGGGTATTCGCCGAGTGCTCAAGACGTGCTAGGAGTTTTTACCGCGCGTCCACGGCGTGCTCTAAGTGCTGACTGCGTGCACATGCGCTGTGTGAGACTTTACGGCGCTATCACGGCGACCTTACTCCACTGCTACGGCGTGTTTATCAGAACGCAGAGCCACGTGCATGGTCAAAGTGCGCGCCGTCGCATGGCGTTCTAAAATGTTCTAGGATATCCCACCGCAGCGAACGAAGATGCCGTTGCGTTGTTACGGCGCTGTAGCAGACTCTAGTTCGTTTACCATGGCGTTTTATATTATTCGATGAACAGCGGGATCGCCGTGAGGACGCAGCTCCAGTATGACAGGGGTTTAAACAATGAGAAGTTTAATGGCGAGTTAAATTGTTAAGGGTAGCAAGGATTGTTATATACATGTACTCATGATTCATGAAAGGAAGTGTATTTTTTAAAAGAAACGAACCCACCTTAAAAACATGTAACTTCTATAATTAAATCTTTCTAATTTTTTGAAGACTATGTGCAAGTTTGAAATTGTTGCGTGCTGTCAAAATTTGGTAAATATTCAAAATTGATGGCATCTCTGAAAATTTCTTCAGGGCTGATATTATTTAATAATACGAGTAAACTTGAACATTCAAAATAATAATCAACTATCAAGGATCATCAGGAGAATTTATGCATAAGTGAGCGTCTAAATTTTACACCTGATATACAGACACCGCTATGTAACGTAAAACTAAATAACATAATTTACAGAAATGAATATTACTTTTCTCGACGATGCAATAATATGCAAAATCCCTATTTTTATGTCAGTTTTTTCTCCTTTATGGGATCAAAAGTAATTTTCTCGGAGAAAGTTTACGTATGTATTTTGAAAAAAAAAAACGGGAGAAACTTCAATTAAAATAAGCGAAAAATTATGGTGTTACGGTTTTTATTTTCAGTTAATTTAATTAAATGTGACAAATGGGGCATATTCGGTCGGATTTTTTGGGTAACATGTTCATGAAGTAAATTTGTTGCAAGTTCCATGTTTGTTTTTGTGTGTGTGTTTTTGGGGTTTTTTGTTTTTTTGTTTTTTTTTGTTTTTTTTTCTTTGCTTTTCTCTGTTTTATCATTAATATAAAAAAATATCAAAAAATTACGTACATGTCACAAGCAATATTTGCCTTCTCTATTTATCTTGTATTTTAATAGATTGGGTATTCATTGTTGACCTAAAATTAGTATTCCACTGGCTGTAGCTAACCTTGTAAGTAAATTAAGTTGCATGACAACCTCATACCACACAACTTCAATAAAATTTTTTTTTTTAAATCAATTTTCATATGATTAGCAATAAAGAAAATCCACAAGAACACATGTCCATCTCACTTAAGTGTAACTTTGAGAAGCGCATATATTTTTGGAGGCAGATATGTCGCTATATTATAGTCTGTAAGTCAAGTGAACTAATCTGTCCACACTTGCAATACTTTGATGGTTTCTATGGCGACCGCCTGCATAGCATAATGTAGTCGTATTTCATAACATCTAATCCCAAGAACAAATTACCTTTGACTTAAAACTTTAAATTATAATATATATTATTCTAATCATAACTATATATCATAGAAGTTTAGCGTGTTCAACAGGTTAATTTAGTATAACCACGTTCTCAGATTACGATCTCGCAACTTTAATGTGAAAATGAAAGTCTTATTGTTTGATAATTGACCACTTTGAAGAAAACACCCTTCGAACTGTTGATTAATTGCATAACAACTGATGATCTGCAGCTATAAATAACCTGGAGCTATATATGTTCTGAGCTGTGTGCGCTGAAGCGACTCAAAATTTTCGGTAGCACGTGGCGATTGAATTTACGCAATAAAGAAAGTTGAAATTTACAAAGACTGACCGAATAAAAAAACGTGAGGGAAAGAGAAACACGTTCAGGAGAAAATGTTACACATGAGAAGTCACTATCAAATGATTTTTCGACAGATCTGGAATTTAAAAAAAAAGAGCACTTGGCAGCGGGGCGGTGGGAGGGCAACACAGAAATAAGTTCGTTTTCACAATGAAACAAACGACCATGTAGAAACATTACAGAAGTTATTAATATGTGACCGATAGAATCTAAACAAAACTTGTTTCAAAACTCATGTAAATATTCTTTAAAATAATCACCGAATGCCTCAATTCAGGGCATTCTTTTATCGTGCCAGCACCTACCGCAAACATGTAGCACATGGAACTTTGATCATAATTTGATTTGATTTTTAAATTACCTTGTACGCTGTCGTATAAATCAATGCTAAATCAACTGTACGAGTAAAATAAATTTATCTGTTCACCTTAAACCAATATAATAGTTGAAAACATAATAAAAATAGTTGCGTTCGTACAAAATACCAAACATGCACGCGTGATAAGGTACACCACTTGCGCGGGATCTCCTCGGCCATGTGCGAGGTATGATCATTATTTAAAGGTTTTAATATTTGTGTTGTTTTGTTTTGTTTTTCTGTTGATTGAAAACATTATTTGTACAGTTTTTAAAACAAGACTTACAAACCAACCATTTAAATGTGAGTATTTCCGATTTGGAGTAATATCGCTTTTATTAATTTTCAGAACGACTTTTTAATTTACTCTCCAATGTTTAATTTAAATAAATACAAAATGAACAAACTTTCATAACATAAAATTAAAACAATGTACAGTGTATTTACGGCTATATAAACTCAAACACGTTCATATTTATGTAAGTGTGCGGGTGCGACTCTTGCGTATTAGATAACCGTTTACCGCTAGGTAGTGCAGCCGTGGCTGATTTCCTCGGCCGCGGGCGAAGGATAGATTACGTAAAGGTTTAACGCATACACACGCACAGCTCAGAACCTAGGAAGATTTGAAAAGTTTATAATTTAATGACTAAAATCTATCAAATAGAAATTCTTTTTTTTTACTTAAAACCCACAATTGATCTATATATCCCATTAGATTGAGAATGGTATTGCTTTTATTAATTAACTGAACGATTTCTTAACAATTCTTCAGTTCGCAGCTAAATTAACTCATATCTGAGAGACGCAACTCTCGTGTATTAGATAACCGCTGACCGCTAGGTAGTCCAGCCGCGACCATGGTGACCGATTTTTCGGCCGCTGGCGAGGTATAGCTTACGTAATGGTACACACAAAGCTCTGATTCAAGGTGGATTTTAAATGCATGCAGTATGATAACTTAAATGTAATGCATAGATTTTTTTTTCAAAACGTATTTTGTGTTTTACTAGAAAATAAAGAATGTTTTGTTTTCCTATTCTCGTCTTTAAGGTTTGTGCACTATAAGAACTAAACAACAATGACTTAAACTTCTATTAAAAAAGCATGTGTTCTAATTTTTTTCTCATGAATTAAAGCCCCCTGTATAAACCATCATACTTTCTGTGGTAATTTTATGCCAGTTCTACGCACAAAGACCTTTGTTAACTTGCCAAATGAAAACAGGTACATGTTAACATGTAAAGCTTTTTACACTCATACTACACAAATCACTTACAAAATAACATTGTAACGACCTTTATGAGATCCCAACAAACAACTATTTCAGCGACAGCCATATCAAAATCCCAACTGTTTTTGAGTTATTAAGCAAAATCTTTTAAGGGCTACTGGCCCTTCATTTAAGGGGCCAGCCTTTTTTTATTGGTGTCAAATGAAAGCCCTTAACATTATGCACAACTTTTGTTCTATACGTATTTAGGAAATATTTCAAACTAAAAAGTTACGAAGCTAAAACATGAGAAAAATTTTGCTATTTTTAAAACATAGATTTCGATTGATTAATTCGAGTGGAACAATTGGAAAAAACTAAAATACAAAAATCAGAGGACAATATTCAAAGTGTCAATAATAAAGATTTTTAACTATAAATCATTTGCTACGGACCATTTCGCAGCCTTTGTCTGGAAACTAATGCCCCTAAAATTTTAGAAAAAGGGGAATAACTCAAAACCGTAAGTTGCGATTTCAATTTTTTTTTCTGCTCCTAAACCTAATTCAATTTACAATATACCGTGAAAATTTGAATGAAATCAGATGACAAACAAATAAGTTATTGATGTTTTAAAAACGTCTAGAAGAAGAATAACAACTAGAGCAAAGCTCGTTGCAAAGCAACGAGTGGGTCTTCCGTTAATGTCGAAAGAAAAGCTAGATGTTCCTGTAAGAAGCAGAGCTCTTAAACCAATACCAGGAGTTTTAAAACAAAAAGATATAAAAAATCGAATAATTCTTGGTACGACTTAACAAAATCCGAATGACTTTAAGTACGAATTAACAAAAACCTTACCGATTTCATGAACGACTTGACAAAAAAAATCCGAATGTGTTTAAGAACGACTTAACAAATATCGAATCATTCTAGGTACGAGTTAATTTAACTTTGAACATAACACTATTTTCTTAACCAAGAATGTGGAATCAAAATTTCCGGAAAAATCAATTTTTAAAGCCCTCTATCTCTGTAATGCATCGTCCGATTTTAAAACGGATTTCAGATTTAAATTAAGCTTAATAAGTTGAACATTTTTGCTTCAATAATATATAACAATTTTTTTTCAGTAAATAGTTATTATTAAAAGACTTTGTAGCCCTCCTGGCCCCTAATTTGAGGGGCCAGCCCCTTTTTCTTGATATCAAATGAAAGGCCTTGCAAATATAAACATATTTTGTTCAACAACTGTTCACGAATTGTTAACCGTTCTAGAGATATCTGAACAACTGTGTTTTAGGGGCCGGCCCATTAAACTCCTTAATGGGGCCACCAACAAAAAAGGTTTAGGTATTATATTATTAAAAACATTATTTTGAGCAACTTTTCTTCTACAATGCTTTTCAAAATATTTCTCCTTTTCTAGCTATTACTGATCAGAGTTTTGGACTTCTGGCCCCTTGAAACCCCTAATTACGTAACATATGACTTAGGTATGGTACTGTATAGATAAATAACTGTACAAAGAATATTTTTGCTTCTATAATATATAACAAATTATTTTTCAGTAAAAAGTTATTATTAATAAACTTAAGAGCCCTCTTGGCCCCTAATTTAAGGGGCCAGCCCTTTTTTCTTGATATCAAATGAAAGATCTCACAAATATAAACATATTTTGTTCAACAAGTGTTCAGGAATTGTTGACCGTTCTAGAGATATCTGAACTAATGTGTTTTAGGGGCCGACCCTTAAACTCCTTACTGGGGCCACCAACAAATTTTTTTTAGGTAGCATATTGTTGAGAACATTATTTTAAGCATTTTTTATTCTACAATGCTTTTCAAAATATTTCTCCTTTTCTAGATATTAATGATCAAAGTTTTGGACTTCTGGCCCCTTGAAACCCCTAATTACGTAACATATGATTAAGGTGTGGTACTGTATAGATAAACAGCTGTACAATAAACATTTTTGCTTCAATAATTGATAACAAATTATTGTACAGTAAAGAGTTATTGCAAAAAGACTTTAGAGCCCTCTTGGCCCCTAATTTGAGGGGCCAGCCCTTTTTTCTTGATATCAAATGAAAGCCCGTGGAAATTGAAACAACTTTTGCATTACATGTTTTAACAAAATATTTATACATCAAAAGATATTAGACAAAATGTTCGAAAATTTTGTGAAAAAATTTGGTGCTAATGTTCAGGTTCAGGCGAGCTTCGAGGCCTTGCGCAATTTTAATAATTGGAAGCAGGGGGGTACAACTTTAAACATTTATCTACAATCCTGTAAAAATTTGAAGCTTTTATCTTGATTGGTTTCGGAGGAGATGCGTGGACAAAATGACCCTTAAAATTTTACAAAATCGTCAATATCTGAGACCGGAAGTGACGTCATCATTCGGAAATTTAATTATATGTAGCGCCGATGATTCTCTATCAGTCCTGAAAATTTCATGTAAATCGGTTGGATAGTTTTTGAGAAATAACGCTCCAAAAAAGTCAGAAAAAGAAAAAAAAGAACTAGAGCAAAGCTCGTTGCAAAGCAACGAGTGGGTCTTCTGTTAATGTCGAAAGTAAAGCTAGAAGTACCTCTAAGAAGCAGAGTTCTTAAACTAGTGACAAAAGTAACTTAAGAACAAAAAGAAAAAAAAAATCGAATGATTCTTGGTACGACTTAACAAAATCCGAATTATTTTTAGTACGAATTAACAAAAACTTTAACTATTTCAAGAACGACATAACAAAAAAATCCGGATGTTTTTATGTACGACTAAACAATTTTCGAATTATTTTAGGTACAAGTTAACTTAACTTTGAACTAACATCTATTTTTTAAACCTAGAATGCAGAATTAAAATTTCCGTAAAAAAATCAATTTTTTAAAGCTTATATCCCGTAATCAATCGTCAGATTTTTAAACGGATTTCAGTTTTAAATTTAGCTTGATGAGCTCTTTTTGCGTTTATGATTAATGATTTATAACAAACTATTTCTCCGGAAATAGTAATTAAGAAAAGATTTTTTTAACCCTCCTGGCCCCTAATTTGAGGGGCCAGCCCCCTTTTTTGATATCAAATAAAAGGTCTTGTAAATATAAACATATTTTGTTCAACAAGTGTTAAGAATTGTTGTCCGTTCAAGTTATACTTGAACAACTGTTTTAGGGGCAGACACTTAACCTCCTTAACGGGGCCACCAAAAAAACCCATTTAGGTAGCATTTTGTTTAAAACATTATTCTGAGCAATTTTTCCTCTACACCGCTTTTAAAAGGGTTGACCTTCGAATTCCGTACTGTGTGCTTGTTGCAACTCAATTGTCAGAAACTTACTGATGTATAGTTTACTTTTTTATACTTCTTTGAATATTTTCTATATAAATTTACTATGAATTAAACAACATTGAGATAGTGACTATTTCAAAGGGTCTCGCTTAAATTATTTCAGAGGATTGCTTTGACCATGACCTACAACATAGAATTTTTTCCAGCTGGCATAAAACTTCTAATTCAATCTAACATACAGACATTTTTGTTCAGTCTGAACAAGATTAAGCCATTGGGAAAAAATCTACGGTCTAAAACTGATTTAAAAGAGATCTGCTATGACCTTCACATTGACTTTGTTCAAGGTCACTGCATGCCATTAACCAAAAAGCGCTGTTTAAGTAAAGTATTAGCCAAATAGGGGCTAAAAGGAGAGTATATATATGCTCTTGAAATAAGGATTTTTGTGTGATCTGATATGACTTTGACACTTGATCTACACCATTGCATATCCTTTGATCAAAGGCATCATGTAGGTGAAGTAAGAGCAAGATTGGAGCATTGGGAAAGAAGATATACTCTGGACAAGGATTTTTTTAATAAAATTCTGTTCTGACCTTCACAGTTGACCTTGAAAATTGGTTCAAGGTCACTACACACCCTTTATTCAAAAGCTCTGTTTATGTGAAGTCTGAGCCAAATTGGGCTAAGTGGAAAGTATAAAGGTTCTGAAAAAAGAATTTTTGCGTGATCCCATATGACCCTGACCCTTTACCTACAAAATTCATTCAAAGTCAGTGCACATCGTTTGACCATAGACACTCTGTGAGTGAAGTATTAGCCAGATTGGACCAAAGGGAGAGAAGATATGCCCCAGACAAGGATTGTATATGTAATTCTGCTATGACCTTAGCCTTTTACCTAGAAACATGGTTCCAGGACACTGCACACCCTTTACCCAAAGGCACTCTGTGGATAAGGTATGAGCCAGATTGGGCCAAGGGGAGAGAAGCAATGCTCCGGACAAGCGATCTCAGATGGACAGACAGACGGACAGACGAACAAACTGATCACTAAAGGGCGCCCGCATAAACATGCTTTTCTATCTAATCGTGAATGGTTTCTGTGCTTTCTGCCCATGGTGAATAGTCATCAAAACCATTCATCGGCAGCATTCGATTTCCCTCCTTTTTAAACTCAGAACACCTCTGAAATAATTCGATTGCTGCATTAAATTCAAAGTCCGATAACTCCAATTTGTTTATCATCAAAAAATTCTGCATCGCCGACAAATGAAGGTTTCTTCGGTATAATAAAATACCTATTTACTGACTATTCGGACAATTGCAAGTTTATTGTCCCCCCCCACCCCCTTCCCTCGACAGCAACTATTTCACTCGGCTTCGCCTCGTGAAATAGTTGCTGTCTTGAGGGACAATAAACTTTCTATCATCCTCATAGCCAGTAAATAGGTATATAATGTTCCATCCACCTACATTTCGAGTTATATAACCTCCCTTTGTAACCTGCAATTTCACTGTGTAAAGTCAACACAAATGGCATAGCCCCAAGTTTCACAATTTACTTTTGCTTCTCATGTACTTAACATTAGGAGCCTTCATATTGCATACCAATGCCAACAAGAGACATCCCTCTAACTAATGATAATCATCAAAATTCATTTCATGAATCTTAACAACACTCATAAGCCTTCAAGTACAGCAACTCTCAATTTTACAAATAGATTAACGGGTACTTTATCCGAAACTGTCCCTTGCTACCTTAACTTAGTACACTAACACTTTATGAAAAGACATTTTGTCTTAGACTTAGAAAGCTAATGCAATTCTGAGAAAAAGTATACCACATATTGCCAATTCCATTGAGGTTTAATAAAAATATGGCCATTTAAGTGAACCCACCATTTTTACTTTCCTCTAATCAACACAGATTCATAGGGTTCTCCATAGTAAAACATCTTTATCTGACCTTTTAGAGGTCAATTGTTGTTCAACCTGCCTTAATAAGAAACTTTTTTCAATTCAACATACATCTACATGATATTATCATGATAAAAGCATCACATTGCTTAGAAATGCCCTTACATGAATACCCACCCCCTATCTTTTGATTTTCATAAAAATTCATGGTTTGAAATCTTTTACCTAATTTTATGCAACTTGTGGCAGTTTCTTTGAGTCATTTCTCACACATACATTGTATTTGAAATCAATCATCAATGATACTAAAATTTGATCTTTTTTTGTTTATTAAATGATTTGTAGCATTTGAATTAACAAATAGACATGCCTTCCTGCATGTGATTTCTTGTTTTCATGAAAAAAAGTATGCTTACAATCATATTTAGTGAATATCTAATATATTCTGGTTTCTAGTCTCCTTTTAACCATGCTAAAACATTAAGTCCTACAAGTTAGACATCTGCCTCAAATTAAAATTAAATTCAAACACACCTGGGTAGCTGGAGACGGAGGAGAATTCCATGAAAAATGTTCAAATTTTACATGTTTTCCTACATTTTTATACATATATACATTAAAAAGGTAAAAATATGTTGTATCTTGTTAATTTCAAAAGTAATTATCATAGCAGATGTTATTTCAAGGTCAAATGTACATTTACATATCCTACATGTAATCTTAATGGTAACACTTGAAAAGAGGGGGGTGATTTTTCAATTATGTAAACACATCTAAATATTATATTATTATAAAATACAAAATAAAGGAAACATAATTGCATACTTTTATTGAAAAACAAATTTTCACAACTAACAATTGTAAATTTGTTTAAACAGCCTTAATTTTGTTTTTCATAATTTCTTATCAAACACAAACCACAACAAGGCATGATGCTTTCTTAAAGTTCCATTATTTTTTAATGAATTATCCGATTTAATTTGAATTACCGGTAAATAGTCTGTAGAACACAAGGATTATGCATGTGGGTAGAGGTGACAGGTTAACCTTAAGAGCTGAAACCACAAGAATCAACAGGTAAAAGCCTTGTGGTCGCCATGTGGTAACAACAGTCCGTTTTGAGCTGAAATTGAAAAAAAAATCAATTAGCTGTGTTAACATACATGTACTAATACATGTAACATGTTTACATTAACATATCTGGAAAAAATACACTGGCCATGCAGTGTAATAAGTATGACATATCCCAATACATAACATTAACATTTAGGCACTACAAAAACAAAACTTTGCATATCAAGTCATATTATAACATTATTATATTACAGGTATAGACACATATCAAATTTAGAGAGAGAGAGAGAGAGAGAGAGGAGAGAGAGAGAGAGAGAGAGAGAGAGAGAGAGAGAGAGAGAGAGAGAGAGAGAGAGAGAATATTGGAGTTTTACTTGTTCTGCGACAGTCAATATTTCAATTCGTAAACTACTGTAATAAGGGAATATTACCCATCCAAACAGCGTCAAAGTATAAGCTTTTGCTATACCATGTTTTATCAATTCTACTGAGGTTTTTTTTTTTGCGAATAAATAAAGTGAAAGTCTTTTTTCTTCTTTTCATGTTTTAAAAACAATATTATGTAAAATGTGCATAAAATTTCATGAACAATTTTACAAAGCTTTGGATTTTGGTTGCACATTCAAAAAATAAGGGATTGATAACATGCTCATTTTAAAATTCAATGCACTGTTGATTTCTTTTACTAGACAGAGATATTTTTGTTACAAAATTTAGTTGCTCTCTGATGCTTTGCCAAGATTAAAAGCACGAGAGAGAGAGAGAGAGAGAGAGAGAGAGAGAGAGAGAGAGAGAGAGAAAGAGAGAGAGAGAGAGATCTGAGGCACATGCAGTAAACATTATTACATATATTTGTCTTACTTTAAAAATTGTTACATACAATGTAGATGTAATATGCATGTAAAGTTTATCTAAAACGAATGAATATGTATACAAGATAAACTAATTTCAAACAAATTACTATGCTTCTGTGAAATAATTAAATCTTGAGAAGAATATTTTATAGATATCAGGGAACATGAACCTAAAATCTGAGCTTGATATAATATGAAGTTCTTTTCATCTTCCACTCTGTTTTACATGCTCCTTCACGAGCGACAACCATATATAACACTCAACAGAGAGCGAGACGAAAGGTCTAATTTTAATTAGATTGAACATTTACCATGTCAATTATATTTTTTTAATTAAGCACAAGCATGTCTGAGTTTTTTAATTTATAAATTAAGTGAAAGGCGATATGATAAAGATCTGTTATATTTAAATATAAAGGTAAAGTTATCATCATGCAAACATGAACTCTAATTACAACATTCTACTCTTGTGTACCTTGGACCACCACCCCTTTTAATTGCACTGTTTAACAGTGTATGTGTTGTTCAATACACAATAAGACATACATATGCATAGCAAAACAATAAATAGAAATTCAAAAGAGTGATGTACATAACATACACGTGAAAATCGCTGGAAAGAAAATATTCCGAGATTCCTCTGACTCTAACACCCGCTTTTATATTGTGACGCACGTCAAAAGCGGAGGTTGGAGTCAGAGGAATCTCGGATTAGATTGAAAAGTACAAATACTTTAAAAAGAAAAAGTCAACAGGACATATCATGAATTGAAACATACCTTTATAATATCTCATACGATAGTTGAGCTGAATTTCCCACTATCGACGTATTGCAAGCCATGCCTCTTTTAAAAATGTTCACACACCGCTATCAGCTGTTCTTCGCAGTCAAAACATGGCGAGTTGACATGGTGGATCGTACGATAATTATTTCGATTAAAACTAATAAGTTTGTGTTTAATATGCAAAGCACAGATTAACATACAATACATTAATGCATTTATTTTTGAAGTAAATAATTATAATAGATATATATTCATATTTGAAATCTTAACAATCTCATATTTACTGTAGTGATCCAATTTAATCTACATTGCATGTGTTGTTCTATTATTCAACAACTGAAAGATCTGCGACGATTAGGCCATACATAGGCTTAATAATGCGATTTAAATAACACTCTTACCAAATTTCAGAAAAGACTTTCGATTGCTTTTCGCTGTTAAATATAGAATCGGGATCTGTGTCTTCAATTTCAGATGCTTTGTTCTGTTATGATTCCTGTTGACAAAATTTTCTCTTTTTCCAAAGGAATTTTACACATTCAACGCAATTATCAATCGAATTAACGAAATCGTTTCAACAAACACTCAGATAAATAGTTAAAAATTTATGACATGTACGAATTGTTTTCAGCAGGAGTTACTTTCAGGGTGAATTTTGCACTATTTTCTAAATCTTGACTGCGTAATCAAAATTTCCGGAAAAATCAATATTTAAGGTAAGGTTTGCGGTTACAGGGAGATAACTCACATATTTTCATTGTGACGTAACACCAACAACCCCTTATTTCAGCTATGACGTCAAAATTTATGTGACGTCATAATTGATTTCAGGTTCTTTTTATTTCGCGGGGTTTTGAAGTTTCATTGAATAAATAACAAGACACATGCGTTTTATCAATTTTCATGAAAACAAAGTCCGCATCATATGGTTTTGAATAGTGATTTAGAAACATCAGATTACACATATACTAAGATACATTTTTCCGGAAATCGGTGGACTTGGAAAGGTTTCAAATAAGATGTTTTTGTTTACATAACAGTAGTTCAAAATTAAGACTTTTGTTGCATTTTATTTTATTTTTAAATATTTCATTAGAAATTAAAAAAAATGAATCACGATATAAAAGGTGACATTATTTTTTAACAATTTAAGCATAAATAACCCCCATAATAGTAACATATAAATTGTATATATTTTCACGAAATTATTTACATTTCATCAACATGAAAATTTGAAATCACGAACTTTGACCTTTTGTAGTTATAAAACGGAACCGGCGAAATTATTTGAATTTCATGAGAAAAAAGACTTTAGTATAGTGAACAAAATGGTATGTAACTTCGGTACAATTCCTAAAAATTGCAAGCCGCAAACCTTACCTTAAACACCGTTATCTCTACAATTCATCATCCGATTTTATAACGAATTACAGTATTGTGTTTAGCTTTGCGAACTCCACAATATGCATATAAATGTATGTTCTTTAAAAAGTTTTATGACCAGTACGAATTGTTTTCAGTAGAAGTTACTTTCAGTGTGAATTTTGCACTATTTTCTAAATCTTGACTGCGGAATCAAAATTTCCGGAAAAATCAATTTTTGAACCCAAATATCTCTAATATGCTTGGTCCGATTTTAAAACGGATTTCAGTGTTAGATTCAACTGAATGTGCTCTACAAAACATATCTACGTTTTTGATTTGATCAAAAAATTTAATTTTTCGAAAAATTTAATTCACTACCGGTTTCGACCGGAAGTTACGGATTTTCATTTCCAGCCTTATTACAGAGGTAAAATGACAAAATCATAACCACGGAAAATTTCAAGCCTCTATCTTAAAGCATTTTTGAGAAAAGCCCCGGACATTTTGACTTTTTTTAATTTTTAAAAATGACGTTACGTCAAAACGGAAGTGAATTTGTCATTGAAATTTTAATATCTTTGAGGGACGCTAACTTGCAACAATCCCTGAAAGTTTCATTGAAATCGGTTGAAAACTTTTTGAGTTATGAAGCCGAAAAGGAGTCAGAAAGAAAAGAAAAAGTATAATAATAATATGTCAAAAGAAACCGAAGAATAACAAGAGGGTCTTCCGTTGGAAACGGAAGACCCTAATAAGAAAAGTGAAAAAGAAACAATAGAATAATAGAAGGGTCTTCCGCTGAAGACGGAAGACCCTAATAATAATAGGGAAAAAGAAACCGTACGAAAACAATAAGGTCTTCCGTTGGAAACGGAAGACCTTAATAATATGGAAAAAGAAACAAAGCAAAAACAATAAGGTCTTTCGTTGGAAACGGAAGACCTTAATAATATAGAAAAAGAAACAAAGCAAAAACAATAAGGTCTTCCGTTGGAGACGGAAGACCTTAATAATTATTTTTTTGAAACAAGATAAAAGTGTTTAATACACATATATATATTCAAGATAATATAATATATGTGTATTTTTAGTAATTTAAACAGTTTTAAATTTTATGGCAAATATTGAAAGAAAATGTACCTTTTTCTTTATTAAAACGTAATTTCATTCTTACATTAAGAATTAGATGTATCATGTCTAGTTGTACTTAATATTAACAGTTGACATGTTTCTTAATCTTACCTTTTGGAAATATTTAACTCCAAACTTGAAAAAAGAGGGCGGGGGTTCAATACAAATATGTAACACTACGCTACAAGACTTTGTAAATTCACTTATAATAGCTTAATGCGTCTATTTAGTCTGTTATTAATATTTCTTTTTCATGACAATGATTTTAATAGTTTGTTTTCTTTTATTCACATACAGATGATAAAAAGATAACTCATATGTATCAAACAGTTCTGAATCACAAATACCCAGATGGAAAATGGGAAAAGGCCATGACAACTTATTTAGTCTGGAATATCGATGGTTACGAGGACTACAAGATAATAAAAAATGATAGAAAGGGTGCCAGAAATAAACACGCGGAAATGTGTTTGATAGATGAAATTGAAATTGAGGTAATTTCAGAAGCTGTAAGAAAAACATTGATGAGTAAATGCAAGGAAACCGGTGGTCCGAAGTTGTTGTGTATAATGATATACATTAATAATTCCCCTTGCTCCGATTGCACCAAAACATTGATAACCTTTTTGGAAAAGTACAAGCAGGTTAGCTTAAGATTTTATGTCACCAATTTGTACAATATTCGTCGTAAGTCTTGCAAATCCAGCAACGAAGATCATATTAACGAGGTCAAAGAAAGTGATCACAAGGCTAACTCTAAGGGGTTGAAGAATCTTATGCAGCACAAGCGCTGTGAAATCATGGCGTTCACTAAGGATGTCTGGGAAAAGTTACTTCACATCGTGGCCGTGTCAAAGAGATGTAAAAAGCAACTTCTGAATAACTACGACAAGAAAATAAAAGGCAATGATAGAAGTAGAAAAGACGAGGATGAATATATCAAGGAAGATCTGGAAGATCTAGAAGTTTCATGCATGTAACTGAAAGTAAAATTCAACAAATAATCTATTCCAGATGATGATATGTTTGTTTTAAATATTATATACTAGTATTAAAACTTAAAACTTATTTTTGTTTCTTTTTCCGGCAACATGAGACGGCAACATAAGAGTTATATCAAAAATGAACTTGAACAAACTAATCAGTGAAACATTTTTTGACTAGATGCGTATACATGTACGAGTGTTAATTTTTATTTGTACATTAAACACAAAAATTGTCACTAAACTGCACGCATTCACCCATCCAACGTGGTCGAGGGGATCATGCGCGAGGGGGTACAATTATCTAGCACACAATTAAGCTTCGTGCGTATGCTTCAATGAGAAGAGATTCATTCTGCAAACACAAGTTCAAGTTCTTTATTCCAAGAGACAAATAAATCTCATAGGTTGATTATGCAAAATATAACTTGAATTTTGACGTTCAATTCGCAGAATGTAAAGATCGAATAATTATATAAAATATCGTCTAGCTTTGGTAAAGCGTGAATCTTAACAAACACGTAATTAAACTATTTATCCACCTTTCCTCGTAATACTGTCATTTTGATCGAGATAGATTTTGTCGCATCTATAGTCCTTTGTTTATATTGGCTGCGTATAGGCGGTCTGTGGCTTTTCTTTCGTGTGTACGCGATACTTCTTAAAACTTTGTCATTTTTGTGGCCATCCTTCCTATATACAAACATGTACAGTCTGTCCTTTCAAAGTTATATGGGAATCTTGAACGTCAAATAGTAATATATTAGATTTTTTGAATTTCAAATTCAGAAGAAATTTTGTATTGCTTCTTACACAGCTTTTAATGTTTTAATTTGTTAATAACTTCAAAATTGTAAAGATAGTAGTGTCTATATATACTGTGGTTTCATCAATATTCGTTGAATACCAATTTTCGTGGATTTCGTTAAGTTTATCCATGAAAAAAAATGTTCATTGAAGTGAAATTTCTAGTAACAGTTTGTATTGATAGTGTCATTGGCCACGAATTTACGTATCCTTGAAACTGTGATTTTCACATTAACCACGAAAATTGATACCCTTGAATATTAATGAAATCACAGTATGCATTAATTAGTGATGAATCGAAAGACGGATATTAAATGCAATCATTTTCTGCAACGGATCCTCACTGAGCTTTTCGTAAACAATTATGTAACAATTTAAAGTCATTTGGCCTTGATGTTCCTGTGCTTCAACGGTAGCGACCAACCGTTATGTAATACCCAAACCCAAACCCAGATCGCCTTTTAACCTGTATTCCCCAAATCCACAGTGAACTCTTCCATTCCATTTCACTTTAGGCCAAAACTCTAATATTTCTTGGATGCGAAGAAAAAAGTGTTGTGTTTGCTGTAAGATAAAATTCTATAGTTGTATAAAACAACCAAAATTATTGCAAAATGGATCATTCTTATAAGAAATTTTTGTAATTTTCAATTAGAACTAGTAATTTTTTAAAATAAATTTTACAGGGATAGCTTTAAATTCAGTAAATATGAGAAAAGCCCCATGCTGGTGGATTTGAACGGCACGAACGGGATCTGTAGTTCACATACTCAATACTTTAAACCATATCGATAGATACAACTAACTTCACAGAACATTTATAACTCATCTTGCACGACGCAGTGTCATAAAAATTCGCTGCCTGGTAGTTTATATTTTATTTTTATATGTGTGTATGGTTTTCTTTTAAATCTCGCCAGGTCTCTATCCTGCCTCTATCATGGAAGATGAAAACAATTACAGTAATATTTTAAATAAAGATACCCCCAAAAAATAAAAGGTATAATGAAGTATTAAATTATTGATAACAATATTTCTATTTAACATTATTTAAGTTCACGTGGGTTTTTTTCATCAGCCGATATGATACATTTAAATGCAACTCTTAAATTAATTTATGTATGATCTTACGTACGGTAAATGCTGTGATAAATATATCATGATTGAAAGAAAAAATATTAATTCCTCTGTAACCAATTCATGCGCGGATCCAGAATTTTTTTTTCGGGGGAGAGGGCCTCGGAAAGTGTCTCGGAGTCCGATGGACATCAACGTTTTCCAAGGGGTGGGGTGGGGGGTTCGAGGGCTATTTACTACATGAGTGTAAATTTGAATATTCCAATTAGAGGGGTTTCGGACCCCCAGCCCCCTCTTAATCCGCGCATGCAGCGGCGTAGCTACGAATAAAATATTTGTAAGCAGGAGGTCTGGGCTAAGCTGAACAGATTTTTTAATAATGGTGGCAGTAATTTTTTATCTAGTACAAGTATAGTAAAACACGCCTATAACGAAGTGTCAACAGAAATACAAATGGCCATACCTGCGGGAACATTAGAACTATTCTTAGTGTCTGTCTCTTCCTGTAAAATCTTTATATAACATATAAAACATATATATCATCAGAGGCGCTAAGATTACATGTTTCCAAATTTGCCCCAAATCAACATCCGTCCAGCTTTCTATACAATAGCAAGTCTTTGCAAAATGATTTAGGCAGCCATGAGAATTATGCTCCGTTCGACATTATTAGGGACAATTTAAATCTTGTATAAGGAGTCGACCTGTCTGTATCTTTGTTAAAAATCAAACGACTTCTCGCAAAGTTTGGCAAAAATGTGATGAAGAAAGAGAAGAAATGCATAAAAAGCATTGTGTTTTCTAATTCAGAGAAAGAGAATCACCACCGATCTCATCCATAGAGATGATGCTTTCTTCTGTTAGACCATGCCAATGTTAATTCGCAACACGTTCTCATAAATAATCTTGCGGATGCTTTTTGGAACCCATTTAAAGCATATAAAGATCCCTGTCAATGCTGCAGTGATAATGTCAAATCTTTAGAACTTTGTAAACATAGCCACATCTCAACCGATATGAGACTACAATTAAGTGATGGTCGTTTGCTGCCGATTTTAATGACTTAAGATTTTATTCCTGGATCTTCCTTAAATTTTAAAGAATGCAACTACATCAAAGGTTGTAGAATTGTAAGGTGTGGATACAAACGTGCCAACGTTTATCCTAGTTTATTGTATAGACCTTTGCAAATATAAAATCACATATTAATCATTCACAGAAATGATTTATACAATACCAAAATCATTCTGGCCATCTACCATTTGAATTGCCATTTTGAATTAATGCAATTTTCGTGACGGTCAGCATATTTTCCCGGATTCGGCACACTTGATATATTAAAAACTATGCTTGACCAATTAATAACTGTGTATCATATCGTTTTAAAAACTATGCTGGGACAATTTATAATAGTGTGTCGCTGTTTTTTGCCATAAAAGGGACTTTAAGAAAGTATTATGAATTTTGGTTGTCCGCCATATTTTGAATCGCCCTTTTGACCTACTTATCTTTTCGGACACAGCACACTTTAATTATAATCAAAAATTATGCTGGACCAAAATTATGCTCTAGTTCGTTATACTACACTACCGTGTTTATTAGTTTTTTTTATATCAGTCATGCATGATATTGTTATTGTACTTACAGAAAAAGTTCTACATGTATTAGAGATGGGATCAATCAGCGTTTATTTTGTCGGGGTTTTACCCCAAAATTTTTTTCTTCTATTTTGTCTACATAAAATCAAATATCTAAATATCATGGAACAAAGAATTAAAGTAACTTAAGTAATAAGAATTTAAAAAAAAAAGCCAAACAGATACCAAAGACTCCACAAAATACACCTCAAACAGCTAAAAACAAAGTGTTTACATGTATATATGGGACAAATACGACTGACAGTACGGTGACATGGGACTAAAGGGTTTCGATGACTATAGTTGAATGATTTCACAAGCAATTTTATGCATGGTATTTGTCTAGTAAGGGAATAAAAATTTACGGTTACCATATACTAGGTACATATTACTCTGAATTACGTGGAGTACCCTTTTCCGTTAATTGCAATCATTTTCGCTTCCAAAGAAAAAGCAGCGGACTCATGTGCGGATCTAGGGTGGGGTCGAGGGGAGGTCCAGACCTCCCTAGAACTTCCAAGTTTATTAAATTCACATAGTAAAATTACTGAAAATATGCATCGGACTCCCTGGAAAAACAGTTATCCCTTGGAACCCCCAACCCTAGAAAAAAATTTCTGGATCCGCGTTATCCGGGACTAGCGTTATTTTCTGTTTCACAATAATTCATGTAAAAATCCATAATGGCATGCTTGCCTTTATTACATGTAAGTTTTATCTAGCCGCGTTCACACTGGAATATAGAGTCGTTTAACATCGTCATTTGATGAGGTTTCACTTATGTGATTTTGGGGAACTAAAACATATCGCATGTAACGATGTGTGAAACAAAGCTTTTATCCTTCTTTTTTTATGAATACGGTGTAGTTTTTGATTTTTTAATTGATGATCGCTATGCTTAATTTTTGCAATGCTTTAACAAATAGTACATTTTTAAACAATAGAAAGAGAATGGTAAGCATTTTACCACTGCCTTTTGTCCAAAAGCGAAAAGGAATGCGATTCACGGAAGGGTGTAGAGGGAGGGGGTACTCAACGGAATTCCAAATTCAAAGTCAGATACCTTGTGTAATTAAAGTGAACTTTTATTACAGAAACAAGCGCCTGTAGAATAGTTCGGGTTTCGGAACAAACACAATTCGTGCTTTGCAATAAAAACTATCAATGTTTTAAAGTAATCAGATTCAGAAAAAATATTTGTAAGCACTTGCTTACAGTGCTTCAATGTACCTACGCCACTGGCATGCAATTAATGCTTTACACTTGTTTGTAGTGCAATGCAAAAAATGGAGCTGTTGTATATTTTCGCCCTTTCAGTCATATTTTTGTGGATCCGAACGGCTACGTTTTCTTACAATATAAATCAGTATTCGTTTATAGCCCATTCAATTATCTTTTTCCAATTTGAATGCAATATTGGATAACACTCATCATAATCATTAATTATATAATTATAACAGATTTTTTTCTGCGACTAACGTTAAATGGCGAGACTGGCCGTGTGAATATCTAACAGGTCTTAGCATATAAATAATGTACGAGTTATCTAGCATATTTTCCCGGATTTGGCACACTTGATATATTAAAAACTATGCTTGGCCAATTAATAATAGTGTATCGTTTCAAAAACCATGCTTTGTCAATTTATAATAGTGTGTCGCTGTGTTTTGCCAAAAAAAGACTTTAAGAAAGTATTATGAATTTTGGTTGTCCGCCATATTTTGAATCGCCCTTTTGACCAACTTATCTTTTCGGACGCAGCAGACATAATTATAATTAAAAATTATGCTGGACCAAAAAATAATTGTTTGCTGTTAAAAGTCTTTTTCCACCTACATGTAAACGGACCATTTTCCAGTAATTCCTAAAACAAACCAGTAGACACCAAAGCAGCAGCATGAATGGTTATAAATGACATTAACATAAGCTAATAAAAATCTAATCCAAATCTTTAAATTTGATACTGTCAGTTCAAACACGGCATTATTAAATAGCTGATGCAAAAACGCTTATAAGGGTCCCCAATTGCAGATGCATAGTGGTCAGCCTGTCACGCCGCCAGATATCACAATATATTATCATGAATGCGCTTCATCACATTTTAAAAATGTCAAATGAAATGTACAGAGATCACAGGATTAGAGACATACAAATTATTTAAACGTAAACAAGCATTTATCCATGCTCATCTTAATTATTTTCAATTAATAATAGATTTGACTTCAGTTTATTATTTAATTTCAAAGCGCCAGATTTTGTTTTAAAATTTCCAATAGCAATCCCAATTTAATTAGCAAACAATACCTGTTACGCACTGCTACATGTACAAGGACAAATAAAAGTCGGAGATAAATCGTACGTTTTTATTAGTCGTTTAGTATAGCTACAATAGCATTACCATGAATACAATCCTTTCCATGTATATTAACATCATTTTAATTCGCAGCTTCAACCGAAGACCTACTCGTTGCAAATCGTTGCTTTGCAACGAGCTTTGCTCTAATTATTCTAACAATACTAAGAATATATAAGAAAAGAAAACGCTTACAGAATTCTAATAATATTAAGTTTAGTGCCGGCACCAATAGAATTTAAAACGTCGTTTATCAAGTAAATGTATCCTGTTTCATGAACCCTACGTTGGTTATAAAATATTCGAAAATTAGTTTATTCCTTTATATCCTATTAGATTCATATACAACGAGTTATGGAGTTTTTAAAAAATGCGAATTTAGTTTGATCCCTTAAAATAATGTATTCGCACATTACTTTATTTCAGCGTTATTCTTTTTAAAAGTTGAACAAGACGTGTTGAAAATGAAAAAAAAAATCAAGCTCGATTTTCCTGATGAATGTGTCATAGCCAGTGATATACATGTATTAATAGAATTACACCAATTACAAAAATACAGCGCCCTTGTATGCTTATTGCTGATCGCCGTAGATAATATTGTATCTCTTTTTAATGACGCACACATTACTTCATCTACATAATGGAATGCAACCTAATCAATTATATTCTAAATTCGAACAAAATGTGATGACACATAAACATTTTCAATGAAATTTAAACTACCTTGACATTCAAGGGAGAATGGTCACTTCCTTGACATTAAAGGGAGAAACATGTACTACAGTAGAAATCACCGCTACCCCTTATTCTGGAATTATAACTTTTTGTGACAATTTCTTCTTGGTACCATCAAAAAAGTAATACATTCTTTAGATTTATTAATTAACACGAACAGAATAATAATCAGAATATATTTTTGATTATACATGTATTAACCGCTTATGATTTTGTACATTTACATTCCTAAAATAAAAAAGTGTTAAATTTTTCCCAACTCATGTTGTGAAAATGACTACTTTAGAGCCGTGAAGTACGGGAAAAAGATCTATCAAATTATGTTTGACGTCATAATGGAAAAATGACATCATAGCATCATACAATAAATTCAATTATGACGTCATAATAGAGTTAGCACATCACCGCTTCATTGCATTCGGATCACGCTCGCCCTTTTCCGTAACCGATAAAAAGACTCGGATGCCGAAGGAGCGTAGTGATTGCATCAAATCGATGCAATTATTCGCCGGAAGCGCGCATTTGCCAGCGGTGAAGCAACTAAAGTTGAATCCGTTAAAATCCATCATTTATTTAATTATTTAATGCATCAAGTCGCTTGAAGTAATAAAAAAATGTTTTTTAAATCTAATGTATATTAAAATTTTATGTAACTTAAGTGTGTATGCAGTCATATAAAATAGTTAAAATAGATTTGTTTACATACAGAGGAATTTCGAGTTACTGCTTATTTACGCGCAAACGACAGAGAACATGGCATCTTTTGAAGACTGTGTTGTATTTGCTTCCAAATCGTTGGGCTTGGACTTTTCTTTGAAAGACAAGCAACTAGAAACACTTAGTGCATTATATAATGGGCATGACTGTGTCTCAGTTATGCCAACTGGATTTGGCAAAAGTGTTATATTCCAGTGTCTTCCATGGCTGTTTCAGTGCAAACGAGGTCTACAATATCCATTAATTACCCTTGTTGTGAGTCCTTTGACGTCATTAATGCAAGACCAAGTGATGACTCTATGTGAAAAAGGAATTAATGCCTGTTTTTTTGAATTGTGAAGGTATGTGTTATTGATTGACATTCGTACAGTGTATAAACATTTATTCTAAAAAAAAAAAAAAAAAAAATTGTACGGCTGAAAAAAAGTGTAGACTTATATTTCCTTTCTCCCCAATACAAAGCTAAAACCGGCCAACTCACTGTATGTTTTCCTATTTTAATAAACAAATTTAGTCCCCAAATTGCTGATTCTGACGTCCAAGAAATGAATTCATAAATCTGTCATATAGGTACCCATGGAAGCACTTACAAACTGAGATGCGAAGAAGAAAAAGAAAATGATGATTCAGATGATGACAAAGACAAGACAGATGTCCATGTACCATCTTCAACATCCCTAATAGATTTGCAGAGAGGAGAGTACAACATAATCTATGCTCACCCTGAAACTCTGCTTAACAACAGAAAGATTTCTTCAATGCTGAGATCAAAATTATACCAGCAGAGAGTCTGTGCAGTTGTGATTGATGAAGTTCATATGGTGTCAGAATGGTGTGCATTTATTCATTTAAAATTATACCCTAGCATTAAGTGCTTGTCTATTCAAATAAATTAATAAAATTTTAATTATATATAATTATTTAAAATAAATGTCAATTACATTCTTGCTGGATAATCATCAAGTAGTATATGTGACATTAATAAGTAATACCAATTGTTATCAAGTTTTTAAAGGAATCGACATTTTAAACATCAAAATTTATAGGTCACAATTTCTTTTTAGGGGACTGTCATTTCGCAAAGCATTTAAGAAGTTGTCTGAGCTGATATGTATTTTTCCAACACCAGATTCTGTGCATCTTGCCATGACAGCAACAGCGACACCAACAGCTATCAAAGAACTTGTAGATGACCTACAATTCACAGATGTTACTATTATCACCGTAAATCCAGACCGTCCTAATATTAAACTTGAGGTACACAATGTTAGATTTATTACTGATTATCCTTCGCAAGAAAAACATAGAAAAATATAGACTTTTTTAATTTGAAAATTCTGTTATTAAATCTGCCATCAGTAACAATATTCTACATGCAACGGTATACTGTATACAGGGTTGTTTTCTCCCCATGTAATTTTTGTTTTAATTCAAACAGATACAGACACGCCTTCCAAACATCAGAAAATATGAAAAACTGGATGAATTGCTCCACCCCCTAGCCCAGGAGTTGCGCGACTCACTTTCTTGTTTTCCTTTAACTATTGTTTATATTAATCAATTAGAAGCTTTGGGTTACTGTTATCAATACATTGAAGATTTTTTAGGTGAATTTTCTTATTTTCCAGTCCATGACCCTATCCCTGAAAACAGGCTATTTGCTCAATTTCATAAAGATTATACATGTAAAATGAAAGCTCATATAATTAGTCAATTACGTAAAGAAAATCCCACATTAAGATTAATATTTGCCACTGTTGCTCTTGGAATGGGTTTAAATGCACCTGGCATATCTCGTGTCATTCACTTTCAGCCTCCAACAACCCTCGAGAAATATTTACAAGTGTAGTGGAATTCATTTGTTACATTAATTGCGCTCCATACATGCGAGCTAGTATTATCTCCCTTTTTGTTATGCACCACGTGTCAGCAAACTGAATAAGAAGCTTTCCATTTTGAAGCTTGTGGGCCACTACAATGTATGTTTTTGTTGTTTTATATGTGCTACTAAAATGTTTAAGCTTATGAATACCTTACATGATAGTTTTTTCTTTGTAAACTTTACTTATCAAGAAATTAACGGTCAGCAATGATGTCAGTATATTATTTGGATATAGTCTTTCCTTGTGCAGTTTTGAGTATTGTTCTCATATATTTCACTATATTACACTGTCAGAATGTTAAGAATTACATATATTTCAAAGTAAATGTAGGATTTATCAGTTTCCCTAGTCCAAGTATTTTCCAGATTTTTTATGTATGGAACGCCATTCTTGTCATCAACAGTATATGTGTGAATTTATAAGACAATTGTTTAAATGTGATTTTTGTTCTTTTGTAGCTTTTTACCTGCTTTATTCAATAAACCATGAAACGAATAAACTGGTTGAAACTTTCTGTATCAGAGACAGAACAACAAGAGATTGGTAGAGCAGGTCGTAATGGTCAGCAAGCCACAGCTATTTTATATTATAATATGAGTGACATTGCACCAAACAGAAAAGGTCTCTCAGAAGAAATCAGAAAATTTTGCTTAAATAAATGTACATGTTTAAGAAAACATTTGTTGGAATATTTTGGGTTTTCAAATGTTCTTTATTGTGGTTCACCAGAAAATTGTTGCTCTAATTGTCAGAAGAAGTGAATTTGTGTATGCTTTTTGGTTGCTTCCAACTTGTATGAAGTATGGTTTATTTGTATTTTAAAATATTAATTATTCAAGCAAATATGACATTATTATCAAATATATGAAATATGTGAATTAACATTCAAATGGTAGAAGAGATTTTTAGGTGTTATTATACAATACTGTATTTTAAATACAATGAAAATGTTGCAAACTATTTCTATTTTTACAGTAATTATATATCTATACAGAGCAACATTTTTTACTACCCTATCCTGCATCTACATCTTTCCTTATATGCGCCATGGGCAAGACTATGTTGTTGTTTTCCTTTTCATTGGACATCGCCTTTGAGTTGTTGTGTTAAACAGCAAGCAATAAAATATAGGCAGTCTTATTACTGCATGTACTACAATGCTTTATGAATAAATATGCAATATTATCAAAATTCAAATTTGTTTTGTTATTGAACCTGCATTCCTGTAAAGAAAAACTCATGAGTGTTGTAAGTATTCAATATTTATATCTGCAATTAGATATATAAATCAAAACAAATCAATTTATTCATCATCTTCATCGCTTTCTCTGTCGTCGGTGGTAGGAACACCTTGTTTAAGTCTGTCAACAGTGTTCATAACACACATTTCAAAATTTAGTTGATTAAAACTATATGGACTTTTGGATATGTCTTTGAATGCTTTTAAATGACGACCAGGAGTGTTTTGCCAAGGATTGTTGTTCTTTAAAATGTCCAAGATCTGTTGAACATCTTGGTCACATGGTCTGGCTCTGTGAGTCGTGTGAAAATTCTGTGTCAGTGTCATTGCACAAAGGTTGTCGGAAATACTGTGAATAATTGGTGCTACCTTGGAAATTTTCACAATTGCATTTTCTGTTTTATTTGCACCTAGGCCCCGAATCAAATCCTTTAACATTTTAACCTGATTTTCTTTTTCAATATCAGCAGCTTTGTTGTGTCCCGGCCTTCCAGTTGGATTAATGAAAGATGCTGCCCTAACTTTCAGTGCCATTTTAGGTGTCAATAGAGTTTCAGTTTTAAGAACATAGTCGATGCACTCAGTCATGTACTTTGACAAAGAAGAATGGGAGTAGAAGAGTGGCATCATATATTTCAGGGTAATGTTGGTTAGGTATATGTTACCTTCCAAAATTGCATCTTGCAAAGTACAAGAAGCAAAAAACCAGTTGAGAAAGTTTATGGTGTAGTTGTGCAGATCATCAGAAGGTGGTTTAACTTCTCTCACTGTAACTGGTATTTGTTTGTCTGTTAAGTTGAAAGTACATCCATTACGTACTTGATCAGTACTTGCCTTAAGATGGTACATTTCTTCACCGATTGATATTTTGATGGTAATTTGGTTTTCATTTACAGGTGATTCTATCTGACATGGGTTCATATTTCCTGCACAAACTTGCACTATTAAACTTCTAGGCTGACCATTCTCCTATTCAAATTGAATTTACAATATTAATTATATAACTACCTGTTTGTTTTTAAGTGTTATTCATACTACTGAATTTTCATATACATGTACCATACCTCTGTGTCTTGCTGCAATGGTGGAATGAAGGTTTTTCTCAATACAAGGTCCATAACATTATTGAAAATGTCACTTCTTCTCTCCAGATGAAGCATCTTCACATTATCTGGGATGCTATCATGGATTGGTGAGTCATGGAGATTCTGCATTCCAAAGAGTTCCATTACCAGGGATAGAAGATAAGCAGTTCCAACACAATCCACAAATTGCTCATGTGCCTGTTGAATTTTACAAAAATGAAAAGTATTTAAGGTGGCTCAATCGTAAATATTAACAAAGAGCCCTGACAAATTTGAACTCAGATCTGCAATAAGGGTTTGTCATGTGATCAAATACCATGTTTAATGTGTATGTATATGGGAAAGCATATGAATGTGTGAATTAATACTACTTCTGGTGAATCAAATGCATTGTGTCTGAACTGGATACTTTTGATGGAGTAATAAATTGTAGAGATTACAAATATGTTTATACCTTGAAACGAACTTTAACCTTTCCATTGACATTGCTCCTCTGGATGACCATTTTCAGATGTGCTAGTGTTGCTTTATCCGTGGCCTTGTTCAGCTTTAAAAACTTTTTGCATAATTTCTATGGAAAAAAAAATTCCAATAATACATGTAAAATAGTTTTTTTGATTATAATCCTATGTTCAGTACCATGAAACAAGAACATTTTTAGCTAAAGGAAGTAAATCATAGTAATATATCATTCATTTTACCTCTAAAAAATCTTGCAGGGTGTGAAATAATTCAATAATGAAGGGATTTAACTGATCGAATCTTTCAACAGCAGTATGTGCACCTTTCCTTAGTGCTTTTGCCCCCTCAAGTCGTACCCTGGTTAGCTGATCACCACCCACTGGAACTTGCAACTTATCAAGTTCACCTCCTATAAATTAATGAGTGTTTTAATTATTTTAAATAACACTTTTAACATTACAGATTTATGATAATATTGCTGGTGTTAAACATTAAAAAAATTACCTCTACCAGCTTTAGCATAGATCCTGTTAATGTCCTCCACATAACTATCTAGTATGTGAAGACAATCAGAGTAGCATGCCTCATTTTTTAAAAGAACTGGAAGCATAAATATTTTGGACGCTGTTGACATTTCCTGTTGCAGATCATGGGGAATGTGATCTGGAAGTACTTTGTCCATCCATTTAAATTCTGGCATGTGGTCTACAATTTTTCTTCCAAGTAGGACTTTAAGGTAATTCTTGAATTGAATGTTCTCTTCTGGTGTTGGAATGAAGTTGACATATGATAACTGATTAATGTCTCCCACTGGGGATCTGTCATCCAGGTCTTCTAGTTTTGCCGATACTCGATCTGCAACCCAGTCTGAAGCAAAGAAATGATAGTCTTTGGCCTTGTTGTTCATTCTCACATCATTGGTGTCCACGCGAAGGTCCAAGTTGTCACCATTCAATTTTCCATCGATGCCTATCAAGAAGATGGAATTTGTTTTGTTAAAGCTTATAGACCATGCCTGGTAGCTATATGAGGAACTTTTTATTAACTATGCAAAGCAATTGCATTTACAAAGTTTACCTGAGGATATTGTTTGGATTAAGTTTTCTTCAGAATGAGTGGCAAATGAGTCCAGAAGCTGTGGCTTGGAATTGTCAGACAGTGTTAGGTGAACTTTATTAAGAACACCAAGAAGCTATAAAAAATTCACCATTATTCTTCAATATAAAACGTCTTGCACAAACTATATTTATATCAAGTTATTTGAAATTTATTATTATCCAAAGGCATGCAAATTAGAGTACCTTGCAGATATAAATAAAAAACTTGAGTTTATACCGTTGTCAACAATATTAAATAAAAACTCACCTTTTCAAGGAAAGTATGTTAATATTGGGCTGCATGGTCAATTAAATGCAAATGCAATGAATTCATGCAAACATTGTCTCGTGCAGTTGCAGAACTGTGTGTTAGAAATTAGTAGCGCTAAAATGATATAGTCAGTCACACAGAGTTATTATTTTTTTAATACGTCAAATGAATTTCCACACAATAATGATGACACAATGAATTATACAGAATATAGATAAGTGGACAACCACCAGTTGAATGTATGATATTGGATTAGATGGCAAAACTTGGATTAGATGACAAAACATTACAATTATATCAGGAACCTGCTTATTGTAAACAAGTGGCCCTTTTCTCTGTGAACTGCTTACAGAACTGGAGTACAGTATGCTTTGTATCCCATGATCTGATGAATATATCATTTCAGAAGTAAATTGCAAATACAAAAGGTTTTCATTTTCACCATTTTGCTTTTTGCAATACAACTGAAATAAAAATTCTTCAACAAACTAGCTACAATAGAAAATAAGCAAAATTAACCCTGAAAATAGAAAATGCATTTAACAATCAAATATTTTAGAGATATACATATGACAAGTATATCCCCTTTAGAATTGAATATGCATTATATAGTTTTCAGTCATTTTTTGTTAATAAATTGTATAAAATTTATATACTTAAATTTTGTGGCTGCATATGCAAATCATAAAATCTATCTAAATTCGAGTAAAACATGCATATATGCAACTACAGAATTATGAACAAGATATTTAATAATTTAAATATAAAACTTTTAAAGAGTAAGCGAACAAGACAAACTTTAAATACCTATAAGCAAAAACTGTTAAATACCTTGTTATCAGCATGATATCTGATAGCTGTCGATGTGAACAGTCGCTGTACAGCTGATATTTTGTTGTTGTTGCTGTGCATAAACATTCCATACCGTGTAGCAATGGTGGCGATTTTAGATGTTTCTGAAATTTTGTCACCTAATGCTGCACTTAGAATATCGTACAGAAATTCACAGTTTGATATCATTTCCTGGACAGCTTCAGTAAAAAGACATGGGTTGGTGAGGTCCTGGGGAGTGTTTTGACTTAAAACACTTACTCCAGGAATCTTCATTTTCTGCATAAAGTTTTTTACGTGAAGAACATAATGGGAGTAACTTTCATTGGGAGCCTTTTCAATTATTTTCTTTATTTCCTCTGGGTTTTTCTTTTTATCTTGACAATCTGTTTTTCTTTTTGATGTATATGCAAGATGATCATGATCAAATGTTGTGATATCTTCTTCTTCATGATCACATGTAAACAGAGATTTTCTTGATTTTGCCTGACCATGTTCATTTCTTAACCGGAGTTTCTCCACAGACGACACCAACTGTTCCACCACCGACTGACGCTTTGGTGTACTCACTTGTTTGATCTAGTTTAATACAAATTTAAGAGTGTCAATTACATAATACAAGTATATATAATTACAACTGAAATAATTAATTTGCACTGGAAAACACACCAAAAATCTCAGGAATCTAATCAAGTTAATTTAGAGTGAATGATAGTACGTGTCATTTGATAGTATTATACATCAAGTAAAGCTAGACTAGGCCTATGAACATGATAGACAGTAACTTACCTTCTCCACGGATGCCAAGATATGATCAGCTACCTTGTATCTTTTAAAAGATTTTTCTGGCGTTGTTGTAGAAAGCCTTTTTGAACGCTGTAGCTTAATTACTTTAATAGCCTGACTTCGTGCTGCTGTCTGAAATGCATCAAATGTTAAGATCTTCTTGTAACAAGGATCACACATGAACACGCTAGAACAATCTATTTTTTCTCTTTGTAAGTCCAAAAACGACGTTATCTTTGTCAGTGTATCATGCTTGGAATTTAACTTGAATCCATTCAATGGAGAAAGACGACGTTTGATGTCCCCACACGATACGCACTGATGTAAGGTCGCCATTTTGTTTACACTTGACTACTGAAAGTAGTTCGAACATGGCGTCGATACACATACGAGGTTATTTGCGGTGACGGAAATGGCCGAGTAGTTACGATTGCGCTTCATTGCAATGATAGTCAACTGATCAGTGTCCTGTCTCCTCTTAAAATTATTATCTGAGATGTTTGGATGTGAATACATTGAATTATCGCAAATTGACCAATAATTGGCAACTTGCAATAATTCGGTGAAAGACTGAGACAAGCCAGCAACTTGACTTTTAAAGAATGATACATGTAACTAAGCATATACGAGAGTAACTGTGCAGTTAATGAATACGAACCATTAAAAGATATTGTTAATCATAAAAACTCTTGTTCTTTTCTGATTTTGTAGACAGTTTTTCTGTTTGGAAAGATACATCATTTTGAAATCAACTTGTTCCTCATTTACTGCATCCTTTGTTACAAGTTCTGCCAGTATATATTCACAAGGGCACATGCTTTTTTTTATATAGTTTACCATGTAAGGAATTCGACTATAAATCAAAACACGGTCAAAATATTTGCAGAGTTTTTACGTTCCATTGACAGACTCCACAAGCCATGCTTGTGATGTTGCTTTCTTCCACTGGTAGTTTAGAGTCCCCTTTTAAGGCAAAAGACGGCATTTCAGCTCGTATACCACGATCCTGAAGAGATTTTCTAAAACCTCGATCCACTATAAGGAAATCTTCCACACTCATCCATTGTGGAACTCTTCAGTGCCATTTTGAATGATGTGATTAAGAATTTGAGGTTCATTATTCTTGCCACCACTGAAGTACGGACCAATAACATTGATGATATAGCCAGATGAGGAGACAGAAACCATTGGCGTTACCAAAGGACAATGCTTATGAATGCTATAGCATTTTCGTTGAAATTTGAACTGGGAACCTTTTTGTATACAGTGTAACCAGAGGAGGTTACGCATGTTTAATGTCGTGTGCAAATCACGTGACCGGAAATCCCGCCTACCGACGCCATTTATGAATGGGGCCATTATCGGTTTTATCGCTGATTTGATAAGCGAAATGGGACCTCCTACTTTTCGTCACAGGTGAGTAAATATGTAAATGCCCTATCGAAACATGTAAACAACCACCACGTATTGGCATTGAGTCGCTGTTTGGCCAATTTTTCGATAATTTAACACAGAAACGAAATGCTATATTGCTTACATTACAGTTTCACAAAATAACAGAGGCACTCTTTATCAAATTGTACATTAGTTACGCAAGACTTTGTCGTAAAAAAATAACACAACAATTTTCAATGTTTTTACTATCAGAAAATCTAAAAAGGCCCCTAACGTCGTCTCAATTCTCTGTGTTATGTGCTAAATAACTTGGTCGATAATTAGCTATAAGTTCCTTTATTGAAAGGCAATGCACTTACTATAAAATATAATGTGCATCGTTTTGATTGTTTGATTCTGTGATCATTTTTGTAGTTTTTAATGATACAATAAATTTTTCAATAAAAAAGGTTGAAACTTTCTATATTACTTATATTTAACTGCTTAACTACACAATGTCAGGCAGCATACGCATTTTTGTTATCATGATTACATATTTTATGTTGTTGTTGTAGGTTAATGTGATCTGAGTAAAAATGGACACCCCTATTTTGAATGTGTCTACTAGAGACTCGAGAAAGTGTCTTTTCAAGTGGACAGAACAATATGATAAAGAAAACAATGTTGAGCAAAGTGTTACTCCTCTGGTAAGTCCTCTGGAAATATATTATGCATGCTTGGATGTAAATGCATGTATTATTTCTATTTCATGCACTTGTATGTTAATTGTGAAACATGTGCATGCCATATATAATTTCACTGTTATTTCCATTTATTTGCATCATGAGTACTCTTCATTCATTATATGTAGTAGTTAAATAATTACATGTATATGCATAGTACTCAAATGTATATATAAACTCAAATATTATATCAACAACAATAAGTATAAATTAAACAGCCCGTCCATATCAGGCCTTGAAACTTAAATTTGAGCATACCTTCCTTGTAATTTCAGGCCCAACAGAAGCGCAACAGACAAGTCAGCTGGTCGCCAAAGAAGAGGTTGGTTAAGAGTCCACCCAAAAAAACGTATCAGAAAGGGGGCATGGTCTCATGCAGAGCTTTGTTCTCTTGTGGAATATGTTGCTTTACATAAAGACACACAGTCATCGGAAAGTGAATGGCCTGCCATGAATGCTGACAATAACTACTGGACAGACGCCAGCAAATTTATTATGATGTCATATGTCTGGAACATATCGTGGTAGTAAGTATCAGATTATGAATCAAATAAAGCTGCGGGTATGTGAAAATGTATGAGAGAAATTTTTCAGCTTGTAAATTGGCATGCATATTGATGTTTATGGTTCTCTCTTGGAATTGAAATGGAGCTCTCCAAAGCCTAATGAAAAGATTAGAAACAGAGAAATGTCTTATTAAATGCATGTAATAAGGTGAATCTTATAGTTACTAAGTTGAAAGTTTCACTTATTCAGGATGTTTTATTTTTTCAGAGGATGCAAATGGTATTCCGTTTGCTGCCACACCACTGCCATTCCCAGAGATCTGATTAGGAAAACGCACGAACTGCAGAATGGTGGCCTTTCCTTTGAAGATGCAGTGGTGAATATCCGAGGTTCACTTGTTCCAGAGGGGTACACGCCATATCCCTTTAGACACTCCGGAATCACTCTTTGACAAGATGAGGAGCCTTGTAGCTACCTGCATATACAGAGATACAATCAAAACCTTGCAAAAGGAGAGTAGGGACTTTGCTCAACACCTCTATGTTCCTGAGAAAGATCCAATTACTGGGAAAGAACATCATGAACGAGGCAATCATAATCATATTCTGAAGAGAATTGCTGGTTGTACAAGAGAATGTTGTTACCAGTCACTAGACCCTGAAGCCTTTCACAAAGCCATGCTGGACCCAATGACTGGATTGTCTCATGCTGCTTTAACGGGTCAGCGCCCACAGTCTGTAGAAGATGCGGAAAGACTGCTGTCCTATCACGTTGCAACCAGTATGCAAAAAAAAAATGATTTCAACTTTGAGGCAGAGTATGTCGGGATAATTGCTGCATGGCATGAAGCTTCAGATGGAAGAGGTATGAGACAGTTAGACCGATGCAAAGCAAACTATGAGATGTTGAACTACTTGCTGCGCTAATGCCATGGCACAAGGAGACATATATGATTTTTTAACTCTAGATATTAACAGGTCAGTATATTTGAAGAATGATTTTGAAATAAAAAAAAATCTAGGCTGCGTTTTTACAAAAGAACTTACAACTTGCCACTTAAATAATGAATGCTTATAAATGTATTAAATTACAAATGAATTAAAATTTGAATTTAATGGCTGTAAAATATGGTTATAGAAATTAAAATAAGATTAAATGTATGGTTTTATATAATTATTGTCCGTAAAAGATAATTCCAAGAAGCTGAAAATATTTACAAATTTGTACTTTTATAAAACGCAGTCTTAGTCTCAGTTCTAGCTTACTTTTAATGTAATAAAATTTTCAGCAAAATGCATCATTTCACATGTCCATTATAACTTATCATAAATCATAAATACTGCTCTAAAAACAGTCTGTACTTGCTGTGCATAAATAATCTCAATCATAATCACTTTCTCTTATAGACCAATGGATACCATCAGGTTTAACAGGGAAACCTTCATAGAACTGACGACTTACATTGAAAGCCAAGAATTCCGACGAAGGCAGAACACAATTCTAGGATATCCTGAACACCCTAGAGCTGCCACAACAGATGATGTTGAGTGCTTTTTCAGCTTGACCAGGAGGCATCTTGGGGATACCTTTACAGTCAAAGAATTTAGAGCTGGGTGGAGAAAACTTTTATTACTGGACTCAAAACGAAAGATTCATTCTAGAGAATCAACCTTTTGACATTAATTCAAGGGACAAAAGACTTCATGTTGTTAAACACAATACTCGGGAGGACAGCTCTATATTCACAGCAGGACGTGCATTCTTGCCCGCCAAGAAAAGACAGTCCATAAGATAAAGACTGTTTCGTGTGGATGTGGGACTACCACCTATTCCAAATGATATTCGGCATCGCTAAAGAAGAAGTGTGCAGTTGTGTTCAGAAAAACATTTGGTTTGAAGACTACAAAAAGTTTCTCAGTAATCAGAATGGATGTAATAATTTTTATTGTAACGTTTTGCAAAATTGAGATTCATAAATTGTGTTACCTTAAAGTTTTAATAAGTTGAGAGATTGAAAATTTAACTTATTATTTAGCACAATCTGTTGTAAATTTCAAGATATCAAGTGTCTTGAATATATTTGAACATTCCAAACTTGATTTTGTCATTAAGGCATTATTCACATTATTCAACTATGTGTATTATTTTGCAATATTCACAAGGAACATTCCAAAATAACTCTTGTGGCTTAAAGGGGCATGGTCACGATTTTTGTCAAATTCTATTTTTCTGTTTTTATTATTTATTATGTTTTGAGAATACATTTCTAATTATCAAGTAAAATTTGAGAGTCAGTCGTAGAGTTATAAGCAAGAAACAGGGCTAACAATTGTTTGTCATGTAAACAAGGCCCGTGCCCTGTTTTTGTTTATATAGGATTAAAATACCAGAAACAATTCTTTTTCAAACTGATTTGTCTATCATCTAATTCATTTTAAGCATAAAGAAACAGTTCCTTACGTTTAACACATTCATTTAAGGTCTAAAACTGGAATTTGCACTTCAACATTCAAAATGTAAACAAAAGCTTTGTTTACATACCGAAGAATTGTAAGCTTTGTAACTGACTTATATCTCAACGAATGCCACTCCAATTTCGGTTGCATGTCAAAAATGCCCTACTGAAGCATTGTAAACATTTAAATCGATGCCACAACTGTTCAAATTTTAAAGACGTGCAATGTCTGAGGGGAAAATCCTTTTTTGAAGAGGGCTCGATGGTCACAGCCATTTTAGAGTATTTTAATCTCCTTAAAAGAAGAGCTTTGTAGAAAAATATCAGAGAATGATCAAATATTTGGATTTTTTGTTTACTAAATGGTAGTTCATGGGCCAAATTAAAGTTTAAGGCAAATCTGTACATTAATTTGTTGACCATCCAGCCTCCTTAATTAAGTGCATGAACATGTTCATCTTCACTTGCTTTAATGTTTATTCATTAAACAGACAAGAAAAAATAAGAGTATCAGACAGTTTATATAACATTTAAATGTTTCCAAACACAATTAACAAAGGATCTGAATATTTAATATCAAGGAAAATGTTACATATACAAAATGCCCAATTGCATTAGCCTGAGTATAACCATCACATTATCAATGTCTAGCAATATGAAATCTGCACTCTAAAGAACGGAGTTATAGGTGTTGTTGTTACTGTCTGGCAGCGATCGTACTTTTTTACAGATCTAAACAAAGGCACGTAACTTTCGGGCATTAAGATTTTTCACAAACCAGGGGGTTACCGACTTTACACGCACTGACACAATGTCACATTTCTGGATTGCAGAAGTCACTTTTGGAATTTTCCTTACTCCTATGTAGCCAATAGGTAGCGACTGGTCTTACACACTTACGACTACACGTATGGCATTAGCATCTTTTGAATTGTCTGTCTCCGGCAACAAATTCACCACAATCTCTTGTTGAGAACGAATAGCAGACTTCACAGTTTTTAAGTTTGACTGGTAATTTTCTTCTTAGGTTGACCCCTTCACAGCAAATGCTTGTGTGAAAAGCTCAGAGGATTCCCCATCATCTTCGGAACATTGTTCGCATTCATCACTTGACTCTTCATTTGGTTCAGACGCGACAGTCTGATGAAAGGTTCCTGTACTTTGGGCACAACACAAACATGATGATTTTTCAATGGCAGGCATTCCTGGAAGGTCAGCAGCATTTGTTTGTTGTGGTTTTCCTGTATAGTGGGCCCCAGGTACAGCAGTGAAGGACCAAACCATGACTGCCCATGATTCTTAACCATTGCAAAAAAGTCCCCTAGCTTTTTCTTCGTCAAACTGAAACAGAAAATTTGAAAATTTAAAACTAGTGAATCATAAAAAAAACGTTGCAATATCTGGTAAAACATATCAGCTCTTAATTTAATAGAGTTGCCCACTTGATGTCCAATTTATATATATATATATATATATATATATATATATATATATGTAGATAAATAAAGCCTTGGTACAGCAAAAAATACTTAAATAAATAAAACAGAATGCGACAGTCCAAATTAAATAAATTGTTTACTGTTAGCGCTTTCAGCCATGTCGGCTCTTCAGACAGTTATACAAAATTAAAAACGTTGTTTGTAACGTTGTCAATGACGTCGTGTTTTTAAAGTTCATTATGATGTCACAATGTACATCAAGGTAGCGATGGCGTGAACTTAATCAATGCAGTTAGGCATAAAATGTAAGCAATGCATAGACATATAATAAAATACATATACACACAAAAAATAATTGCAATTTAGAATTTATCTTTTAATATCAATTTCTTTAAAAGTTACAACAACACTAAAATTAGACATTCGTGAGTTTGTTGTGGTATTTGCGAGAATCAACAAGATCGCCTGATTTTTTCTCATTTCTCTTTTTTCTTAAAATAAGGCATACAACAGTGTCGAATTATTAACTCAACTTCCCCATTACCTGATTGAAGTTTTAAAAATTTATAAAAGAAAAGTTAGGAAAACGATAAGTACCTTAAAATCGCCTGCATTGTCGACAAGCAACAATACAGTCGACTGCTTGGGAAGTCTGGAATCAAGCCGATCGTCAGCAATCAGAATACGGCGTCGTACCATTGGTTTGTTCACTGGACTAATGTGTGCAATCCGCGCAAAAACGCTGCCACTTGGACAGTCTCTCATTGGAATACAACACCAAAAAAACACAATTCGTCGCAATCTAACCATTTACTCGTCGATGTTACCACTCTGACCGCCAATTTAAAAATGACCGCTCTAACGTCCAGCGATCGATAATATAGTCCGAAGTTGCGTGCCATGTGCAAAACGCGCAGCCTCCTCTGCTACACTACCTGATGATGTTTTCACTCCAATTTGAGCTTTTTCTGGCCAATTAGATTTTGAAAAGATTTTTAAAAATGTTCTCTATACATTCTTATGTAAAAATCCATCCTTTCTGGCCTTACATATTTTGAGAAGATTTTTGAAAAAATACCAACAAATTTTCAAAATTTCTAAATTATTTCATCTTTAAAGATGCTGTGACCCTTTATTTGAACAAACTTGAATCCCCTTCACCCAGTGATGCTTTGTGCCAAGTTTGGTTGAAATCTGCCCAGTGTTTCTTGAGAAGAAGATGAAATGTGAAAAGTTTAAAACGACAACGCCAACACCAATGCCAACGACGACAGACAAAGGACAAACTTTGAACAGAAAAGCTCACTTGAGCTTTCAGCTCAGGTGAGCTAAAAAGACAATTTTTATACCAAACGAAGTTTGGGGGGTATATAGGAATCACCTTGTCTGTCCGTCCGTCCGTCTGTCTGGGCAAAATTCGTGTACGGTCTATATCTTTCTTATGGTGAACATTGTACGTTCCAACTTCAGTCAAAGATTGCATATGACTTAAGGGTGTGTCATGACCTTGACCGACGGTCATTCGTGCAAGGTCAAGGTAACCGGCAGAAAAAGTGCAAAATTCGTGTCCGGTCCATATCTTTTTTATGGAGAAACATTGGAAGTTCTTTCTTTACACAAAGATTGCTTATGATCTTGGGGTGTGTCATGACCTTGACTTAAGGTCAATTTGACAAGGACAAGGTTAGTGGCAAGAAAAGTGCAAAATTCGTGTCCGGTCCATATCTTTGTTAAGGTGACACATTAGATGTTCTTCCTTTACACATAGATTGCTTATCACCTGAGGGTGGGTCATGACCTTGACCCAAGGTCTGTTGGGGAGGGATAAGGTCAGTGGCAGGAAAAAGGCAAAATTCATGTCCAGTCCATATCTTTCTTATGGAGAACATTGTACGTTTTTACTTTACACAAAGATTGCATATGACCTTAGGATGTGTCATGACCTTGACCAAAGGTCAGTTTGACAAGGACAAGGTCAGTGGCAAGAAAAGTGCAAAATTCGTGTCCGGTCCATATCTTTGTTAAGCAGAAACATTGGAAGTTCTTACTTTACACAAAGATTGCTTATGACCTGAGGGTGGGTCATGACCTTGACTCAAGGTCTGTTGGGGAAGGTTAAGGTCATTGGCAGGAAAATTGCAAAACTCATGTCCAGTGCATATCTTTCTTATGGAGAAACATTGGAAGTTCTTATTTCACACAAAGATTGCTTATGACCTGAGAGTGTATCATGACCTTGACCCAAGGTCATCTGGGCAAGGTCAAGGTCATTGGCAAGAAAAGTGCAAAATTCATGTCCGGTTCACATCTTTCGTATAGAGAAACATTGGAAGTTCTTACTTAACGCAAAGATTGCTTATGACCTGAGGGTGTGTCATGACCTTGAACAAAGGTCATTTGGGCAATGTCAAGGTCATTGTTAAAAAAATGCTTTATTCCTGTCTGTGTCATGTCTTGTATTAATGGAAATGATTAGAAGGTAATTTTTTTTTTCTTAGCGGGGGGTATTAATCATGAGCTTGCTTACAGTACTTCTAGTTTCAATTGTTTGCAAGAAAGCGGGAATAAGCTCATTTAGCTGATGTCATAGATAAACAGCTATTGGACAATGTAGACCTATATCAAAATTAAAGTGATAGACATCCTCTGTATAATGTTTGCTGAAGTTTTGATAATTTTACGATACGATACTATTTAAAAATTGGAGGCAGATATTTGACCAAATCAAAAATAATCCTTTCTTTTAACAGAAGTTTTGCATAAATCTAAACTTATAAATTAAGACATGATGCTAATAAACTCAAACATGCCTGCACCATGCTTACACCTTTGATATTTCAACACGAGACGTGTGATGTCCGTAAGCTATAATTGAATTTTATAGATTTAATTAAATACCTACTTCCATTTTCGATAAACTAGCTCGAAATAGTAAAAATGAGAGTAAGGTGGTTGACACGCGTTGGCGGATCCAAGTCAGTGAATATTTGCATCAAAATATATGCTCAAAATGAAATGATATTAAATGATTATGCAATGAGTGAATATATTTACTGTGAACTTACTTAGATGAGACATTGAAGTTAAGAGTTGACAACTGTTGAATAAAGAATATAAAGCAATTTGTTTCTTGAATGCACGATTTTGGTTTTATAAGGATAGAACGCTTGCAATGCACGACCTCAGGTTAAATAATGGAATATTCCAGAACGGGGTAACCAAGAACGCGGGTTGACTTATCAACGTCATGGCAAATATTCAGTATAGTACGATTCATCAAGAATGTTGGAAGATACATTCGATTGGACATCTTTGGTTAATACAAAAAGTTAATAAATACAATGAAACAATTTGTGGCAATTTTAATGTAGATGAGCCTTTTTTATCTGAAATTCTGTTTTGGGACAGTGGTAAAAAGAATAGTAAAATTTGACTTAAAGAACAAATTTAAGAGATACGACACACTAAATACCCACTCATGTGTTTGAAATAAGATAAAAATTAAGTTCGTTTTTCCTGTTAGCTGCGATGCTCCTCCTAATAATCAACCATGCAGTTGTGTTTTAATTTCAATTTAAACGAATAAGCTAAGAAAGCAATTAAGAAAAAGTTCGGATAAAGTATGTTACAAGTTAACAAAAAACAACCCCAACAGGTTTCATTATCTTTAGCATTGTATCATATTAATGTGTAAAGTGTTAATTCCTGCGCTTGCGCGGGATATCACCTATAGTCTGTCCCAAGTTATTGCTTCCACCACTTTTTGATGATTTTAAATAAAAAAACACATACCTGTGAAAAAATGCTGTTGAAATCGATGAAAGGGAAAATATCCAAGATATCTTCATTGACAAATTATCATTTTTCACTCATGAAAGTTCACAGGAACGAAAACAATTTTTTACGGAGATTTATAATGGGGAATGTTCACATCTTTTCTCCATTCGGAAGTACTCGGGATACCTCGCACAATTTTTCAACGTTATCATTCGGGCTTAATCATGGCTGATGCAATACACAATCCCCGTAGACTTTCTATTTTGTGATGTGTTTTGAAACCTGAAGCGGTAGAGGGGGCGTTTCAAAACAGATAATCTGGACAGTTTTCATATAAGTGGATGAACGTATTTTGAGTACAAAGGTATGTTTATAATTATCGAAATATCAAGCAACAACTTGTAGAAGCAAAAACTCGGGACAGAGTATAATACCATTTGGAAAAAAAAAGATGAACATTTCAAATTTCGAGGAAAACTGTTCTACATAAAACTTTAATCTATAACTTTACTTCGCAACCTCCCTTTGCATCAATTGAATAAAGGTAAACCAATAAACCCGGTCCTATATTCTGACAATGAGGAACTAATTGTATCGGAAACCCTTGTGTAGGGAAAATAAGCCACAATATTCGGTTGCCCGAACGTTAGTAAAAATAACGGCTAGTTAGTGCCATAACTTGCCGTTAAATATTTAGCGACTAGTTAGATGACTGTCAGTTAAATTTTTGTTGTTCGAAAAAAAAAAATCATAATAAATTAGCTAAATCAGATTTAGTTGATGTTTATTGGTTAAATCTGTGTTAAAATTGTCTGCACGCGCGTTACCTTACCTACGGTAATAAAATTGGCTAGCACAGTCAAAAGAGAAGGAAGTAGCAACTGGTCTTTGGTCGAATAACCACTTTAACATATTTTGTGGGAAAAAATAATTAAGAAGTTCTCAAAACAAAGCAGATTAATTTGATTACCAATGCGAAAAAGAATAGCAAATGGGCAAAGGTAACTGAATTGGCGAATGCGGTGGGGGTTCAATCGCAGATCGGTAGAACAGGTTGAGTTCAAGTGGGTAAAACCTGCAACAGGGGGCAAAAAGACCTTCACCGAGGCTCATAAATATGCGAGAAAAACGGACGGAGGTCCTCCGATAAAACCTCCAACTGCCGCTGAGGAAAAGATCATTGACTTGATGAATTATAGACCCAATTTCAGTAGAATGCTGCGGCATTTGAGTCATCTATGCCATCCATATCAAGTACAGTATATTAAATTTTAAAACTTTAAACGTACAGGAAAGTTGTTCTTTGTTCAAAATCAACTTAAAGTAATAAAATTCTATGTGTACTCAAATCCTTTTTAATGTAGTAAATAAAATTTCTCTATAAATCTAACGCTTAACTGATTGTTTACATTGTCGGCTGGCGATGCAAATATGATTGATGACGTCATACCACAGAAGGGAGCTAGTTTAATAAGACTAAGAGATTCAGGCTGAGCTGATTGGATTTCTCAGTCCTTATTTGCTGTTTTATCACTTGCAATGCAATGATGCAACACTTACAATTGTAAATCAAATCTTTTAGACTTTAAATGATAGGCCTATATACAGTTTAAAATAGACAAAGTGAAAGTCTTACATTGTCGCTGCATACATAATCGCAGGCTCTAAACATGGTATCCTACCGATTGAAATATTCAAATGTGTCGTCAATATCACTGGATCTGCAGTACGCATAAGTATCATTATCCTTTCAAATACCAACAGTCGATTTGAAACCATTTTGGATACCCATTCAAATTCAGGATCGATTAGCCTTGATACATCATAAATGGTATTTTTAATACAAATGCTGACGTCACAAGGGGGGCATAAAAAGGGTAATTTAAAATTGCATGCACGTGAGGGGGGGGACAGAGGAAGAGACAAACTTTACATAAACATATTAAGTGTTACATGTGGATGTATAAATACGTGAAAATTATGTACACTGTGTTATTTAACACTATATGCCTTCATCAAGGGTTACTATAATAGTACTTACTTATTTAATCAACATAAAGGTCAAAGGTCAATGTCATTTAAAAATATGTTAATTAATGAGTTTTTAGATCTCTTTTGTTTAGGGTGGTAGAGAAAAACTTTTTCATGAATATTGAAGGACATCTAAAGACATTTTAAATTATAGCCCCTTGGCTCATACCTTTGAATAATTACAGAGTTATTGCCCCTATTGTACGAAATGCTTGTTATCGCTACTCCTCTGAAACCATGAGAGATAGAGACTTGGAACTTTTACCAATGTCTTCAGTACAGTTAGATGGTTCTTCAATCTATTCATACCGAAAGGATCCGAGGCCCCTTTCTAGTTGTTATTGCCCCTGAAAGAATCTAAATTTTTATAAAATCGCTTCCAACTTTTTTATTATTAATCAAAGAGACTTCGGACCACTTGGTATGGGAGCGTCTTCCTTGGCCGAACAAAATGACATAAAGCTCAAAGGTCAAGGTCAAACAAACAAATTTTTTGCAATCGCAATCTTTTGACAATTTTTTATGAAATATCGCAGAAAAATATTTCATTAACTTTAATTGAAAAAACATTATAATAAACAAAAAAAAGTAATGAGGTGGAAAGACCTCTAATTGTTCGAGAACAATTAGTCTACTAGTATTGTGACTGGAGTCGTTATAAATTGTGTATGTATCAGTTTAAAATAATATACCTTAGCAAAGTATTTCTGAAGTCAAATTCTTGACCAATCAGAGCTATTTTTCACAAAACTATCAGATTTATATAGAACTTTACGATTTATCATTAGACATCTATACTACTATATTAAAATAATAGACTCGAATTTTTGGGCTTTAATACCGAGAAATCGGAGAATTACTGTCTTTTGTTTTATATATTTTAAACATCATTGGTACTTGAAGATTACCAATCGGAGAATTACTGTCTTTTGTTTTATATATTTTAAACATCATTGGTACTTGAAGATTACCAATTTGTTTTTATTTTCACTTAATCAAGCTTCGCTAATTAATAATCAACAAAAATTCCTTTAAAAAATCCGGAAATCACCTGGATTTTTTTTGATTTTACAAACTTGCGCATGTGCATTACATTCACGCTTAATCACGGGAGGCTTTTTAGTTCATGTTTCCACAATATCACATTTGCATGGATAAACTCGAAACGATAATACAAATACGTGTAACCTTTCATTGGAAATTTGCTATATATTCTGTTCATCAAAGAAAATACGGGAGATAACTCTAACTCAGTGCATTTAATTTGAAAAATCCCGAGAGTTCCAAATGTCAACATGGTGTGAAAAAAAGTGAAAAAGTGTTGAATTCTTCATTAATATAAATTAAATTTTCAGATTAAAGGTATTTACAGCCTCAAAATGGTTTGTTATGAATAATTTAACTGTTATTTTCAATGCAGCTTCATTATTTTCTCCAAAGTCGTTTCGGAGCGATTCTGCAATTTTTTGCTACATTACGGATATATGGGAGGCATTTTAACTGAGGTGAAGGCCTGTCCCAAGACACAGTTAGATTATTCTAATTAAGCAGAGTGTAGTGAAATTAATAATAGCATTATTGTAGACCTAAGGCTTGGTTATGTAAATGTCAACAATACGGTATGTCGATGTATCTATTTCGTAAATTTAATTCCGATATCATATGCAATTTCAACCCGTGCACGCACGGGTCAAAGTCTAGTATTTTAAGATAGTATGACAATCACGAGATATATTAGTTTCTTTTCGCAAAACTAGCTTAAGTGTAAGAAACTTTGAAACAATTCTTAACACACACTTCACTGTTGAATTTATTAATTTTCTTATTTTTCTCTATTTACATGCATTCATATGTCAAGATTTTTTTTCTATACTTGCGCGGGTGCTAGCTGTTTTTTTTTTTGTTCATATACTTAACCTTTTCGATAGTATAAAAAGTATATGGGGGTGGGGTGGGGGTTATTGCTAAACTGAGCTGTCTAAACTATAATAATCATGATAAAATTTGGTGATTGAAACATTAATATAAATACTATTTATTAATAAAATTATAAACACAATCCAAAGAATAAAAGGTATTTTATGATGTATATTGCACTCCTTGAAATCTTTATTAATTTATCGCTGTATTTGCGACTGTACAAACAATAGATGTTGTTTGAATGCATTCATTTGTGACCAAAAAATGGGTAAGAACTTAAAGTCCATGCGGTCATAAACATCCATGTGAAAATGTTTACGATGAGGGGTGTCCAATTTATCAGACGCGGTTAAAATCAGTTTCAATGAAGAATGTCTCTGTTGGAAATGCTCTGAGGAAGAAGACAAAAGACGTGAAAAAGGAAGCATCAGGAGTACATTTTTCGGGGGGGGGGGGGGTTACACTAAAGCCTTCAACTCGAACACGGTCGAAGAAGCATCACCATCATCTCCAAATAAATTTTTAGTTTTTGTATTTCTGTCCAAAGGTTCTGTTCTTTCACATGCATGAAAACTACTGTAAAGAGCTAAGTCACCAAGTGGAATTTTTTATAAAAAAAAATTATTATTTGGCTTATATTTTGTTTTAGGATTATATCAAAGTATTTTTTCAGTGCCCCATCCCTCCTAATTTCGTAAATTTAATTTACTCTGAATAGAATAAACTTTATAAAGTGCATACTTCTTCTGATGCCCTGTCAATATATAAATTATAGGCAAAATATAAAAAATACATGGTCACCTGCAATATGCCAGAGAGTCATACTTCCTTGGTTTATTGAATAGTAAACAATACCAGAGAACGAAGCTGTCTTTAAACGCTCAATTTTAGTATTTTACCCGATTTGTGTCTTAAAATAAAAAAAAAATTAAAAAAAATAATGCATGGATGTTACGGATGATGTTTATTTTGATTAAAAACACAGTACTAAAGAAAGAAGACTGGGGAATAAGATAGCGCAAATGCCCATTCGGTTTATTCGTAAAATAGATTTTCAAATTTAATTTTTTCCAACTAAAGATTCTTCAGAATGTTATAATACAAGTTTACAAAAGGATAATTTCCAACTATATTCAGTTTTGAATATTTTAACAAACGATAAGAAGTAATATAAATTATAAAACGTTGGTGGTATCGAAGCTACAACCTAAAAACCTTAGCTCTATGTTACCTTCTGTCGGGTGCTCTAACCACTGAGCCATTTCAGTCACAACAAACTCCATTGTTTAAACCGTATAAGTGACTTCGACCACAAATTTACGGACTTGTAAATGTTTTTTTTTTTTAAAGTTCAATTGTTAAGATACAAAATGACAATTCTAAAGTATAGTGGGTCATCTCCACGTTTTTGTTGATTAAAATCGGTTTGTTTTCCATTAGACTTTATATAGACTATAACAAAAATTTGGAGCTCAGACCCACTCTATAAAAGAAAAGGCATTGAAATTCTAAAACTGACACTATTTGGAGGTTTTGACACGCAAACGCCAGTTTAAATCAACCTATTCCAAGTATTCAACATAATTAAAGGTTATCAATCAATGTTATGAGGAATATACATTGTTTTCAATAATTTAGAAAAAAAAATATCAAATTTGATGATATTTTCATTTTAAGTATCTTATCTATCCTCGTATAGTCATTTTACACGCCTTATTCACCCATCTTCTTTACTTTGCACCAACAGCAGAATGAAATGAAAAGAGTCTGCAAAGTCGCAGGCACTGCAATTATACTTGGCCTTCGGTGGTGGACATATAGTATATATATATATATATATATATATATATATATATATATATATATATATATATATATATATATATATATATATTTATATATATATATATATAAATATAAGCTCTCGCCTTGTTTAAGTTGGTCTTAACACATATATTTGGTTGTCTTAAGAATATGACAGGTCTTAAGATAATCATAAGATATGACAGTTTTGTGAAACGGCTACATGCATAAACTGTCAATGAAAGGTCCCCAGAAAAAATAACACCTAAATTTTTGTGAGAAGACACGAATTCTAAATCACGATCTTGAAATTTCAATGAGGGACTTAAGTATTTTTTTAATATTACACTTTTGCAGAAAAAAAAACGTTTCCGAGATTGTTACTATACCACTCAGTCAGACAGTCCGAATACCATCGTGCTAATTAAAGAGAGAGAGAGAGAGAGAGAGAGAGAGAGAGAGAGAGAGAGAGAGAGAGAGAGATTAAAGTGGATTTAAGTTCTACAATTCATCGTGTTGCAATGTATATTAAACATCAGTACTAGTAAACCGTATAATAAAAGTTCATCACACAATTGTGTTAAAACATCCCCTTCTTTAAAGTCATTAATTGTACATTGTTCTAAAGATTTTTATAACTCTGGGTTTTGAATCTACCGCGCAAATTTGAATATCTGCAGGTGTCATAACGGTATTTTACTGAAGGATGGCTGAAGCAAAATAATTCCCGAGTTCCCCTTTGAATTCGGGGCGTTTCCGCGCGCGACAGATGCTGAATTTTTATGAGATGAAAAACAATGTGTAAGATCTCTAACAATCCCAGTTTTCAAATAATGCGAGGTCATTTGAATTTTTAATGCGTGTTATCTCCGGAGGGGGGTAAAAAGGTCCGGGCTTGCTTTTCAAGCACATGTGTAACTTCGACGTAAACAAAGTATCACGCCTTGCTGGATGCACGTGTGTATTTTGCTAGAAAATTGTAAACGAAGCGTTGTTTAAAAAGATGTCAAGAGGATTCTTTCAGAAGTTCGTTTTGAATTTTTAATCTGTATCTAGAGTTGCGCATTTTTGGTAAGGATATATAGTAAAATTGAATACTGTAGTGACACCTGCAACAAATCGTTGTGGCTACACTAATATATTAAGCCGGGCTCATTGCTAAGCCATGGCCAGGTTATAGCTACGGTGTACAGTTCCGGGTGTTGAAAAAACATTTGAGGCAATACACATCGTTTTGACTGAAACTTACACGTGAAGTTAGCATGGTTTTAAAACTTTTTACAGTTTGAAGTTGTACTTTTATGATCAGTGCGAGACAAATAGGTATTTCTGATCTGATAATTTACTGATGAGGTTCGTGGTATATTGGAGAATAATATCCGCGGCATCTCTTTGATCTCGGCAATAACTGTAGTAGAATATAAAATAGATCAAGAAGGAAGTGGGGTGTCTAGTGGTTCCGAACCCCCGCCACTAGAAAATTTAGATCATTAAATTTACTTATAACAATAACAAAAAAGTAAGTCTCTGAACCACTCCACTTCCATGGCAACCCGGCAAACAAAATCTGCATGATACAATGTTTTCCTTTATGTGTATCTGAATAATATCTTGAACTTGAGAAAACGTTTCGAGATTCGCAAAGAAGTTAGCATAGTTATTTAGATTATTGAATTCTGTATTTGTTGGCGTTGTAGTCAGTATAAACCAGTTTAACTGGTTAATTGAGAAATAAAATCTCATATCGAATACATTCAGATCACAGCAACTTTTATATTATCATTGTTTAAAATAACCATACGTATCTTCTTTAATCAATTAGGTAACTTGTCTGTTATTTAGAACAAATACCCGGAAATCTGATTTCCATGAACTAGGCCATGAACTCGCCCACGTTATTTATTGCAAACGTATTGTATGATAACGCGTTTAATTGTACTCTGATCTGCTGACTTTGCTTTGCTTTAACTGCCTAAACAAACTAAGAATTGTACAAGATAATAATACTTAGAAATAGTTTACGTTTTAGGAAAGGATAAATATAGAATAATGGCAGACATTGTTTGTACATGCATATACGTACAGAACAAATGATTGTGCTGCAATTTCATAGGTTGAATTTTATTACCCGAAAGTAAAGTTTAGTTAATATTATAATAAAAACTCGATTAACTAATATTTGTGTTCAAATTGATAAAGAAAGCTTCGTAGCTGAAGATCTCTTTTAGTTTATCGTTACATGATCAATACAGCCAACCATTTCATTGTTTATTGCTTTGTACAATGTTCGAAAACAGTTGATGAATGTTCTTAACAGTTTTTATTTACATTTTCCAGTGTCTTTGCCTATGATAAGACTACGTATCGATTTTGTACTATATAACCCATAACTTCAAATGACGTCAAATTGAGGCGCTAACGGGGTTTGCTTATTTATATTTAAATATTTATTCGTACGATGGCTTAAATTATATAAATATAAGTAATAAGGAATCATTCTTTGAATATTATGAGGTGATAATTTCGGTCGGGGCGTGATCAAATCTATCATAAAGCCCTTCGGGCTTTATTGGATTTGATCACGCCCCGACCGAAATTATCACCTCATAATACTCAAAGAATGATTCCTTATTCCTTATTTGAATTCATTATTCAACACATGTTTTCAGACTTATAAACAAATGAGTAAAGATGTAAAATTTTATTCGAAATTTATTAAACTTCATCTCTATAAAACTTCAATAGGTAACAAAAACTATAACAAATGTATCATTGTATATAGTTTTAATAATCGAATACATTCTGTTACAAGTTATTTATCCCTGAGAAATGAGGCGTTATTTTTTTTACTAGACTTTGACCCGGGCGTGCACGGGTTGACATTGCATATGAAGTCGGAATAATCTAATATTATTCTAAAAGAATAATCTAACTGTGTCTCGGGACAGGCCTTCACCACAGTTAAAATGCCTCCCATATACCCGTAATGTAGAATCGCTCCGATTTTGAGAAAATTAATGAAGCTTTATTGAAAATAACAGTCAAATTATTCATAACAAACCCTTTTGAGGCTGTAAATACATTTTAGCTAAAAATTTAATTCATATTATTGAAGAATTCAACACTTTTTCACCAACGTTTTTTACTCGCACCACGTAGACATTCGGAACTCTCGGCATTTTTCATATCAAATGCACTGAGTTAGAGTTATCTCTCGTATTTTCTTTGATGAACAGAATATATACATGTAGCAAACTTTCAATGAAAATTTACACGTATTTGTATTATCGTTTCTGAGTTTATCCATGCAAATGTGATATTGTGGAAACATAAACTAAAGAGCCTCCCGTGATTTAGCGTGATTGTAATGCGCATGCGCAAGATTATAAAATCCAAAAAATCCAGATGATTTCCGGATTTTTAAAAGGAATATTTGTTGATTATTAGTTAGCGAATCATGCATGAGAAAAAATAAAAACAAATTGGTAATCTTCAAGTACCGATGATGTTTAAAATATATAAAACAAAAGACAGAACTCTTCCGATATCTCGGTATTAAAGCCCAAAAATTCGAGTCTATTATTTTAATACAGTAGTATAAAAGATTCGACAACGATAAACATCACTAAAGTATACATTCGTAATTATTTTATAGATTTTACTTGTTTTCATTTTATTCTTAGTTAGTCTTAGATTATTCAGATACACATCTATTGGTAGTGATTTTGTATATGTGGCTAATGTTATACATACATGTAGTTCAATGAAAGTGAAAAACAAATAATTAAATATCGTTCATGTTAGTGAGAAATCAACGTAGCATTCTACGTGATTTGTTTTGATGAACTAAGATAACATATCATTTACTTCATTGGACTTTCATCGAAGGTCGTTTGATTTCGAGCCAATTATCTGTGTTCATTGCTGTATAAAAGCAAAAGAGCATACCACTTCGAACACTATTCGGAAGATCACCTCATATTATATAAATTTAGAAGTTCAAACAGGTAAGATGATCATATAATTTATGTTATTGTAAACTTTGAATTGTGTCGCGATCAATCCAGCAGGAAACAACTTTATAAATTTTATGGATGGAAAGATATTTGTACTTCATATGTTTCATGTAAGCAAGACTTGTTCAATTTTTTATTAACATATCACGTGTGATAGATAATTCAGTCAATTATTATTTCTTTTTATTAATGCGGAAATTATACAAACCATAAACATTTATTTTTAGAATTAAACAAAATGGTGGTCACAAGGCACCTGTTGATTCTTGTGGTTTCAGCTATTAAGGTTAACCTGTCACCTGTACCCACATGCATATTCCTTGTGTTCTACAGACTATTTACCGGTAATTCAAATTAAATCGGATAATGCATGAACAATAATGGAACTTTAAGGAAGCATCATGCCTTGTTGTGGTTTGTGTTTGATAAGAAATTATGACAAACAAAATTAAGGCTGTTTAAAGAAATTTACAATTGTTAGTTGTGAACATTTGTTTTTCAATAAAAGTATGCAATTATGTTTCCTTTATTTTGTATTTGATAATGATATTTAGATGTGTTTACATAATTGAAAAATCACCCCCCCCCCCTTCTTTCCAATTGTCTCCATTAAGATTACATGTTGGATATGTAAATGTACATTTGACATTGAAATAACATCTGCTATGATAATTACTTTTAAAATGAACAAGAAACAACATATTTTTACCTTTTTAATGTATATATGCATAAAAATGTAGAAAAACATGTCAAATTTAAACATTTTTCATGGCATTCTCATCCGTCTCCAGCTTCCCGGGTGTGTTTGAATTTAATTTTAATTAAAGGCAGATATCTATCTTGTAGGTCTTACTGTTTTAGCATGGTTAAAAGGAGACTAGAAACCAGAATAGATGAGATATTCACTAAATATGATTGTTAGCTTACTTTTTTTCAATGGAAACAAGAAATGACATGCAGTACAGCATGTCTATTTGTTAATAAAAATGCTACAAATCATCCAATAAACAAAACAAAAAATCAATTTATAGTATCATTAATGATTGTTTTCAAATATGTGTGAGAAATGACTCAAAGAAATTGCCACAGGTTTCATAAAACTAGGTAACAGATTTCAAACCCTGACTTTTTATGAAAATCAAAAGATAGGGGAGGGTATACATGTAAGGGCATTTCTAAGTGATGTGATGCTTTTATCATGATAATATCATGTAGATGTATGTAGTATTGAATAAGGTTTCTTATTAATGAAGGTTGAACAACAATTGACCTCTGAAAGGTCAGGTAAAGATGTTTTACCCTATGAATCTGTGTTGAATAGAGGAAAGTGGAAATGGTGGGTTCACTTAAATGGCCATATTTTTTCTTAAACCTCAATAGAATTGGCAATATGTGGTATACTTTTTCTCAGAATTGTATTAGCTTTCTAATTCTAATACATAATGTCTTTTCATAAAGTATTAGTGTACTAACTTAAAGGTAGCAAGGGATATTTTGAAAAATTGAGAGTTGCTATACTTGAAGGCTTGTGAGTGTTTTAGCAACTCTCACATGAAATGAATTTTAATGATTATCATTTAGATTAGAGGAATGTCTCTTGCTGGAATTAGAATGCGATATGAAGGTCCCTAATGTTAAGTACATGAGAAGCAGAAGTAAATTGTGAAACTTGCGGCTATGACTGTTGTGTTGACTTTACACAGTGAAATTGCAGGTTACAAACTGGAGGTAAAATAACACAAAATGTAGGTGGATGGGACATAGTAAACTAAATATCGGTAAGTTTCTGACATGTGATAGTGCAAAAACACACGGTACGGAAGGTTAACCCTTTGAGAAGCAGTGTAGAGGAAAATTTACTTGGAATTATGTCTTAAACGGTACCGGACACCTCATCGAAAGACAATTCATCGAATGCGACAACTCATCGAAAGTCAACTAATCGATAAAAATTAATAAATATGTTTGAACACGTTTCAGGTTATTGTCTTCATTTTATTCTCAGTCACGATATGGCTGAGGGAGGTAGCGATTTTACCTTTATTCCTTCGTGTATCATACCCTGATATTTATAAGTTCTTCACGTCGCTGAAAGGTGAACAAGCACGAACTGAAATGATCATCGGTGCCCTAGTCCGAGACAAGGAACCTGATGAGCCGCGGAAATAAGAAATAACAAAAAACAAAAAGATTTACTCGAATGGCAATTATTTACCATACCTGGAAGGGCTAGCACACAATATAAGGTATTAATGTAAATGTTAATCAGTGAGAATACAATTAGAATTGTTGATACCTATTAGTTATTGTGTTTTACTTTTCACTTTTAGTGTCTACTTTTTCACTTTTATTTTCACTTTCATTAAGTTTCGATGAGTTTCGATGAGTATCGATGTGTTGCCGTATCCATGAGTTGTCTATTCCATGACTTGTATCAATTAGTTGTCATATCGATGATTTTTTTTCGATGAGTTGTCATAGACCCTGTCTTAAACAAAATGCTACCTAAAAGTGTTTTTGTTGGTGGCCCCGTTGAGGAGTTTAAAGGTTGGCCCCTAAAACACAGTTGTTCAGATATGTCCAAAACGTTCAACATTTTTTAAACATTTGTTGAAAAAAAATCTTAATATTTATGAAACCTTTTATTTGATATCAAGAAAAAAAGGCTAGCCCCTAAAATTAGGGGCCAAAAGGGCTCTAATGTCCTTTTATTATAACTCTTTCCTGAGCAATAGTTTGTTATTAGTCATAAATGCAAAAAGGGCTTAATAAACTTGATATAAAACTGAAATCCGTTTTGAATTCGGACGATGCATTACAGAGAAATTGGGGTTTAAAAATTGATTTTTCCGGAAATTTTGATTCCGCATTCTGGGTAAAGAAAATATTCTTACGTTCAAAGTTAAATTAACTCGTACCTAAAATAATTAGAAAATTGTAAAGTCGTACTTGAACACATTGGGATTTTTTTTGTTAAGTCGTTCTTTAAATCGTTAAGGTATTTGTTAATTTGTACTTAAAATCATTCGGATTTTGTTAAGTCGTACCAAGAATTTGTGATTTTTTTTTTCTTTTCGTTTAAGTTACTTTTGTTATTAGTTTAACAACTCTGCTTCTTACAGGAACTTTAAACTTTACTTTCAACATTAACAGTCTTCAGTTCAAAGTCAAATAAACTCGTACCTAAAAAAATTCGAAAATTGTTAAGTCTTACTTGAAAAAATTAGGAATTGTTTTTTGCTAAGTCGTTCTTGAAATCGATAAGGTTCTTGTTAATTCGTACTTAGAATCATTCAGATTTTGTTAACTCGTACCAAAAATAATTCGATTTTTTTCTTTTTGTTTTAGTTACTCATGTTTATTGGTTTAAGAACTCTGCTTCTTAGAGGAACTTCTAGCTTTACTTTCGACATTAACGGAAGACCCACTCGTTGCTTTGCAACGAGCTTTGCTTTACTTATTCTTAATATTCTTTTTCTGCCTTCTTTAAAGCTGTATTTCTCGAAAACTATTCACTCGATTTGCACCAAATTTTCAGGACTTATAGAGCATCGGAGGAAATAAATGTTTGCAGTTAAATTTTTTGATGACGTCACTTCCGGTTTTAGATATTGACGATTTAATGAAATTTTAACGGTCATTTTGTCCACGCAACTCCTCTGAAACTATTCACGATAGAAAGTTGAAATTTTCAGGGATTGTAGATGAAAGTCCGTAGATGTACCGCATTGTTTTAAAATATGGATAATACGCAAGACGTTGAAGCTCGCCTGAGGTCGAAAATTGGCACCAATTTTTTTCACAAAAATTTTGCACATTTTCTAAAATATTTTTAAAACTGTAAATATTTTGTTAAAACATGTAATGCAAAAGTTGTTTGAATTTCCACGGGCTTTCATTTGTGTGAATAAAAAGGGGCTGGCCCCTCAAATTAGGGGCCAAGAGGTCTCTAAAGTCTTTTTGCTAAAACTTTTTTCAGAACAATAATTTGTTATCAATTATAGAAGCAAAAATGTTTATTGTACAGCTGTTTATCTATACAGTATCATACTTAAGTCATATGTTACGTAATTAGGGGTTTCAAGGGGCCAGAAGTCCAAAACTTTGATCATTAAAATCTAGGAAAGGAGAAATATTTTGAAAAGCATTGTAGAAGAAAAGTTGCTCAGATTAATATTTTTAACAATATGATACCTTTAATTTTTTTGTTGGTGGTCCCGGTAAGGAGTTGAAGGGTCGGTCCCTAAAACACAGTTGTTCAGATATATCTAGAACGGCTAACAATTTGTGAACACTTGTTGAACAAATATGTTTATATTTGTGAGACCTTTCATTTGATATCAAGAAAAAGGGGTTGACCCCTTAAATTAGGGGCCAGTAGGGGTACAGATTCTTTTTATAATAACTGTATTTAAGCGATAATTTGTTATTAATCATAAAAGCAAAAATAAGAGCTTATTCTGCTTAATTTTAAACTGAAATCCGTTTTTAAATCGGACGATTCATTACAGAGATATAGGGGTTTAAAAATTGATTTTTCCGGAAATTTTGATTCCGCATTCTTGGTTAAGAAAATAGTGTTATGTTAAAAGTGAAATTAACCCGTACCTAAAATAATTCAAATATTCTTATGTCGTACTTGAACACATTTGGATTTGTATTCGCTAAGTCATTCTTGAAATCGATAAGGTTTTTGTTAATTCGTACTTAGAATAATTCGGATTTTGTTAACTCGTACCAAGAATAATTCGATTTTTTTTTCTTTTTGTTTAATTTACTTATGTTTATTGGTTTAAGAACTCTGCTTCTTAGAGGAACTTCTAGCTTTACTTTCGACATTAACGGAAGACTCACTCGTTGCTTTGCAAAGAGCTTTGCTCTAGTTTTTCTCCTTTTTTTATTTTCTTTAAAATTTTTTGCAGAAGATTTCTCAGAGATGTGTCGTCCGATTTCCGTCAAATTTTCAGCATCGATCTATTATCATTTGACGTTTATACATCTTTTTTGATTTTGTCAAAATCACTTCCGGTTCGAACTTATCCGCCATTTTGTCATTTTTTCTTCACTTTTTGTCGACGCATTTTCTCAAAAACGACTAAAGATAGAAAGCTGAAATTTTCAGGAAGGATAGAGGACATGCTAGTGTAGGTCACCTGGTTAAAATGATTGTCCGAAAATTCCGAATACGGAAGTTATTCGTATATTTCTTTATTTTATATTTTTCCAAGACGCAAACTTTGAGGCTTCATATCTTGGTTATTTTTGAAAGATTTTTGACAAAATTTTCAGGACAAATAGACTTTACCAAACACTAATTATAACATGTCATAAACTGTAAAATTCCTCTTCCGTTAATGAGTTATTCCCCTTAGATTTTTTAGGGTGTTTTGTTTCAAGACAAAGGGTCCGAGATTATAATAGTAGGGAGTGAGAATCCAACGAATTTGAATAACAGGGAAATTGAAGTTTTGCACACTTGTTTTTGTTTTTTGATTACGTTTTTTATTTAGAAAAAGGTAGGGAGGGGGTCAAATTATAGGATTCCAAAAGGTGCAAAAATTTACACATGTTTTCCTTTTTATATTTTAAACAAAAATATTTTGTTAAGACATGTAGAATAAAAGTTGTGCAGAATATTATGGGCTTTCGTTTGACACTATTGAAAAGGAGCTTGCCCCTTCAATTAAGGGCCAAAATTCCTTGAAAGTATTTGCTAAATAACTCAAAAACGGTTAGGAATTTGATATGGCTGTCGCTGGAATAGTTGTTCATTGGTATCGTACCAATGTCACTAGAATGTTACTTTGTTAAGGTATTGTGTAATATGTATGTAAAAAGCTTTACTTGTTAACATGTACCTGTTTTCATTTGGCAAATTAACGAAAAGCCATTATGTACAACTAACATTAATTCATCACAGAACATGTATTATTGTATTCAGGACGCTTTAATTCATTCGAAAAAAGTTTCATAACAGTATGCATTATATTTTTAAAGCTTTTACGTGAGGATTTGTAAAGTTCTGCAAGCATTAACCTGGTTTCTGATCTCTGTTTGTACCATTACGTAACCGATCCGTAGCTCGCGGCCGAGAAAATCGGTCGCCATGGTCGCGGCTGGTCTACCTAGCGGTCAGCGGTTATCTAATACACAAGATTCGCGTCTTACATTTATGGGTTCACAAAGAATTGTTTAAAGTAAATGTTTATATTTCCTATCTTAAGCATCGTCAGACAAAAGATTAATGGTGGATAAGTAAATCTAAATAGTTGTAACAAAAAATATCCACAAGACTCAAACACAAAAATGATTAAATCTTTAAATGATTAATCTTCTTTAGCTTCATAATTAAAAACGGTAGATATTTCAGTATAACTGTCATTGAAAAGAGGGCTCCTTGTTTTGAAATAGTTATATATTGTTTAAATAAAATAAGTCATTAAACTGCAAACATTTTAAGCCGAACATGGCCACGGAGCTCTGAGTACACAAGAATATAATTCATCCCCCGCATATGGCCGTGAATATCCCGGGCGAATGGGCATGCATGCGATTCGCAAAAGTCTAATAACACTTGCTTCATGTGCTTTTACTTTATCGCACATGTTCATTGATCCTTTGTATGTTCACAATTCAATCTTGATAATAACTACAGTATTTATTTTGTTAACATATGTTGATTTGATAGCACATACCTTTATCTTACACGACAGATGTAATATTAATTTATTTAGTATTGAATAAAATCATTGTCAGATTGTATATTCAAAATATTAAATACAATACAGAATTTAATAGAAAAAATTCGGTTAACAAAAATACTCTTAATCACAGCGTTCAAAGAAAATGCAGTTCAAAATTAAAATCCAGTGTTACAATACGTGTGGTAGGTGCTTGCACGATAGCGCAATAATTAAATGAAAACCCTCGCTGTGTGAAATTAAAGAGTCCACTGACTTTTTATAGGAATATTCACGTGAACTTTTGAACAACGTTTGTTAAGATTCAGGCTGTAGAAGCGTAACGGTCATACGTAACAGGCAATACAGAGTTCGCGTAGCTCATTCGTTAGAGTAATGGACATTGAGTACCATAGATACATATTAATACTGATATTGTTTTAAAAAACAAGTTACAATGCGTATACAGTGTTCTAATATATGCATTTAATTTTGTAATAATTTATAATGTAATATTTAGAATTTAATATAAAGAATTTAATATATAAAATTCCCCCCTCCGATTCCCAAAATCGTAAAGTTATCTTACCTGCGTTTCTTTGATCTTTATCTTAGACCTTTAATTACAACCTTGTACCTTTTTTAAACACTGTACAAAACACCAAACCAATTCGTTTAATTTTAACGCGTTATGAATTTTTTGGCATTTGGTTTTTAATTGGCGTGCTTGACATGTTCTGTAGAAAAAAAAGTCTTACTCCCTAGCCTTTCACACAATCCTAATGAAAATTCGGGTAAATGTACCTCGGACTCCATTCTTAATGTTTGCTAAATATGGAGCGGATCGGACTTAGTGAAAGAAAGTCCTGAGATCATACGGCACGTATACCTGTACCGGGAATTAAAATTTACGCAGTACACGGGATGTAGGCAGCCGTGAAATATTTCTGGTGCATGTATATTTCTTGTTTTGCGTTTAGTCTGTATCGCCGATAGCAAATGAATTACTTCTGAATGTAAGAACTGTGAAAATTTCTGTCATCTATTTACTACTGACTAAATTTACATGTTACTGATTTCGTCATTTCTACATTTATCAAAAATTTATCAATCGTGTTGAAATAAAACGGTGAAACAAAGAGAAATCAACACGGCAAATAATGTTCAACGCTGAAATGCATTTGTTAAACGTAGGCGCTTTCCTGCTAATTTTGTAAATAACAAACGATATCCATTTATACATGTCTACACTCTATATTATAAAATCAACAAGGCCTGCAACTGTCCGCCATTTTGTTAAAATGACCTTAGATCGATTTTAGAACATGCTATTTAAGTTGCGCTCGCAATTCTGCGTCTGCTGACATCCTTACCGAATTGATTGGATAAAAACGCACAATTGACATACATTCACTGCAGAAAGTGCATTATTGTATTCGGGATGCTTTAATTCATTAGAAAAATTTCATAATAGTATACCATGCTTTACTTAAAGATTTTACGTGGGGACTATTATTCACTTTTGTGAAGTTCTGCAAGCATTAACCCGGGTTTCTGAGCTCTGTGTGTGTGCCATTACGTAAGCGATCTCTCGCTTGCGGCCGAGAAAATTGGTCGCCATGGTCGCGGCCGCACTACCTAGCGGTCAGCGGCTAGTTAAATGAAAACCCTCGCTATGTGAAATTGAAGAGTCCAGTGACTTTTTATATGAATATTCACGTGAAATTTCGAAAAAAAATTGTTAAGATTTAAGATTCAGGCTGTAAAGGCGTAACGGTCATACGTAACAGGCAATGCAGAGTCCACGTAGCTCATTCGTTAGAGTAATGGACATTGAGTTTCATAGATACATATTAATACTGAAATAGTTTTTTATAAAGTTACAACGCCTAAACAGTGTTCAAATATATGCATTTAATTTAGTAATAATTTATAATGTAATATAAGAATTTAATAATGAAAGTTTAATATAAAAGTCACCCCCCCCCCTCCGATTCCCCAAATCGTAAAGTTATCTAACCTGTGTTTTTTGATCTTTGATCTAAGATCTTGAATTACAACATAGTACCCTTTTTAAACACTGTACAAAACACCAGACCAATTCGTTTATTTTTAACAGAGTTATGAATTTTTTGGCATTTGAGTTTCAATTGGCGTGCTTGACATGTACTGTAGAAAAAAATTCTAACTTCCGAGCCTTTCACACAATCCTAATGAAAATTCGCGTAAATGTACCTCGGACCCCATTCTTATTGTCTGCCAAATATGCAGCGGATTGAACAATTTAAAAGAAATTCCTGAGATCAAACAGCGCGTATTGCCTGTACGGGGAATTAAAATTTACACAGTACTCGAGATGTAAGCAACCGTGAAATATTTCTGGTGCAATGTATATTTCTTGTTTTGCGTTTAGTCTGTAATAATGATAGCGTGTGAACTACTTCTAAATGTTAAAACTGTAAAAATTACTGTCATCGATCTTTTACCGAATAAATTTACATGTTACTGATTTCTACATTTTTCACGATTTTATCAATCCTGTTGAAATAAAACAGTCAATCATATTAGTAAACGACACGAAAATAAATTATCAAAGCTAAAATAATGTGTAAAATGCATCAGTCATTGTTTTAGGACTTCCCTTATTGTCGTTAACCGAATCCGAGATCCACACCTCAAAATTCTACTTTCGATTTGACCCAAGTATGGCATTTTCAAACTGACATTTCTTACACGGTTTAAGTGCCTGGATCACCTTATTTAGATCTGACCTTTCGATCTATGTCCTGTACTCGACACGTCTTTACGACGAAGTACAAATGTGCTTGAAAATCAAGCTCGAGCCTTTTCAACCCCCCTCCGGAAACAACACGCATCAAAATTAGGAATATTTACGTGAACTGCTGTAAAAGCGTAACGGTCATACGTAACAGGCAATGCAGAATCCTCGTAGCTTATTCATTAAATTAATGGACATTGAGTTTGATACTGAAATAGTTTTTTTAAAAATGTTACAACGCTTATACAGTGATGTAATATATATGAATTTAGTAATAATTTATAATGTAATATTTAAAAACTTTATATTGAAAGTTATAATATAAAAGTCACCCACCCCCCACCCCCGATTCCCAAATCATACAGTTATCTTACCTGCGTGTCTTTGATATTTGATCTTAGATCTTGAATTACAACCTAGTTCCCTTTTTATACACTGTACAAAACACCAGACCAATTCGTTTATTTCTAACAGGGTTATAAATTGAGGTTCAATTGGCGTGCTTGACATGTACTGTAAAGAAAATTTTAACTCCTGAGCCTTTCACACAATCCTAATGAAAATTCTTGTAAATGTACTACGGACCCCATTCTAATATGCAGCGGATTGAACAATTTAGAAGAAACGGCGCGTATTGCCTGTACGGGGAATGAAAAGTTACACAGTACACGGGATGTAAGCAGCCGTGAAATATTTCCGTTTAGTCTGTATCGTCAATAGCATCTGAATTACTTCTGAATGTTAGAACTGTGAACATTTCTGTCATCGATTTTTTTGCTGACAAAATATACATGTTACTGATTTCGACATTTCTACATTTACAGAATTTATCAATCGTGTTGAAATAAAACTAATCAACACGGAAAGAATTTTCAACGCTGAAATACATCTGTTAAACATTGGCGCTTCCCAGCTAATTTTGTTAATGACGAACAATATCTATTTATTTATGTATATTCTCTATCTTATAAAATTAACAAGTAATAGCTTTCCCAAAAGGTTACCTGACTTAACAAAATCGTTCAATGGAAGCATGCATAAATCAATTAGTTGATCAATTTCTATTTGATTAGAAATTAATTTTAATTTTCGCTGCTGATCATAAATTCATAAACAGAATGTGTAGATTAAAAAAAAATTCAGTCTTGTCTCCGATCTTGTTCATGTACATGTATATCCCTTGAAATTAAATTATTTCATTAAATGAAAACTATTTTAGGAATGTACATGTCATCTTCGCTAGCCAAGGGTTTTTGGTCCACTCTGTTCCCATATATGAGGAACGGCTGATGGTTTGAATGAACTTATTATCCGTTGACATAGATCCATGGGGAGGGTGTCAAATAATTTTTTGACATTTGTTTTGCATCAAATACATATATTATACTTTTGATCTAATGTTTTTGAGTAAATCTATCGAATTAACATAAAAACTTGACTGCTAATTGTTTAATGTACATTTAGTAAGGCACGCGAGTTATATACCCTTTTCAAGATGAATGAAATCACCCAATTGATCGAAAATCGGGCCACATCCCGCTTCGGCGATTTATTTTCTCCAGTAGATAATCCAGTTTTATGAATATTATTTGTTTTAATCAAAACTGAAAATTCTTTGGTAATGATGATAATCCAACACCAGTTATTACATGTACTTATATTGTACCGTAATATACAATATGTAACAACTAGTTGCGATGACCCCCTCCCCCTTTCTACCGTACAAATATGGCTTATCTGTTTTTAAATCAGGATTACACACGTGCTCTTCTTTCTTTTGAATTTGCTAACAAAAATTGTCTTCACTATAATGGTATTGTTGGATTGGAAAACAAGTTGGAATTAGTTAAGGACACACGAGACATTCCTCAATTTTATATAGTTTTCCTTCATATATTATTCCCAATTTATTAACATTTGAACCTGTTAATTCCCAAAAATTCAGGGTACATTACCAAGCTATTTTTAGAGCTAGAATATTTAGAATTTTCCTTAAATTAGCATGTAAAATGCATTTGAATGCTTATAAATAAAGTCATAGTATATATTTTCAATTGAACACTTACATTTAAATAAAAAGTATCATATCATATGAAAATATAATTATGGAATTACTTCACATTGTGGAGATAGGAAAAATAGAAAAAATGGAAAAAAGGTCGCGTCTGAGCTTAAAGACAAAAACAGTACTTTTTAGGGATTTCCGTCTTCAGTCGTCTATTATTCTATTGTTCCTTTTTACTTTTATCTTTAGGGTCTTCCGTCTTTAGCAGAAGACCCTTCTATTAATCTATTGTTTCATTTTTCACTTTTATTGGGTGGTCTTTTCTTACAATTCTTATGTAGAAGATTTCTCGGAGATGGGTCGTCATATCTAGATTGCCCTTGCAATTTCGCGTCGAATGGTACCACTTTGTTCTTTAGTGGATAGAATTAATTTTTTTTAAATACAATCTCTTTATTTTTATCTTATCGATTAAAAAATGGACGGAAGACCCACTCGTTGCTCGCAACGAGATCGCATCTAGTTCTTATTATTAAGGTCTTCCGTTTCCAACGGAAGACCTTACTGTTTTTCTACTGTTTCTCATTCTTCTATATTATTATTAGGGTCTTCCGTTTCCAACGGAAGACCCTTTTGTTATTCTTCGGTTTCTTTTTATTATTAGGGTCTTCCGTTTCCAACGGAAGACCCTTTTGTTATTCTTCGGTTTCTTTTTATTATTATTATACTTTTTCTTTTTTTCTGACTCCTTTTCGGCTTCATAACTCAAAAAGTTTTCAACCGATTTAGATGAAACTTTCAGAGATTATGTGCAACTACTATGCCTCAAAGATATCAAAGTTTCCATGAGAACGTCACTTCCGTTTTTACGTTACGTCGTTTTTAAAATTTTAAAAAAGTCATTTTGTCCGGGGCATTTCTCAAAAATGCTTCAAGATAGTGGCTTGAAATTTTCTGTGGTTATGAATTTGTCAATTTACCTGTGCAATAAGGCTGGAAATGGAAATCCGTAACTTCCGGTCGAAACCGGAAGTGAATCAAATTTTTCGAAAATTTGAATTTTTTGATCAGATTAAAAATGTATAAGTGTTTTGTAGAGCTCATTAGGCCGAATCTAACACTGAAATCCGTTTTAAAATCGAACCACGCATATCAGAGATATTTGGGTTCAAAAATTGATTTTCCGGAAATTTTGATTCCACAGTCAAGTTTAAGAAAATAGTGCAAAATTCACACTGAAAGTAACTTTTACTGAAAACAATTCGTACTGGTAATAAAACTATATATAAAACCATAAAGTTATATGCATAATGTAGAGTTTGCAAAGCTTAATAAAAAAACTGAAATTCGTTTTAAAATCGGATGATGCATTGCAGAGATATCGAGGTTTAAATATTGATTTTTCCGGAAATTTTGATTCCGCAGTCAAGATTCAGAAAATAGTGCAAAATTCACACTGAAAGTAACTCCTGCTGAAAACAATTCGTACAGGTCATAAAACCGAACTCTTTTTTTTTAAATAGTTAATCTTAGTGTTTATTGAAACGATTTCGTTTGATAATTACGTTGAATGTATAAACTTCGTTTGGAAAAACAGAAAATTTTGTCAACAAAAAACAAAGCAGCTGGAATTGAAGACACAGATCCCGATTCTAACAGCGAAAAGCGATCGAAAGTCTTTTCTAAAATTTGGCAAAAGTGTTATTTTAATCGCAATATTAAGCCTAGCCTAATCGTCGCAGATCTTTCAGTTGTTGAATAATAGAACAACACTATGTAACGTAGATTGGATCACTGAATATAGAGTTTGTAAAGATTTCAAAAATGAATATATATTTATTGTAATTATTTACCTGAAAAATAAATGCATTAATGTAATGCATGTCAATCTGTGTTTTGCATATTAGACACAAACTTATTAGTTTTAATCGAAATAATTATCGTACGATTCACCATGTCAACTCGCCATGTTTTGACTGCGAACAACAGCTGATAGCGGTGTGTCAACATTTTTAAAAGAAGCATGGTCTGCAAGACGTCGATAGTGGGACATTCAGCTCAACTATCGTATGAGAGATTATAAAGGTATGTTTCAATACAAGATATGTCGTGTTGACTTTTTCTTTTCAAAGTATTTGTACTTTTCCATCTAACCCGAGATTCCTCTGACCCTATCTCCGCTTTTGACGTGCGTCACAGTATTAAAGCGGATGTTAGAGTCAGAGAAATCTCGGAATATTTTCTGTCCCGTGTATTTTCACGTGTATGTTTTGTACATCACTCTCTCGAATTTCTATTTATTATTTTCCTATGTTTATGTATGTCTTATTGTGTATTGAACAAAACATCATACACTGTAAAACAGTGCAATTAAAAGGGGTGGGGGTCCCAAGGTACACAAGAGTAGAATGCTGTAATGCATGTTTGCATGATGATAACTTTACCTTAAATATTTGAATATAGCAGATCTTTACCATATCGCCTTTCACTTGATTTATAAATTTAAAAACTCAGACAGGCTTCATCTTCGCTAGCCAAGGGTTTTTGGTCTACTCCGTTCCCCATAAACGGGGAGCGAAGTGGACCAAAAGCTCTTGGCTAGCGAAGATGGACAGGCTTGTGCTTAATTAAAGATATTTGACATGGTAAATATTCAATCTAATTAAAATTAGACCTTTCGTCTGGCTCTCTGTTATATATTGTTATAGCTGGGGAAAGAGCATGTAAAACAGAGTGCAAGATGAAAGGACCTTCATATTATATCAAGCTCAGATTTTAGGTTAATGTAAATTTATGTTCCCTGATATCTATAAAACATTCATCTCAAGATTTATAATTATTTTACTTTAAAAATTGTTTACATACAATGCATATCACATCTACATTGTATGTAAACAATATTTAAAGTAAGATAAATGTAATAATTTTTACTGCATGTGACTCAGATCTCTCTCGATCTCTCTCTCTCTCTCTCTCTCTCTCTCGATCGATCGATCGATCGATCTCTCGCTCGTGCTTTTAATCTTGGCAAAGCGTCAGAGAGCAACTAAATTTTGTAACAAAAATATCTCTGTCTAGTAAAAGAAATCAACAGTGCATTGAATATTAAAATGAGCATGTTACTGTGGTTTCATCAATATTCGTGGGTATCAATTTTCGTGGATTTTCTGAAAACCACAGTTTCAAGGATACGTAAATTCGTGGCCAATGACCCTATCAATACAAAATGTTAGTTGATATTGTTCTTCGATGAGCATTTAATTTCATGGATCAACTTAACAACGAAATCCACGAAAATTGGTATTCAACGAATATTGATGAAACCACAGTATCAATCCCTTATTTTTTGAGTGTGCAACCAAAATCCAAAGCTTTGTAAAATTGTTCATGGATTTTTATGCGCATTATGCATAGTATTGTTTTTAAAACATGCAATTAATAAGAAAAAAACCTAACTAAATTTATTCGCAAAAAAACCCCCAGTAGAATTGATAAAACATGGCATAGCAGAAGCTTATACTTTGACGCTGTTTGGATGGGTATAATATTCCTTTGTAGTTTACAAATTGAAATATTGACTGTCGCACAATGAGTAAAACTCTCTCTCTCTCTCTCTCTCTCTCTCTCTCTCTCTCTCTCTCTCTCTCTCTCTCTCTCTCTTAATTTGATATGTGTCTATACCCGAAAAAAGGGATAAAAAAATTTAATGTTATATTATGACTTGATATGCAAATTTTGTTTTTCTACTGCCTAAATGTAAATGTCATGTATTGGGATATCTCATACTTATTACACTGCATGGTCAGTGTATTTTTTCCAGAAATACTATGTATATGTTAATGTAAACACAGCTATTATTAGTACATGTATGTTATCACAGCTAATTGACTTTTTTTTTATTTCAGCTCAAAGCGGACTCTTGTTACAACATGGCGGTCACAAGGCACCTGTTGATTCTTGTGGTTTCATCTATTAAGGTTAACCTGTCACCTGTACCCACATACATATTCCTTGTGTTCTACAGACTATTTACCGGTAATTCAAATTAAATCGGATAATGCATGAACAATAATGGAACTTTAAGAAAGCATCATGCCTTGTTGTGTTTTATGTTTGATAAGAAATTATGACAAACAAAATTAAGGCTGTTTAAAGAAATTTACAGTTGTTAGTTGTGAAAATCTGTTTTTCAATAAAAGTGTGCAATTATGTTTCCTTTATTTTGTGTTTTATGATAATATTTAGATGTGTTTACATAATTGAAAAATCCCCCCCTTTTCAATTGTTCCCATTAAGATTACATGTAGAATATGTAAATGTTCATTTGACCTTAAAATAATATCTGCTATCAATGATAATTACTTTTGAAATGAACAAGAAACAACATATTTTTACCTTTTTGTATATGCATAAAAAATGTAGGAAAACATGTCAAATTTGAACATTTTTCATGGAATTCCCCTTCGTCTCCAGCTACCTGGGTGTGTTTGAATTAAAATTTAATTTAAGACAGATGTCTAACTTGTAGGTCTTACTGTTTTAGCATGGTTCAAAGGAGACGAAAAACCAGAATAGATAAGATATTCACTAAATATGATTGTTAGCTTACTCTTTTTTATGGAAACAAGAAATCACATGCAGGACGGCATGTCTATTCATTAATTAAAATGCTACAAATCATTAAATAAACAAAAAAAAAAATCAAATTTTATTATCATTGATACAGTGATTGCTGATTGTTTTCAAATATGTGTGAGAAATAACTGAAAGAAATAGCCACAAGTTTCATAAAATTAGGTGAAAAACCTCAGGTGAAAGATTTCAAACCATGACTGTTTATGAAAATCAAAAGATAGTGGGAGGGTATACATGTAAGGGCATTTCTAAGTAATATGATGATTTTATAATGATAATATCATGTAGTTGTATGTTATATTGAATAAGGTTTCTTATTAAAGGAGGTTGAACAACAATTGACCTCTAAAAGGTCGGGTAAAGATGTTTTACTATGAAGAACTCTATGAATCTGTGTTAAATAGAGGAAAGTGGAAATGGTGGGTTCACTTAAATGGCCATATTTTGATTAAACCTCAATGAAATTGGCAATATGTGGTATACTTTTTCTCAGAATTGTATTAGCTTTCTAATTCTAAGACAAAACATCTTTTCATAAAATGTTAGTGTACTAAGTTAAAGGTAGCAAGGGACAGTTTCGGATAAAGTACCCGTTAATATTTTTGTAAAATTGAGAGTTGCTGTACTTGAAGGCTTATGAGTGTTGCTAAGATTCATGAAATGAATTTTGATGATTATCATTAGTTAGAGGGATGTCTCTTGTTGGAATTGGTATGCAATATGAAGGCCCCTAATGTTAAGTACATGAGAAGCAGAAGTAAATTGTGAAACTTGCGATTATGACTGTTGTGTATACTGTACACTGTGAAATTACAGGTTACAAACGGGACATTATATAACTCGAAATGTAGGTGGATGGGACATTATATACCTATTTACTGGCTTTGAGTAAATAGGTATTTTATTATACCAAAGAAAACTTTATTTGTCGGCGATGCAGAATTTCTTGATGATAAACAAATAAGAGTTATCGGACTTTGAATTTAATGCAGCGATTGGATTACGTCAGAGGTGTTCCGAGTTTAAAAAGGAGGGAAATCAAATGTCGCCGGTGAATAGTTTTGATGACTATTCACCATGGGCAGATAGCACGGAAACAATTTCACGGTTAGATAGAATAGCATGTTTATTCATTGTAATTTTACATAGAAAATATTCACAGAGGTGTAATAAAGTAATTTATACATCAGTAAGTTTCTGACATGTGATGGTGCAACAAGCACACAGTAGGAAGGTAAACCCTTTGAAAAGCAGTGTAGAGGAAAAGTTGCTCAGAATAATGTTTTAAACAAAATGCTAAATAATAGGTTATAGGTCACCTGAGTCACTCAGGTGACCTATTACAATTGGTCTTCGTCCATCGTCATGTGTCGTGCATCGCTATCACTTGTGAACTAGCTACTAGACCAATTTTCATGAAATTTCCAGGACTGAGAGAACATTAAAAGATCTTGATGTTAAAAAGTTTTGGACTGATGACGTCACTTCCGGTTTGAGATCTTGAGGATTTAGTGAATTTTTATTAAGGACTATTTTGTCCACTTTATCTTTACTCCTCCAAAACTAATTAAGATAAAAAACGTGAAACTTTCGGGGATAGTAGATAAATGTCTGTAGATGATCCTTTTTATTTGATAATTTGAAAAATGCGCAAAGCGCCGAAGCTTGTTTTGCAGCAAATTTTTTTACGAAATTTTTGCCCATTTTCTGAAATAGTTTAGAATGTGTAAATTTTTTTTTAAAACATGGAACGCAAAAGTTGTTAAGATTTACATGCTCTTTTATTTGATAGCAGCCAAAAGGGTGTGGCCCCTCAAATATGAGGCTAAGAGGGCTCTAAAGTCTTTTTATAACTCTTTACTGAGCAATAATTTGTTATTACCAGGTAATTATAAAAGCAAAAATGTTCATTGTACAGCTGTTTAGGCCTAAACAGTACCATACTGAAATCACATGTTATGTAATTAGGGGTTTTAAGGGGCCAGAAGTTCAAAACTTTGATCATTTATATCTGAAAAAGGAGAAATATTTTGAAAAGCAGTGTAGAAGAAAAGTTGCTCAGAATAATGTTGTCAACAACACGCTACCTTTAAACTATTGGTTTTTGGCCCCAATAAGGAGTTTAAGGGTTGGCCCTTAAAACACAGTTGTTCAGATATCTCAAGAACAATCAACAATTCATGAACACTTGTTGAATATGTTAATATGTTTATATTTACAAGACCTTTCATTTAATATCAAGTAAAAGGGACTTTTTATTGAACAATAATTTGTTATTCATTATAGAAGCAAAAATGTTCATTGTACAGCTGTTTATCTATACAGTACCATACTTAAATCAAATGTTACGTAATTAGGAGTTTCAAGGGGCCATAAATCCGAAACTTTGATCAGTAATATGTAGAAAAGGAGAAATATTTTGACAACCAGTGTAGAACAAAAGTTGCTCAGAAAATGTTCTAAACGATATCCTACCAAAGAATTTTTAGTTGAAGCCCCGGTTAGGGGTTTAAGGGTCGGGTCCTAAAACACAGTTGTTCAGATATCTCTAGAACGGTAAACAAATCTTGAACAATTGTTTAACAAAATATGTTTATTTTTAAGAGTCTTTTTTATAATATCTCTTTACTGAGCGATAATTTTTTATTAATCATAGAAGCAAAAAATGAGCTTATTTTAGCTGAACCTAACACTGAAATCCGTTTTAAAATCGGACGATGCATTACATAGATTTTGGGGTTAAAAAATTGATTTTTCAGGAAATTTTGATTCCGTGTTCTTGGTTCAAAAAGTAGTGTTAAGTTCAAAGATAAAGTAACTCGTACCTCAACTGATTCGGTAATTGCTAAGTCGTATTTTAACACATTCGGATTTTTGGGGGCTAGGTCGTTCTAGAAATCCTTAAGGTTTTTGTTAATTCGTTCTCAGAATCATTCGGATTTTGTTAAGTCGTACCGATAAGTATTCAATTTTTTTTTATCTTTTTGATTAAGTTACTCCAGTTATTGGTTTAAGAACGCTGCTTCTTACAGGAACTTCTAGCTTTACTCCCGACATTAACGGAAGACCCACTCGTTGCTTTGCAACGAGCTTTGCTCTAGTTATTATACTTTTTCTTTTTTTCTGACTCCTTTTCGGTTTAATAACTCAAAAAGTCTTCAATCAATTTCAATGAAACTTTCAGCGATTGTTGCAAGTCAGCGTCCCTCAAAGATGTTAAAGCTTCAATAACAACGTCACTTCCGTTTTGACGTTACGTCATTTTTTAAATTTAAAAAAAGCCATTTTGTCCGGGGCATTTCTCAAACACCCTTGACGATAGAGGCTTGAAATTTTCTATGATTATGAATTTGTCAATTTACCTGTGCAATAAGGCTGGAAATGGAAATCCATAACTTCCGGTCGAAACCGGAAGTGAATCAAATTTTTCGAAAAAATGATTTTTTTTATCAAATCAAAAAGGTATATGTGTTTTGTAGAGCACAATCAGTTGAATGTAACACTGAAATCCGTTTTAAAATCGGACCACGCATATCAGAGATATTTGGGTTCAAAAATTGATTTTTCCGGAAATTTTGATTCCTCAGTGAAGATTCAGAAAATAGTGCAAAATTCACAGTGAAAGTAACTCCTACTGAAAACAATTCGTACTGGTCATAAAACTATATATAAAAATATGAAATTATATGCATATTGTAGAGTTTGCAAAGCTAAATACAAAACTGAAATTTGTTTCAAAATCGGATGATGCATTGCGGAGATATCGGAGTTTAAATATTGATTTTTCCGGAAATTTTGATTTCGCAGTCAATATTTAAAAAATAGTGTAAAATTCACACTAAAAGTAACTCCTGCTGAAAACAATTCGTAACGTTACAGGTCATATAACCGAACTCTGTTTTTTTAACTAGTAAATCTAAGTGTTTATTGAAACGATTTCGTTTGACAATATTACGTTGAATGTCTAAACTTCGTTTGGAAAAAGAGAAAATTTTGTCAACACGAATCGTAACAAAAGCAAAGCAGCTGGAACTGAAGACACAGATCCCGATTCTAACAGCGAAAAGCGATCGAAAGTCTTTTCTAAAATTTGGTTAAATTGTTATTTAAATCGCAATATTAAGCCTAGCCTAATCGTCGCAGATCTTTCAGTTGTTGAATAATAGAACACCACGTACAATGTAGATTGGATCACTATATAGAATTTGTAAAGATTTCAAATACGAATATATATTTATTGTAATTATTTGCTTGCAAAATAAATGCATTAATATAATGCGTGTGAATCTGTGCTCTGCATATTAAACACAAACTTATTAGTTTTAATCGAAATAATTATCGTACGATTCACCATGTCAACTCGCCATGTTTTGACTGCGAAGAACAGCTGATAGCGGTGTGTCAACATTTTTAAAAGAGGCATGGCCTGCAAGACGTCGATAGTGGGACATTCAGCTCAACTATCGTATGAGAGATTATAAAGGTATGTTTCAATACAGGATATGTCGTGTTGACTTTTTGTTTTCAAAGTATTTGTACTTTTCAATCTAATCCGAGATTCCTCTGACCTAACCTCCGCTTTTGACGTGCGTCACAATATTAAAGCGGATGTTAGAGTCAGAGGAATCTCGGAATATTTTCTGTCCCGTGTATTTTCACGTGTATGTTTTGCACATCAGTCTTTCGAATTTCTATTTATTATTTTCCTATGTATGTATGTCTTATTGTGTATTGACCAACACACCATACACTGTAAAACAGTGCAACTATAGTCTGTCGTAAGTTATTGCTACCATCACTTTTTGATGATGTTTAATAAAGATACACATACCTGTGAAAGAAATGCTGTTGAAATCGATAAAAGGGAAAATATCCAAGATATCTTCATTGACAAATTATCATTTTTCACTCATAAAAGTTCACAGGAACGAAAACAAATTTCTTACGGAGATTTATAATGGAAAATGTTTACATCTTTTCTCCATTCGGAAGTTCTCGGGACACCTCGCACAATTTTTCAACGTTATCATCCGGGCTTAATAATGGCTGATGCAATGCTAAATCTCCGTAGACTTTCTATTTTGGGATGTGTATTGAAACCTGAAGCGATAGAGGGGGCGTTTCAAAACAGATAATCTGGACATTTTTCATATTAGTGGATGAACATAGTTTGAGCACAAAGGTATTTATGATTATCGAAATATCAAGCAAAATGTGGTGGAAGCAAAAACTCGGGACAGAGTATAAAAGGGGTGGGGGTCCCAAGGTACACAAGAGTAGAATGCTGTATTTAGAGTGCATGTTTGCATGATGATAACTTTACCTTAAATATTTGAATATAGCAGATCTTTACCATATTGCCTTTTACTTAATTTATAAATTAAAAAACTCAGACAGGCTTCATCTTTGCTAGCGAAGGGTTATCGGTCCACTCCGTTCCCCATAAACGGGGAGCGAAGTGGACCAAAAACCCTTGGCTAGCGAAGATGGACAAGCTTGTGCTTAATTAAAGATATTTGACATGGTAAATATTCAATCTAATTAAAATTAGACCTTTCGTCTGGCTCTTAGACTGTTATATATTGTTATAGCTGGGGAAAGAGCATGTAAAACGGAGTGCAAGATGAAAAGAACTTAATATCAAGGTCAGATTTTAGGTTAATGTAATGTTCCCTGATATCTATAAAACAGTCTTCTCAAGATTTAATTATTTCACTTTAAAAATTGTTTACATACAATGCATATCACATCTACAATGTATGTAAACAATTTTTAAAGTAAGACAAATGTAATAATTTTTACTGCATGTGCCTCAGATCTCTCTCTCACTCTCTCTCTCTCTTTCTTTCTCTCTCTCTCTCTCTCTTGCTTATAATCTTGGCAAAGCATCAGAGAGCAACTAAATTTTGTAACAAAAATATCTCTGTCTAGTAAAAGAAATCAACAGTGCATTGAATTTAAAAATGAGCATGTTATCACTCCCTTATTTTTTGAATGTGCAACCAAAATCCAAAGCTTTGTAAAATTGTTCATGAAATTTTATGCACATTTTACATAGTATTGTTTTTAAAACATGAAATTAATAAGAAAAAAGACTTCCACTAAATTTATTCGCCAAAAAAACCCTCAGTAGAATTGAAAAAAACATGGTAAAGCAAAAGCTTATACTTTGACACTGTTCGGATGGGTAATATTCCCTTCTTACAGTAGTTTACGAATTGAAATATTGACTGTCGCACAACAAGTAAAACTCTAATATTCTCTCTCTCTCTCTCTCTCTCTCTCTCTCTCTCTCTCTCTCTCTCTCTCTCTCTCTCTCTCTCAATTTGATATGTGTCTATACCTGTAATATAATAATGTTATATTATGACTTGATATGCAAAGTTTTGTTTTTGTAGTGCCTAAATGTTAATGTTATGTATTGGGATATGTCATACTTATTACACTGCATGGCCAGTGTATTTTTTCCAGAAATACTATGCATATGTTAATGTAAACACGGCATTGCATGTATTAGTACATGTATGTTAACACAGCGAATTGATTTTTTTTCAATTTCAGCTCAAAACGGACTGTTGTTACCACATGGCGACCACAAGGCTTTTACCTGTTGATTCCTGTGGATTCAGCTCTTAAGGTTAACCTGTCACCTCTACCCACATGCATAATCCTTGTGTTCTACAGACTATTTACCGGTAATTCAAATTAAATCGGATAATTCATGAACAATAATGGAACTTTAAGAAAGTATCATGCCTTGTTGTGGTTTGTGTTTGATAAGAAATTATGAAAAACAAAATTAAGGGTATTTAAACAATACAATTGTTAGTTGTGAAAATTTGTTTTTCAATAAAAGTTGCAATTATGTTTCCTTTATTTTGTATTTTATAATAATATTTAGATGGGTTTACATAATTGAAAAATCACCCCCTCTTTTCAATTGTTACCATTAAGATTACATGTAGGATATGTAAATGTACATTTGACCTTGAAATAACATCTGCTATGATAATTACTTTTGAAATAAAGAAGATACAACATATTTTTACATTTTTAATGTATATATGCATAAAAATGTAGGAAAACATGTAAAATTTGAACATTTTTCATAGAATTCTCCTCCGACTCCAGGTGTGTTTGAATTTAATTTTAATTTAAGGCAGATGTCTAACTTGTAGGACTTACTGTTTTAGCATGGTTAAAAGGAGACTAGAAACCAGAATATATTAGATATTCACTAAATATGATTGTTAGCTTACTTTTTTCATGAAAACAAGAAATCACATGCAGGAAAGCATGTCTATTTGTTAATTCAAATGCTACAAATCATCCAATAAACAAAAAAAGATCAAATTTTAGTATCATTGATGATTGATTTCAAATATGTGTGAGAAATGACTCATAGAAACTGCCACAAGTTTCATAAAATTAGGTAAAAGATTTCAAACCATGACTGTTAATGAAAATCAAAAGATAGGGGGTGGGTATACATGTAAGGGCATTTCTAAGCGATTTGATGCTTTTATCATGATAATATCATGTAGATGTATGTTGTATTGAAAAAAGTTTCTTATTAAGGCAGGTTGAACAACAGTTGACCTCTAAAAGGTCAGGTAAAGATGTTTTACTATGGAGAACCCTATGAATCTGTGTTGAATAGAAGAAAGTGGAAATGGTGGGTTCACTTAAATGGCCATATTTTTCTTAAACCTCAATGGAATTGGCAATATGTGGTATACTTTTTCTTAGAATTGCATTAGCTTTCTAAGTCTAAGACAAAACACCTTTACATAAAGTGTTAGTGTACTAAGTTAAAGGTAGCAAGGGACAGTTTCAGATAAAGTACCCGCTAATCTATTTGTAAAATTGAGAGTTGCTGTACTTGAAGGCTTATGAGTGTTGTTAAGATTCATGAAATGAATTTTGATGGTTATCATTAGTTAGAGGGATGTCTCTTGTTGGAATTGGTATGCAATATGAAGGCTCCTAATGTTTAGTACATGAGAAGCAGAAGTAAATTGTGAAACTTGGGGCTATGACATTTGTGTTGACTTTACACAGTGAAATTGCAGGTTACAAAGGGAGGTTATATAACTCGAAATGTAGGTGGATGGAACACTATATACCTATTTACTGGCTACGAGGATGATAGCAAGTTTATTGTCCCCCTAGACAGCAACTATTTCACGAGGCGAAGCCGAGTGAAATAGTTGCTGTCGAGGGGGCGGGGGGTGGGGGCAATAAACTTGCTAGTGTCCGAATAGTCAGTAAATAGGTATTTTATTATACCGAAGAAACCGTCATTTGTCGGCAATGCAGAATTTTTTTATTATAAACAAATTGGAGTTATCGGACTTTGAATTTAATGTAGCAATCGGATTGTGTCGGAGGTGTTCCGAGTTTAAAAGGGAGGGAAATCGAATGCTGCTAATGAATGGTTTTGATGACTATTCACCATGGGCAGATAACACAGAAACCATTCATGATTAGATAGAAAAGCATGTTTATGCAGGTGCCCTAAAGTGATCAATTTGTTCATCTGTCTGTCCGTCCGTCTGTCCGTCCATCTGAGATCACTTGTCCGGAGCATAGCTTCTCTCCCCTTGGCCCAATCTGGCTCATACCTTATCCACAGAGTGCCTTTGGGTAAAGGGTGTGCAGTGACATTGAACCATGTTTCTAGGTAAAAGGCTAAGGTCATAGCAGAATTACATATACAATCCTTGTCTGGGTCATATCTTCTCTCCCTTTGGTCCAATCTGGCTAATACTTCACTCATAGAGTGTCTATGGTCAAACGATGTGCAGTGACTTTGAATGAATTTTGTAGGTAAAGGGTCAGGATCATATCGGATCACGCGAAAATTCTTTTTTCAAAACATTTATACTTTCCACTTGGCCCAATTTGGCTTCACATAAACAGAGCTTTTTAATAAAGGGTGTGTAGTGACCTTGAACCAATTTTCAAGGTCAACTGTCAAGGTCGGAGCAGAATTATATATATTAAAAAAAAATCCTTGTCAGGAGTATATCTTCTTTCCCTATGCTCCAATCTGGCTCATACTTCACCTACATGATGCTTTTGATCAAAAGGATATGCAATGGTGTAGATCAAGTGTCAAGGTCATATCAGATCACACAAAAATCCTTATTTCAAGAGCATATATATATTCTCCTTTTAGCCCCTACTTGGCTTATACTTTACCTTAACAGCGCTTTTTGGTTAATGGCATGCAGTGACCTTGAACAAAGTCAATGTGAAGGTCATAGCAGATCTCTTTTAAATCAGTTTTAGACCGTTCATTATTTCCCAGTGGCTTAATCTTGTTCAGACTGAACAAAAATGTCTGTATGTTAGATTGAATTATAAGTTCTATGCCAGCTGGAAAAATTTCTAAGTTGTAGGTCAAGGTCAAAGCAAAATCCTCTAAAATAATTTAAGCGAGGCCCTTTGAAATGGTCATCATCGCAATGTTGTCTAGTTCATAGTAAATTTATATTGAAAATATTTAAAGAAGTATAATAAAGTAAACTATACATCAGTAAGTTTCTGACAATTGAGTTGCAACAAGCACACAGTACAGAATTTGAAGGTCAACCCTTTAAAAAGCGGTGTAGAGGAAAAGTTGCTCAGAATAATGTTTTAAACAAAATGCTACCTAAAATTTTTTTGTTGGTGGCCCCGTTAAGGAGTTTAAGTGTCGGCCCCTAAAACACAGTTGTTCAGGTATAACTTGAACGGTCAACAATTCTTGAACACTTGTTGAACAAAATATGTTTATATTTACAAGACCTTTTATTTGATATCAAAAAAAGGGGGCTTGTCCCTCAAATTAGGGGCCAGGAAGGCTCCAAAATCTTTTCATAATTACTATTTCCGGGGAAATAGTTTGTTATGAATCATAAACGCAAAAAGAGCTCATCCAGCTAAATTTAAAACTTAAATCCGTTTAAAAATTTGATGATTGATTACAAGATATAACCGTTAAACAATTGATTTTTACGGAAATTTTAATTCTGCATTCTAGGTTTAAAAAATAGCTGTTAGTTCAAAGTTAAGTTAACTTGTACCTAAAATAATTCGAAAATTGTTTAGTCGTACATAAAAACATCCGGATTTTTTTGTTATGTTGTTCTTGAAATAGTTAAAGTTTTTCTTAATTCGTACTAAAAATCATTCGGATTTTGTTAAGTCGTACCAAGAATCATTCGATTTTTTTTTATCTTTTTGTATTTAAGTTACTTTTGTTACTAGTTTAAAATCTCTGCTTCTTAGAGGGACTTCTAGCTTTACTTTTGACATTAACGGAAGACCCATTCGTTGCTTTGCAACGAGCTTTGCTCTAGTTATTATTCTTCTTGGTAGACACCCTTAATTTCTCGGCAATTTCTTTATCGATTTTAATGATTTTTACAGGGATGATGTCTTAGGTGAATGTCTCTTTGCATCCCACTTTCTGTCTGAAAATTCACTTCCGCTTTTGAATTATCTCCCTTTTTCGTGTTTTTTGGATCATGATTTTGTCCACGCGTGTTCTCAAAAACCGTTATAGTTAGAGACTTGAAATTTTTATGCAAGATAGAGTGGTTATGGTAGATTTGCATGCTTGTTTTAGATTTCACCAGAAGGCATTGTGCTTGAAGCTCGCCTGGACCTGAAAATGTTGATGTTAACTTTTTTTGACAATTTTGGGGAAATTTGAGACTTGATCACGAATATCTTTTTTGTAATAAATATTTTGTTATCATATATAGAACAATAAAAGTTTATATATACAAGAGCTTTCATCTGACACCAAGAAAAAGGGGCTGGCCCCTCATATTAGGGGCCCAGAAGGGTCTAAAGTCAATTATCTGTATCTCTTTAATAAGAAATATTTTATAATGTGTTATAGAAGCAAAATTGTTTATCTTCTCGTTAGTTATCTATACATGATTAAAAATTGCTGATATGTTACATAATTAGGGGTTTTAAGGGGCTAGAAGTCCAATATTTTGATCATTTATATCTTAAAAAGGAGAAATATTTTGAAAAGCATCATAGAAGAAAAGATGCTCAGAATAATGTTTGTAATGATATGTAACAACCAAAAATTCGTAAAATGGCCCCTATAAGGAGATAAGGGGTCGGCCCCTAAAACAATCTTTTTCAAATATCTCAAGAACGGTAACGAATTTCTTATCACTTAATGAACAAAATGTGTTTAGATTAAAAATACCTTTTAACTGACACCAAGAAAAAGGGACTGGCCCCTCAAATTAGGGGCCCAGAAGGGTCTAAAGCCAATAATCTTTATCTCTTTTTTAAGAAATATTTTGTAATGTTTTATAGAAGCAAAATTGTTTATCTTCTCGTTAGTTATATATACATGATTAAAAATTGCTGATATGTTACATAATTAGGGGTTTTAAGGGGCTAGAAGTCCAATATTTTGATCATTTATATCTTAAAAAGGAGAAATATTTTGAAAAGCATCATAGAAGAAAAGATGCTCAGAATAATGTTTGTAATGATATGTAACAAACAGAAATTTGTAAAATGGCCCCTATAAGGAGAAAAGGGGTCGGCCCCTAAAACAATCTTTTTCAAATATCTCAAGAACGGTAACGAATTTCTTAACACTTAATGAACAACATGTCTTTAGATTAAAAATACCTTTCAACTGACACCAAGAAAAAGGGGCTGGCCCCTCAAATTAGGGGCCCAGAAGGGTCTAAAGTCAATTATCTGTATCTCTTTAATAAGAAATATTTTGTAATGTGTTATAGAAGCAAAATTGTTTATCTTTTTGATATTTATCTATACATGGTTAAAAATTGTTGATATGATACATAATTAGAGGTTTTAAGGGGCTTGAAGTCCAATATTTTGATCATTTATATCTTAAAAAGGAGAAATAATTTGAAAAGCATTATATAAGAAAAGATGCTCAGAATAATGTTCGTAATGATATGTATTAACCAAAGTTTCGTTAAATGGCCCCTATAAGGAGATAAGGGGTCGGCCCCTAAAACAATCTTTTTCAAATATCTCAAGAAATTTAACGAATTTCTAAACACTTAATGAACAAAATGTGTTTAGATTAAAAATAACTTTCATTTCATATCAAGAAAAAGGGGCAGGCCCCTCAAATTAGGGGCCAAAGGATTTTAAAGGGCAAGAAGTACAATTCTTAGATCTTTATATCTTTAAAAGGACAAATATTTTGAGAAGCATTATAGAAGAGACGATACTAGGAATGATGTACTCAACAATATTTCACCAACAAAATTTCGTTAAAAAGCCCCTATAAGGAGATAGGGGTCGGCCCCTAAAAAACCCCAAAATATCTCAAAAACGGTAACGAATTTCTAATCTCTTGTTAAACAAAATGTTATTGATATTGAAATACCTTAATTTCTTTTAATATCAAGAAAAAAAGGGATGATCCTTTAAATTAGGGCCCAAGAGATATCTAAATGTTTCCAACGAAAGTTCTTAAACATGAATCTGAAAGAAAAAAGCTTCTGGCCTTTTCAATGAAATATCACTTTTTTCTATTTCTTTATCATGTTTACCTTATAAATAGCAAACGCTAGATCATTCATGTATCTCAACTATAAAACCGGACGGAAGACATCCTCGTTGCTCGCAACGAGATCGTGTCTAGTTCTTTTTATTTTTTTTCCAACTCAAATAACTCAAAAATGCTTGCTTCGATTGTCTTGAAATTTACAGGTCTTTTATGCCTTTAAAAGATCTCTAGGATATGAAAAAATAAGCTGATGACGTCATCACATTCGTCACTTTTTGACGTTTTTCACGTTTTAAAAAGTGATTTTGTCCGGAGCTTTTTTCATTTTTGTTTAAAGCTAGAGCTCTGAGATTTTTAGACAAGTTAGAACTATCGTTTTACTTATGACATAAGGCTGGAAACTCAATTCGGACACTTTCGGTAGAAACCGGAAGTAAAACCAATTTTTTGAAATTTTCATGTTTTTCAATTTTAAAAATAATATGATACGCATATGATGACAATTTACATGCTGAGTACGGAACTGCAATCCGTTTAAAAATCGGACGTTGCGTTACAGAGTTATAAGGTTTGAAAATTAATTTTTTCGGAAATTTTGATTCTGCTTTCTTGGTTTAAAAAATAGTGCTATGTTCAAAGTGAAATTAACTCGTACCAAAAATAATTCGATTTTTGTTAAGTCGTACTTTGACACATTCGGATTTTTTTTGTTACGTCGTTCTTGGAATCGTTAAGGTTTTTGTTAATTTGTACTAAAAATCATTCTGATTTTGTTAAGTCGTACCAAGAATTATTCGATTTTTTTTATCTTTTTGTTTTAGTTACTCTTGTTATTTGTTAAAGAACTTTGCTACTTACAGGAATATCTAACTTTACTCTCGACATTAACGGAAGATCCACTCGTTGCTTTGCAACGAGCTTTCCTCTAGTTTTATATTATTATTTTTCCTCTGACATTTTTCGAGCGCTATAACTCAAAAACTATTTGGGCGATTTTCACTAAATTTACAGGACTGATAGAGCATTAAACTTGCTTGCTCATATTAAATTTTAAGCTGATGACGTCACTTCCGGTTTGAGATTTTTAAGATGTTGTTAATTTTTAAGGACCATTTTGTCCACGTAACTCCTCCGATAGTAATGGTAATAAAAACGTGAAACTTTCAGGAATATGTAGATGGATGTCTGTAGATGATCCTCTGTATTTGACATTGTGGAAAATGCGCAAGGCTCGCCCGAGGTCGAAAATTAGCACCAAAATTGTTGGCAAAATTTTAACACGTTTTGTAAAATATCTTTTAACCTGTAAATAATTTGTTAAAACATGTAATGCAAAAGTTGTTTCAATTTCCACGGGCTTTCATTTGATATCAAGAAAAATGGGCTGGCCCCTTTGATTAGGGGCCAAGAGTGCTCGAAAGTCTTTTCGCAATAACTCTTTACTGAACAATAATTTGTTATCAATTATAGAAGTAAAAATGTTTATTGTACAGCTGTTTATCTATACAATACTACACCTTGATCAAATGTTACGTAATTAGGGGTTTCAAGGGGCCAGAAGTCCAAAACTTTGATAATACATATCTAGAAAAGGAGAAATATTTTAAGAAGCAATGTAGAACAAAAAATGCTTCAATAATGTTCTCAACAATATGCTACCTGGAAAAATTTGTTGGTGGCCCCAGTAAGGAGTTTAGCACAGTAAAACACATTAGTTCAGATATCTTTAAAACGGTCAACAATTCCTGAACACTTGTTGAACAAAATATGTTTATAATTGCGAGACCTTTCATTTGATATCAAGAAAAAAGGGCTGGCCCCTTAAATTAGGGGCAAAGAGGGTTCTTAAGTCTATTTATAATAACTTTGTACTGAAAAATAATTTGTTATTAATTATAGAAGCAAAATACTCTTTGTACAGCTATTTATCTATACAGTACCATACCTAAGTCATATGTTACGTAATTAGGGGTTTCAAGGGTCCAGAAATCCAAAACTCTGATCATTTATATCTTGAAAAGGAGAAATATTTTGGAAAGCAATGTAGAAGAAAAGTTGCTCAAAATAATGTTTTTAACAGTATAATACCTAAAAAAAATTTGTTGGTGGCCCCAGTAAGGAGTTTAAGGGTCGGCCCCTAAAACACAGTTGTTCAGATATCTCTAGTACTGATAACAATTTGTGAACAGTTGTTGAACAAAATATGTTTATATTTGCGAGACCTTTTATTTGATATCAAGAAAAAGGGGCTGACCCCTCAAATTAGGGGCCAGGAGGGCTACAAAGTCTTTAAATAATAACTATTTACTGAAAAATAAGTTGTTATTAATTATAGAAGCAAAAATGTTCAACTTAATAAGCTAAATTTAAATCTGAAATCCGTTTTAAAATCGGACAATGCATTACAGAGATATAGGGGTTTAACAATTCATTTTTCCGGAAATTTTGATTCCACATCCTTGGTTAAGAAAATAGTTTTATGTTCAAAGTTAAATTAACTCGAACCTAAAATAATTCGATGATTGTTAAATCGTACTTAAACACATTCGGATTTTTATATGCAAAGACTTTTTTGATATTGATAAGGTTTGTGTTAATTCGTACTTTGAATCATTCGGATTTTGTTAACTCGTACAAAGAATTATTTAATTTTCTTTCTTTTTGTTTTAGTTACTTACGTTTGTTTGTTTAAGAACTTTGCTTCTTAGAGGAACATCTAGCTTTACTTTCGACATTAACGGAAGACCCACTCGTTGCTTTGCAACGAGCTTTGCTCTAGTTCTTTTTTTCTTTTTCTGACTTTTTTGGAGCGTTATTTCTCAAAAAACTATTCAACTGATTTGCACGAAATTTTCAGGACTAATTAAGCATAATCGGCGCTACATATTGTCAAATTTTCAAATGATGACGTCACTTCCGGTTTCAGATATTGACGAGTTTGTAATTTTTTAAGGGTCATTTTGTCCACGCATCTTCTCCGAAACTAATCAAGATAGAAGCTCGAAATTTTTCCAGGATTGTAGATTGAAGTCTGAAGTTGTACCCCTTGCTTCCAATTATTAAAATTGCGCAAGGCCTTGAAGCTCACCTGAACCTGAAAATTAGGACCAATTTTTTTCACGAAATTTTCGAACATTTTCTCTAATATCTTTTGATGTATAAATATTTTGTGAAAACATGTAATGCAAAAGTTGTTTCAATTTCCACGGGCTTTCATTTGATTCATAAAAAAAGGGCTGGTCCCTCAAATTAGGGGCCAAGAGGGCTCTAAAGTCTTTTTGCAATAACTCTTTACTGAACAATAATTTGTTATCAATTATAGAAGCAAAAATGTTTATTGTACAGCTGTTTATCTATAGAGTACCACACCTTAATCATATGTTACGCAATTAGGGGTTTCAAGGGGCCAGAAGTCCAAAACTTTGATCATACATATCTAGAAAAGGAGAAATATTTTAAGAAGCAATGTAGAACAAAAAATGCTTGAAATAATATTCTTAACAATATGCTACCTAAAAGAAATTTGTTGGTGGCCCCAGTAAGGAGTTTAAGGGTCGGCCCCTAAAACACATTAGTTCAGATATCTTTAAAACGGTCAACAATTCCTGAACACTTGTTGAACAAAATATGTTTATATTTGCGAGATCTTTCATTTGATATCAAGAAAAAAGGGCTGGCCCCTTAAATTAGGGACCAAGAGGGCTCTTAAGTCTATTGATGATAACATTTTTCCTGAAAAATAATTTGTTATATATTATAGAAGCAAAAATATTCTTCGTTCAGTTATTTATCTATACAGTACCATTCTTAAGTCGTATGTTACGTAATTAGGGGTCTCAAGGGGCCAGAAGTCCAAAACTCTGATCATTAATATCTATAAAAGAAGAAATATTTTGAAAAGCATTGTAGAAGAAAAGTTGCTCAAAATAATGTTTTTAATAATATCTAAAACTTTTTTGTTGGTGGCCCCAGTAAGGAGTTCAAGGGTCGCCCCTAAAACACAGTTGTTCAGATATCTCTAGAACGGTTAAAAATTCGTTAACAGTTGTTGAACAAAATATGTTTATATTTGCAAGACCTTTCATTTCATATCAAGAAAAAAGGGCTGACTCCTCAAATTAGGGGCCAGGAGGGCTACAAAGTCTTTAAATAATAACTTTTTACTGAAAAATAATTTGTAAATAATTATAGAAGCAAAAATGTTCAACTCCTAAGATCTAATTTAAATCTGAAATCCGTTTTAAAATCGGACGATGCATTACAGAGATATATGGGTTTAAAAAATTGATTTTTCTGGAAATTTTGATTCCACATTCTTTGTTAAGAAAATAGTGTTATGTTCAAAGTTAAATTAACTCGTACCTAAAATAATTCAATGATTATTAAATGTACTTAAACACATTCAGATTTTTATTTGCAAAGTCGTTCTTGATATTGATAAGCTTTGCGTTAATTCGTACTTAGAATCATTCGGATTTTGTTAACTCGTACCAAGAATAATTCGATTTTTTCTTTTTTTTTTAGTTTCTCATGTATATTGGTTTAAGAATTCTGCTTCTTACAGGCACTGCTAGCTTTACTTTCGACATTAACGGAAGACCCACTCGTTGCTTTGCAACGAGCTTTGCTCTAGTTCTTTTTTTCTTTTTCTGACTTTTTTGGAGCGTTATTTCTCAAAAACTATTCAAACGATTTGCACGAAATTTTCAGGACTGATAGAGCATCATCGGTTCTACAAAGTACTAAATTTGCAAATGATGGCGTCACTACCGGTTTCAGATATTGACGATTTTGTAAAATTTTAAGGGTCATTTTGTCCACGCATCTCCTCTGAAACTAATCAAGATAGAAGCTTGAAATTGTTCTAGGATTGTAGGTAAAAGTCTGAAGTTGTACCCCCATGCTTCCAATTATAAAAATTGCGCAAGGCCTCGAAGCTCGCCTGAACCTGAAAATTAGTACCAATTTTTTTCACGAAATTTTCGAACATTTTCTGTATTATCTTTTGAAGTACAAATATTTTGTTTAAACATTTAATGCAAAAGTTGTTTCAATTTCCACGGGCTTTCATTTGATATCAAGAAAAAGGGGCTGGCCCCTCAAATTAGGGACCAAGAGGGCTCTAAAGTCTTTTCGCAATAACTCTTTACTGAACAATAATTTGTTATCAATTATAGAGGTAAAAATGTTTATTGTACATCTGTTCATCTATACAGTACCACACCTTAGTCATATCTTATGTAATTAGGGGTTTCAAGGGGCCAGAAGTCCAAAACTTTGATCATTAATATCTAGAAAAGGAGAAATATTTAAAAAAGCATTGTAGAACAAAAAATGCTTACAATAATGTTCTAAACAATATGCTACTTAGAAAAATTTGTTGGTGGCCCCAGTAAGGAGTTTAAGGGTCGGCCCCTAAAACACATTAGTTCAGATATCTCTAGAACGGTAAACAATTCCTGAACACTTTTACTGAAAAAGAATTTGTTATTGATTATAGAAGGAAAAATACTTTTTATACAGCTATTTATCTATACAGTACCATACCCAAGTCATATGTTACGTAATTAGGGGTTTCACAGGACCAGAAATCCAAAACTTTGATCATTAATATCTAGAAAAGGAGAAATATTTTGAAAAGCATTGTACAACCAAAAATGCTTACAATAATGTTCTCAACAATATGCTACCTAAAAGAAATTTGTTGGTGGCCCCAGTAAGGAGTTTAAGGGTCGGCCCCTAAAACACAGTTTTTCACATATCTCTAGAACGGTCAACTATTCCTGAACACTTGTTGAACAAAATATGTTTATATTTGCAAGACCTTTCATTTGATATCAAGAAAAAAGGGCTGGCCCCTTAAATTAGGGGCCAAAAGGGTTCTTAAGTATATTTATAATAACTTTTTTACTGAAAAATAATTTGTTATTGATTATAGAAACAAAAATATTCTTTGTACAGCTATTTATCTATACAGTTCCATACCTAAGTCATATGTTACGTAATTAGGGGTTTCAAGGACCAGAAGTCCAAATATCTACAAAAGGAGAAATATTTTGAAAAGCATTATAGAGGAAAAGTTGCTCAAAATAATGTTTTTAACAATATGATAAATAAAAAAAATTTGTTGGTGGCCCCAGTAAGGAGTTTAAGGGCCGGCCCCTAGAACACAGTTTTTCAGATATCTCTAGAACGGTTAACAAATCGTGAACAGTTGTTGAACAAGATATGTTTATATTTGCGAGACCTTTCATTTGAATTCAAGAAAAAGGGATTGACCCCTCAAATTAGGGGCTAGGGGGGCTACAAAGTCTTTCTATAATAACTATTTATTGAAAAATAATTTGTAATTAATTATAGAAGCGAAAATATTCTGATTAGGCAAAATTTAAACCTGAAATCCGTTTTAAAATCGGACGATGCATTACAGAGATATAGAGGTTTAAATATTGATTTTTACCGGAAATTCTTGGTTAAGAAAATAGTGTTATGTTCAAAGTTAAATAAACTCGTACCTAAAATAATTCGATGATTGTTAAATCGTACTTAAACACACTCGGATTTGTATTTGCAAAGTCGTTCTTGATATTGATAAGGTTTGTGTTAATTCGTATTTTGAATCATTCGGATTTTGTTGACTCGTACAAAGAATTATTCGATTTTCTTTCTTTTTGTTTTAGTTACCTATGTTTATTTGTTTAAGAACTCTGCTTCTTAGAGGAACTTCTAGCTTTACTTTCGACATTAACGGAAGACCCACTCGTTGCTTTGCAACGAGCTTTGCTCTAGTTTTATTAATTCTTTTTTTTATTAGGTTCATTTCTTATCTCACTTTTCCATATGTTCCTCACCAAAAATAAACAAATAAAAAAAGACTGTTGTTGAACATTTTATTTTTAAATAAAATTTATTTTCTTAAGACAATTTAAAAAAATAGAATGAAAGACGTGTATTCAAATTCAAACTTAAAAAAAAAACCTTTGATATAAACACGTGTGCATACAGAAAAGGATAACATTGTGTAGGTCAAACATTTTAAAATTTAAAACCAGAAATAAATTTATCTTTTCTCATTTATTCTTGCACATCATATTCAGAACAAACATTTTTCTAATTCAAAGCAATCACCAAATTGTTTCTCATTTTTTCTGAGTTCAGTGCATTTCACTTTCAAACATTAAATCAAGTCGAGTCAAAGATTATAATACTTATAATAATTACAATTTGAAAAAGGAGACACAAATTCAAATCGCTTTTCTTTCTTTAAAATAATTTGAGATTAACAACACATTGTGATATCAGAATGTTGAGTATCGCTGTATACCAGTAGAGAAGAGAAATAAATTCATAAATACTAAACAGTTTTAAGTACACATGAATATAACATTGAATTTTTTATTGTTTGCTTTAAAAATATTAAACGTTTTGATTCATAACATTTACTGATAAATACATAACAAAAATGTTTGAAAATGCAATCAACTATTATCTGAAAAAATAAAAACAAAACATATTTTAATTAAATAAACATTCTATTTAATGTAATACTGGTATTTCATTGTTTGGAAAAAAGAAAATTATCCAACATGATTTTATTCATAACGACATAAGTGAAAGGCGCTTCATTGGTAAATGAAGTGTAAAAGTCTATTTACGTATTGCATACCAGCTTGTTTCTGTCTGTCACTTTTATTTTATATTCACAACGATATACATGTAATATTCGGTTGATGACGGAATCAAAGTCCATACAATCATCGCATATCAGCTTGTTTATGTCTGTCACTTTTATTTGATATCCACAACGATATAATATTTGGTTGATGACGGAATCAAAGTCCATACAAATATCGCATACCAGCTTGTTTCCGATTGTCAGTGTTATTTGGTATTCACAATATGTATTCAACGGTAGGTATCAAAGTTCATAAACGTATCCGATATTGGCTTGTTTCCGACTGCCACAATATGTTAACCTAAAAAAATGCAAATAAAGTCAAAGTAAATGAATGCACACTCTATTCATGATTAAAAAAATCACATAAAATAAAAAAATATATATCGGAGTTTTATTTATAAACACAAAAATATAAATTCTACATTTTATCTATTTATGGATTTCTATATGATTTATAATGTCTTGAGTATAGCCAGTAGACAACCGAGTACTTTTCACACGTTCATCGCCTGAAATAAAATGAACAACGTTATTTGTACATTACAAACTTATACGATTTTTTATTTACATATTTTCTGTTTATTATTCAATTTTATCAAAATCATGCTTTATCCAGTGAACTATTACTTACCACAAATGCCCGACTAGTTTTTTAAAAGAGTACGCAAGTCTGTCTGCTGTTAACTGACTCCATTAAGCTCTATGGCCTGTAACACAATGAAGAATTTACGAATTAGTAAATACTTGAATTAACAAATTAAGTTGATGGAATCTATGGAAAAAACATTGGAGATATTATCTAAAATTTGGCTAAAACTTGTTTTTAATGAAACCCACCAACAACTGAAAACACACCTTTTCTTAAGAAAAATAAAATAAAAATTCAAAGTCCGTTAAAAATTAATCAGTTATTAACAATTCTTTGAACAAAGAGCTATTGATGTTTCTGAATGTTTTATAACATGACATACGTAAACATTAAAAACCACGTGTGTATGCACCTTACATAGCGAGTTCGTGATTTGTCAGAATGAGTATTTTAAAACTTTAAATAGATTTATTCTATATAAACGATACAAGGTTTATACAACAGAAAATATCTACATTTACACTATAAATTGCAGGATGATTTAAGATCACGTTTCACAAGAAAACAGGTATCGTCTAAACACTTCCCATAACGGAATGTTTCTATTCGTTATAACAAATGCTTCCACAAATTATATGCCACTGTAGAATCGTACTTCAGTTTATCAAATCTTATTATGAATTGTATAATGTTTAAGTTAGCATTCTTTTTTAGCACACGTTTCTTACAGTTTGTCTGAAAACAAGAAATATATAATAACCTGTCGTTTATCACAATACTTATTACAGTTAAAAAAGTTTTTTTCCCGCTCTCCAATGACTTGTGGGTTATTTTGCTCGAAACCATCGTGTGATGATGTTGTATCTGCAAGACCAAAAAATTATCATAAATGAAAACATTTTACGTTAGTATACAGTTATAGTACACTATTGAGGGAGCCTTGCTGACTCTATTGTTATGGTAGTGGTATGATTTTACTGTTTTATTATACCGATACAAACAATAAATCAGAATAATAAAAATAATAATTAATATAATTATAACGGGAACTCGCCATTCCTTTTGTCTTTTACTAACGTAAACTGTTTCCCAGAGTCCTAGCTAGTTTCTATCTGATAATTGTCACGGTTTATTCGGAATATTGCGGACTGTTTCCTTAAATTGAAAAATATTTTAGAAGATCCATCTGTTTTGATGGGAATCAGTCTGTACAGGATAATTTTCAGGAGGTCTGCAAGAATTTGTTTGACATTATAATTAAACAGTAGTAATTTTGTAGACAAAACGCCAATGTACATTTAAGCGTGACGTAAACAAATTAATTAACCGGATTACTCGTGTCATCGTACGATTTAATTTTGAATTGCTGTTACGAATGTCCACCGAATCGCTGCTGCAGTGAATGTCCATGGAATTGGTCCTTCTGTGAATGCTGCTACGATGAATGTCCAAGGAATTGCTGCTGCGATTAATGTCCAAGGAATCCAGGCTGTAGTGAATGTTCACGCGAGTGAGTAAAGCTTCATATGGGAAATGTCATGCAAATGAGCTATTTAAAATACAAAATAAGATGTTTAATCACTGCTGATGTATTCTATTGACTTACTCGTATGCACTGATAAGGTGATTCATCTAAGTGGGAATAATCACTTTGACGTTTGACGTATGACGTTATCTCTAAAACTTGTCGAAGAAAATGACAGCAGATAAACAGCTTAGGCGCAAGGGCAAATTCTACTTAAAAAGAACTGTGAATTAATAAAATTCCAAACATTGCTAATATAAGAGCCCAGTTTTAGCTATTGCATAGGTAACATTTTATTTGTTAATTCTGGTAAACAATGCGGGGAAAATACATTCAGGTTAGTATATTTTTGTCGAATTTATAATTAAATAAATTGGTTTAGAATTTGTGCAGTAATTTTATTTATACTACCCTATTGTATTACCTTGTATCGAATTTGCTTGTGAATCTATATCGCATGCCTTTGCGCCATACCTATATTTGTTAACATGTTTTAAATTCATTGAATACCTTGTTATTGTGACGTCACTAGGTGGCGTATCTAAACGAAAATTTATTCATGCAAACGTATTTCTTTGTACACAAATTCTTACCGTAAAATGCAATTTGATTAATCCTAAAACTAACATATTTAATTTCAAATTGATCGTTTTTTAATTAAGTATTATGTGCATATTTTTGTATTTTTTTGTACGTTGCCTTAATTCTCCCCCGCAAAGTACTGCTGCTGCATTGAATGGCGAAGGAATGGCGAAGGAATTGCAGCTGCAATGAATATCTAATGTATTGCGTTTGATTTTCCTCTTATAAGGCAGATGATTTCTCTAGGGGATGCTGCTTTAATTTCTTTTTATTCTGCTTTAGTAAATAATTCAATAAAAAACAACAAAATCCCAAATATAAATCAGTTGAACGTTAATGATGACCTACCTGCTAGATTTGAGCTGTTCAACAGCATTTGAATTTATCTATCAACATACACTTGTTGGTATGTTTAAAAACAGTATCGAATATTTCGGAAAAAAATAAGCAATCATTAAAATGTTATCATGCAATGAATAACAAAAAAACCTCCAAAAAACTGGATAAAAAATTAATTTAGGCGATGTGATGTGATTCTATAATCAATATGCTATATAATGAGGGTAAAAACAAGATGATTTGAATGATTAATAAAGAAACGTTTCAAAAAGGAAAACCAGGTCAACTTGTAGCAAATATTTAAAATAAAAGCAGCAATTTCTATTTCCAACCTTATAGAGCATTGTCAATGTAATAGTGTAACTTTTTTTTTAGATTGCGCTAAGCATAACTCTAGAAATATAAAACGTTTGATTTATGTTCACAAAAAATCATTACTTACCACCTGAGCAATTATTGCCCTGTCATCTGTTCAATACCTACCAGATACAGTCCAAACATACACATGATATATCTCAAAGAAGCGCGCTCAGCACGTAAAAAAGACGATCATGCTAATTCGATAAATTATCGCCACATTATTTGTTTCTTTGTTATAATAGGCTAGACGTTTATTCTAAATTAAAAAAAAAATCAAGGTAAAATAATTAGATATTAAAAAATATCGGCGATCATTTTTGTGAAGAGGGATCCTATATAGATACGGTTTTTTTTACGCTTACAAGTTTTTCTTAATTGTATGTTTGTTACTTCGTTTGGTTGTTTTGTTGAGCATAATTCATTGTATTAACAGGTCAGATGGTTATACTCACAAATACCATACTCACAGATATGAATTCAACAACAGCCGGAAACAAACCGAAACACCGTGAAAGACTGGCGTTTTTCTTAAAAGACGATTTCAATTCTTTTTTTATACGCATTGGTGTTTTCTAATTAAGACTATATGGGTAATGCCGCGTTCACGCAGTAGTGAACATTTTCCACGATTTTTGTTGTCGAAATGATTTTTTTCAAATTTGTTTTGTGTATATATTAAAGGGAATCTGTTTCTAGTGTGCATGTAAAATATACGAGGCAATGTAAACCTTTTAATCACTGTGGTTACGAACATGTACCACACATCAAGCGATCTACAATCTAATAATCCAATTATAAAACAAATGACAGGTTTCAATATTCAATATGGTATATTGGTAAAGATAACCAGGATATTTGTGCAGTAAGTAAATTGATTATATCATCATAAAGAATATATATATATATATATATATATATATATATATATATATATATATATATATATATATATATAATGGTGACCGTGTAGAACAGATTCTTTCTTTCACAGTTATTGTTTTAGTTTATACCAGCACAAGAATGAGCTAGGTATCTTAGTCTCAACTTTTAGAATAAGAACAATTTTTGGAAAAATGTGAAATTGTTAAGGAAATATAATTTAAATGTTATTTATAAGTATATATTAAATTTAAAATTCCCTAGGCTTCATATAATTTGTTCACGTGCCCAACTTAAGTCCATAACCCCGTTACGCAATTAAAGTCATATTATACCAATATGTAGTCTAACCTAACCAATTCACAAAGTTGATAATCAGAGTTATTAGTAAAAAACTACATTACTTTCATTGCAGAATATCCCCGTCCATCCTGAGGGACACCCAGTATAACACGAATCTGTAAAGCATGTAAAATTTTCACAGTTATATCTATCTATCTATCTATCCATCTATCTATCAATCTATCAATCTATCTATCTATCTATCATAATGAATGTAAACATCTATCATATTTTTCTTTTTACACAGATATACGTACGTCTTTTACACACATCTCCTTCATAACCAGCATCGCATCCGGTAAGGCAGGTCCCGTTGGTGTGAAAGCAATGACTTTTGTTACGGCACCGACCACATGTTTCGCCACAGTCATCTCCATATAATCCATTGTCACAAGCTGTTGAATAAAAAGCGATTTTCATTGTTATAATATTTATTTCTTATATGGATGTTTTATTTATCGTTACAAAAGAGACTAATGTGGACAGATTCGAGTACTAAAACATGTACAACGTCGTATGCTCAACAACAAATGCATGATATACATGTATCAGTAGAAATCTGAACAAATCATATATATATATATATATATATATATATATATATATATATATATATATATGGGTAATTCGTATAGAAAACGATATAAAAAAGACGATATTACACTGCTTAACTTTCTCCGTTCTATCTGTCTCTCTTTCTCTGCCCCCCCCCCTCTCTCTCTCTCTCTCTCTCTCTCTCTCTCTCTCTCTCTCTATTATATACATGTATTTACTGGCAATGAGTACGATAGCAAGTTTATTTTCCCCCAACACAGAATTTTTTTTCCTCGGCGGGGAATAGTTAAATATATAGTTTATTATACCGAAGAAAACTTTCATCGGTAATGCAAATTTGCTTAATGGTAAACAGATAAGAGTTTTCGGGATTTGAATTTAACGTCGCAACGCGGATCACACCAGATATATTCCGAATTTAAAAACGAAGGATATCGAAAGCCGCCAGTGAAAAGTTTCGATGACAATTCATTATTAGCAGATATCACGAAAACTATTTCACCGATCAATAGAAAAGCGTGTATATTCGTTGTAATGTTACATACAAAGATATTGACAAATGTATAATAAAAATGATTTTCTTTGAAAATGTGTTTGTTTATACTCGCACTTATCTACTCACGTGTTTTACACACATCGCCTTTATAACCAGCATCACATCCGGTTAAGCATTTCCCATTGGTATGAACGCACTGGCTTTTGTCACGGCACCGACCACATGCTTCGGTACAGTTTGAACCGTAAAATCCACTGCCACAAGCTTTTGAATAAAACACACTTGGTTTTAATATTCAGCTTTTGATTTGTACAATGGAGAATACAAATGTCAAGATGGTAAGAGAAACAATGGCTGGTTTGTTTATTTTATTTTGTTCAGGAATTAAAATCTAAAGGATTGCAAGCCAAATTAAAGTGCTGAAATATGATAATGGTAAAACAAAATACAACATGAATTAATTCGCTTAATTATATTCATTCAATTATTGAGTTTTTTTTTCTGGTTCTAGCCGTTCTAGCATTATACTGTACATTCCATATTTTACGCGAGTACTTAATTCCGCGATCTCACTGTTTTGTATCAAATCGCGAGAATATAAAATCGCGATCATCATTTTTTGTTTTATTTCCCTATAGCTCAAAAATATCTGTAAATTAAAAGAGATATTTTAAAATCAGCAAGAGTTGCTTATCACGATTTTACTCGGAAATTAATTCCTCGCGTTTAATTACGAATCTACAGTACATGTTCATAATTGATGTATCACCTATCATACACTAAATCTATGTCAGTAATTAAACGTTCGACAGACTTTACACTTTTATCAACAACAAAAACGCGAGCCCTGGTATTTAACCTACCTTTATCACAGTAGTTTCCCCTCCAGCCTGGATGACATCCTCTGTCACACACGCCATTCACATTGTTGCAGCCCGTACACGTGTCGTTACATTTACTAGTGCAATTTTGACCAAAGAATCCATCTCGGCACGCTAAAAGAAATATCAGAAAAATGTAGGCTTACAAGACATATGTGTGATAATGCAACAATAATAATTATCACAAATATGCCGTATTTTTCTTTAAAGTTTACACACTCTCAGTTATTTTACAGGGTAATTTTGATTTAAAGGTTTATATCACTTACATGTCAATAAGAGAAAAAAAATCACGATAACCGAAATTCTTTCCTAGCAAAGCTACAAACGGTCTCTTATTTCAATGTATAATAATTATGAACTGAACAAACGTTCTTTGTCATTTGAAGTCTTATTGTGGCACGAAAAAGGCAATCATCATAACTGTATAAAAATAACGATATTTTGCCGCTATTGAGCAAGACCATATGTTATATATGGTGAAGTCTTAATAAACTAAATGTTATTGTTGCGGTAAGCATTTACAATCACAAAAGATTTATAAACTAAAAAAGGAAATATAATTGATGACGGGGTGACTATCTCAAAAGGACTCGCTTAAATCAAATAACTTTAAGATGTAATGATGTTCTAGATGGCTAGTTTTAACATCGCTCACCTGAGCCATATTAGCCAAAATGCAATCAGATTTCTGGAGTCATATATAAAATGTATGGACAATGTAGTTAAATAGATCCTGTACAAAAAGATTTTCAATTTCTTTTTCTCCAAATATTCTTACGTTACATGTAAACATTGAGGTCCTTTTTTTTTGGTACAGAATGATTCCATAGTCTCATAAGATATTAAGTATTGCAGTTCTCAAGAAGATCTTAAACAATTATTCACATATATATTTACCTACATCAACCTTTGAGCCCCAGATGGGGTCCGAAAAATGTCCAGAGGCAACATTCTTAGCAATTGAGAATCAATAACATGTAAAAATGTTTACATAAAAGTAATACCATGTTTTATTACATTTAAGTTTTTGAGAAAAAAATCATTTTTTTCTATGTAAAAATATGACTCCCCCACCCAACCTCCAAATATAAGGATTTTGATAAACTTGATTCTACACCATCTGTGAATGTTTTCACAAAAGTTACATATGTTCTTTTGGTTTTTGTTTAATAATGCTTTTTTCTGTGCTATCAATACAAACAATCTAATAGACAAATTACACATTGCAAGGTCTCCCAGACAAACTCGCACACATCACTTATACCAAGATATACTTTAAGAAAACAAAAAATATACGCTATGATGATTTGTAAAAAAAAGTTTAAGTAAATAACCTCTTTGCAGCTTTCCTTTCATTGGAAATTAAGAAAAAACAAAAACAAATAAACTTACGTGATTTTAAAAAATAAATAATATATCTAATGTTTATTTTCATTGTGAACAAAGCACATTAAGAATTACGATTACTCAGGGTTTGAGATTTCATTCTTTTCTTTTTTTCAAAGTTCAATATCTGTAATTATAAATATTTTTAAAAAATACGAAATAACAATGTTATAAAAAATATCGATATTGATATCCACATTTTGTTTATTTTAGGGAGAAAATCTTGGGTGGACAATTTTGAAAAAAAAAATTCAATAAACATTCAGCGGGCACTAGCATAAAAAAGTAGGTCATTAACCTAGTTATTTGAAAGTATAAAAATCACGACTGACAGTAGTAGGGCTAGAATGTACAATAAGTCGTTTTTCGTTCCTATTTTTGGAATTTTTTTGGCCCCTGAGTAAACTTAATCCTTAAAGTTATCAACAATATTTTTTTTTGGTTTCAAATATACATTTTTAACATCATAAAACATCTACAATTTTGATGGTGTCTCCTTTCAAAAGAATGTGCGTGCATTCTCCTTTCAAAAGAATGTGCGTGCATGAATACTCCATGACATGTAAGTGATCTGTAGACCTCTTAGGGCCAATTAAGATTTTTTGGCATCATATTTTGTAGTTTTAAAACACAGTGAAAATTGTGTACAGTTTGATTTAACAACCCATCATTTGTTTTATTTAACTCATTTAATTTTCGTGTATCATTTTTATATACTTTCGGGCATTCAAAGGATCTCAGTGATATAACCCGATAACATCCAACTCATGTTTATCAAAAATATTATATATATATGTTGGTATAGTTAAAAGAAAAGTTACCCTTCTGGCAGAAATAGCCTGTCCATCCTGGGAGGCACCCATTATCACACAGACCAGTGACATCATTACAGTCATTGCATGAATCGATACATTCATTGATGCAGTTTTCTCCAAAATATCCGTGCTGGCAAGCTGAAATAAAAAGATAATGTTAATATTAATAAAGATAAACTTTATTCTGAGTCAATTTCATTTAATAGACAGCGTTGTAGATAAATTATTAAATTTTGATTAAAATTCCTACTCACGTGTTTTACACAAGTCCCCCTCAAAGCCAGCAATGCATCCGGTTAAGCATGTTCCGTTAGTATGGAAGCATTGGTTTACGTCACGACAGTGTCCACATGTATCACTGCAGCCAACACCAAAAGATCCTCTGTCACATTCTATAATCCATTTTTATTGTTAAAATTTCTTTGAAAGTACACATTGTTTTTTAACGAGGCCTAGCACAGTTCGAGTACGCACGCTTTCGCGCAGCGTTTCATCTGTATTGTAACGTCATCTTATTGCTTGGTTGACGCCATGGCGTTATGGTTTCAACTGCAGATATTTGGCGAGTTTTGCCGAAAATAGCTCGTTTGAGGCGTAAAATTGATGTTATATTGTATCATAAACATAAATGTCACGAAGTATAGGCTATATGTGGGCTCGGGTCGAAAATGTGGAGAGGGTTTTCTTACGTTTTCTTACCACGCCTAAATATAGCTTAATACATGTATTTCAAGACAGTAACCACGTATTTTATATTATTGACCCTTAATATGTGATGTTATATATATATATATATATATATATATATATATATATATATATATATATATATATATATATATATGTTCATTACTTAAATATGTCTGAATGTTTTTATAATACTATAAATATCCATTTTCGCCTTTGTCAAATAAAAAAAAAATAGTTATAATCCGACAAATCTGGGAAATTAGGGAAACAAAAAAATTATGAAACAAACCAGAAGATAAAAGTTTTTTTTTTTTTTTTAATTTGATCATTTGATGCCTTTTATCAGTAACTTGGAACAGAATAAAAAATCCATAGGGTAGAAGTTAAAAAAAATGTAAAACAAAAAAAACAAATAACAAAAAAAAAAAAAACATGTACAAAATTGATACATTTCAAGCAAAATCCAATAGAGTCCTATGTTAAAAATTAACAAACTTGAGATGACACCCTAAACAAACAATGTGGTAAATGTCTGATCTAGGGCAGAACAAATTAGACCCGGCCTCGTTACGTTCTGTATTCATAATCTTAAAAAATACATATTACATTGTTTGTTACTGCAATATGTTAGTGTTATTATAAAGTTATTGATACCCGCTGTTGTATTGTTGTTACAATGTAAAACATAATGGTATTTCTTTTATATGTGTTCTTATTTGTTTTAAGACTTGTGTTTATTTTGTTTTTTGTGTAGAAAACGATACAGAAGAAAAATTAGTAGACGATATCACAATACTCTCTCTCTCTCTCACTCTTTCTCTCAATATATATATATATATATATATAAATATATATATATATATATATATATATATATATATATATATATATATATATATATATATTTATATATATATATTTTTTTTTTCTGGCTATGAGGACAATAGCAGGTTTATTGTGCCCCGAGACAGCAAATATTAAATGAGACAAAGCCAAAGGGAAATAGTTGCTGGCGAGAGGGACAATAATCTTGTTATCGTCGGAATAGGCAGTAAATATTTAGTTTCTAATACCCAAAAAAAGTTAATTATCGGCAATGCAGATTTTCGTTTTTGTAAACAGATTAGAAATATTGGACTTCGAATTTAACGTATCGACTCGGATTACTCCAGAGATGTTTCGAGTTTAAAAACGAGAGGAAACGAATGCCGCCGATGAATAGTTTCGATGACTATTGATTATGGGCAGATAGCAAGGAAAGTAGTTCACAGTTAGATAAAATAGCATATTCATTCGTTGAAATTTTGCATTCAAAACTTTTCACATTGGTATTATAAAATACATTATTTTTAAAAATGCATTTGTTTATACTCGCTCTTATCTACTCACGTGTTTTACACATATCGCCTTTATAACCAGCATCACATCCGGTTAAGCATTTCCCATTGGTATGAGCGCACTGGCTTTTGTCACGGCACCTGCCACATCTTTCGCTACAGTTTGCACCATAAAATCCACTGATACAAGCTTTAAGATGAAAAACACTTGTTTTTAATACGTTCTTAGAATACTATGGGTTTTCTTCTATTTCTAGCCGTTCTTGCATCTTAACATGTTCATACATTAGAGTATCACTTATCATACCAAAAACATATGTCATAAATTAAATGTTCAACAAACTTGACATTTAAATTGACAACAAAAAAGCGTGCCCTGGTTTGTAACCTACCTATATCACAGTAGTTTCCCCTCCAGCCTGGATGACATCCTCTGTCACACACACCATTCACATTGTTGCAGCCCGTACATGTGTCTTTACATTTTTCAGTACAATTTTGTCCAAAGAATCCATATGAACAAGCTAATAGAAAAACCAAGATAGGCTTACAAGACATATGTTTGATAATGCAACAATGATAAATATCTCGATGCTGTTGAATTCGACTTTGAATTTTACCCACTGTCAGTTATTTTACATTGTGGTTTTGATCTAAAGTTTAAATTCATATCACCACTTCTGTCAATAAAAATATCACGATAATCGAAGTTCTTTCCAAGCAAAGCTACAAACTGTCTCTTAATTCAATGTCTAATGATTATGAACTGAACAAAGGTTCTTAATCACATGAGGTCTTATTGTGTCACAAAAAGACCTAACAAAAAAACCTAACTAAAGCAAATAGCTTTTAGTTGTAATGTAGCTCTATTAGCTAAAATCTTATTTTAACAAGTGGCCCATAGTACATATCACATACCAGAGTAGCAGTAGTCATAATGAAATCACAATTATTGAGTCATATATAGAATATATGGACAATATAGTAGAATAGATCTTGGATAAAAAAAATGTAAATTTCAAAATTTTCTTCGTTTTCTTTTGTTTAACATTGAGCCCGTTTTAAAGCAGAATGATTTTATAGTAATGTTAAATATTAAGCATCGCAGTTCTCAAGAAGATCTTAAACAATTGGTCATATATCTATAAACTTACATCTAATGTTGAGCCCCTGGTAGGGCCCAACATTGTCCAGGGTCAACGTTTTAGCAATTGGGAATCAAAATTATATCAAGATCCATGTATTGTAACATTTGAGTTTTTTATGAATAATTTAAAGTTTTCCAATAGATGTAAAAAAAACAAAAACGTATGATGTTGTCTCTTTTTACACAGAAAGGTGGACGCAAAATGGTTCATAGTTACTGCACAACCTCTATCCGTGGGTTCATTATTGGTAAGGTTACAGTGAGAAAGATATAAGCGGCAATGCTTTACACCTTCTACAAAAGGGCATTCTTTGGGTGATTTTCAAGTCCCTCCAAAGCAATATGAAGTATATGAGCTGGACAATGCGGTAAAAATATTTTTTTACTCGATGGCACTCCATTGATGAAGTTTTCGTTTGACTGAGTCAAATGCCAAATATTGGAAACGATATGAAACAAGAACATTTTAATCACCGATATTTTTTTTCTTTGAACGTTGATTGAGAGAAAAATAATCTTAGTCATTTCACTTCACCTAACAACTAACATTCTAAATGCAAATTATGAGTTCAACTTCGCAGCGAGAGTAAACATTAGCTATAAACAATAATTTTACATATAATTGTTTACTTTAATCCAGAAAAGTTGTTTAAATTAACTAACCAAGCTTATAATTAATCAAGAAAAAAAAAGGTTGCTTGTTTTAGTAATATTTTGCTTTCTTTTACGTGTTTTAAAAAATTATAATATAAAAAGCAAAATTGAATTTTTTTAATATAGCTTTAATTAACACAAGAACATCCAACAAGTCGAAAACTATAAATAATTTCCGCATTAGACCTTCAAAAGGGGACTTGTAAAGTTATAAAAAGTGTATTTTCGTGAATTTTTAGCAGAAGACACAATTTTTCAGTAGTTATTCAACAAATAACTATGTTCGCACTGTCGCCTAAAATGAAATACACATCATAACTTAATTATGCAATTTCAATAACATATTTTAATTTGTTGTTGGCAACGACTACAGTTTCTACCTTAAAAAAAACTATGAAAAATTTGCCATATTTTGTATTTCGATGCGTCGGATTTTAGTATAGTAAGGAAACTTTTTCAAAATTTATTTTTCTCTAGCATGTAAATTATTAGGGTGTGGCTTCAAACGAATACCATAAAAATGAGCGACCAAGAATTTTCATTATTCCACGGTATACGTATTTTTATGAGATTTTAATTTTTAAGTTTAATTTTTCGTTTTGAATTGTACCTTCTTCGTTGTTTAAATACGCTAAATACCATAACTATAAGATTAGTGTAGGGGTGAATTTTGATCCCAATTTTTTTTCAAAAGGAACGAAAGTATGATCAAAACAAAGGCAATTATAATATACCCCCGGGCGTTCAAAGTATTTCAATGATATAATTCGATAGCTTACAACTCATTTTATCCAAGTATATTATGAATATATGTGGGCATAATTAAAAGTAAAGTTACTTTTTTGGCAAAAATAGCCTGTCCATCCTGGGAGGCATCCATAATCACACTGACCAGTGACATCATTACAATCATCACATGTTTTGATACATTCATTGATGCAGTTTTCTCCAAAAAATCCGCGTTGACAAGCTGAAAAACAAAGATAATAATCAAATAAATAAAGATAAACATCATTCTGAGTAATTATTTATCTATTATGTCTATGAAAGTCATTATTTTTTTCTACTCACGTGTTTTACACAGGTCACCTTGAAAGCCAGCAGTACATTTTGTTAGACATGTCCCATTAATATTGTAGCACTGATTTACGTCACGACAGTGTCCACATGTTTCATTGCAGGCTACACCGAAAGATCCCTTGTCACATTCTATAATACATTTTTATTGTTAATTTTTACATTGAAAGTATATAATGCTTTTAAGTTCTGTATGTACAATCTTATAAATCTATATCACATTGTTAGTTACTGCAATAAGTCAATGTTATTGTTTATGTATTGACATCTGGTGTTGCATTCTTGTAAATATCTGATGTTATTTTTTTCATAAGTCTTCTTATGTGTGTTTAAGACTGTGTTTAATTTTGTTTAGGTTTATTTTTTACCTTTTTTTAAACGCACTTAATATATATATATATATATATATATATATATATATATATATATATATATATATATATATATATATATTGAGAGAAATTCATAGAGCGTTAAATTCAAGACCAAGCCAAAATATTTCAGGAAAAGATTAGAGTGTGTTTTGAGTGTTCATCGCCATTTTTTTTCAAGAAAACACATGACCTCTTTTAACAAGAGGCCCATGGGGCCACATCGCTCACCTGAGCAACAATGGGTTTATATGGATATTCAAAGGATATTGTGCCCTATGGCCCTTCGGTAGAATAACAAAAAAGAATACCGTAAAGTATCCAAATTTTACACTTATTTTTGCATAGACTTAATTTTTGACATTGTACCTTTATGAAATACCATTTTTACTTAAAACAAGATCCTATGCAAGATATAAAATTAAATTTTTGGTAGGGGTGTACTCTTAACTTCCAATTCCCTTTATTTTAGTTCTGCCCCCCCCCCCCCCCCGCCCAACTTTATAAAGCGATCAAAATATAGGAGAACATATAGGTACATTTTCCTCAACTACTTTCTAGTTTTTGTATTTTATTAAAAAAATTCCTGTCTGTGAAAGAAGAAAATTCTATCTCAATGCGCTCAAATTAAAAACATTCAAAAATGTAATTGGTCTTCTGCATTATAAACGATTGTTGTATACCTGGCGTGAACTTGTGAGACGTTTTATAACCTTACTCACATGATCGATAAATACACTCGAATGAAAAATGTTGTCATGTGATATGTTAAAAAGCTATTATAGTCAATGCATAGGCGTCGGAACCGGGGGGGGGGCTAAAGGGGATTGTTAGGCCCCCCCACTTTTTTTGCAAAATTAGACATAGCCGTACTCAAAATCCTTCTAACCCCCCCCCCCCCCCTCAACACACACACTTTCAATTTGCTTCCGACGCCACTGCAATGTATTGAACAGCTTATCACTCTATTTTACTAAGGTCCACCTATTTTTTTCATCTTAAATTATTTAAAAATAACAAATGGCTACAAACCAAGATGATTTCCCGATGTAATATTTTCTTAAGAAAAGCGATGATACATTTATCCCCGTAACAGTAATGTGTTAGAACTATGGAAACTGTTTTAAAGAAGTCGTTTTTATTTCATTGTGTCTGAAAAACCATCAAAGTTGGTGTAGATTTCATAAAATTCATCGTATATGGAGGGGGCCCAGAGAATAGTTACAGCATATCATCCTTTTAATTTTTCTGTACATGTATTTAACGTTTAGCAAGACATTTCTATCGATCAACCAAAATTGCAGCGTCAATCGTAGAATTATAAGCAAGATACAGAGCTCACAATTCTGCTAGGTTTGAGTCAATTTTTTGTTCACAAGAGTTCATTACATTCAACTTAAGATTTTTAAATTTGGTATTTCCTATTCAGCATTTAGAAGCAAATGAACAAAAGCATGGCCTCAGCTCAGCTCTGTGTGCAAACAGAGAATTGTGAGCAAAACTCTGTATCTTGCTTATAATTCGAAGCTTGACACTCAAATATGGTTAGTAAATAGAAAATTGTAAACAGTTCAAACGGAAGAAACAAATAAAGAGCACAATTTATTTTTCATCATATATAACATATAAAACCTATATATTTCTAGCAGATATGCTCATTTTGCGCAGGTAAACAACCAGCCGAAGTCATTATTTGATTCGATACATAAGCGATAGTTCCCCTCAAGTTAAAAAGCATAATTAACGAAAATGAAACGAAAATCAAAACAAGCTAAAACCACCGTCATAACTGAAAATGTCAACGCATTGAAATATTTAGCCTCAATTTACTTTACAAAATCGGCAAATATATTTTGCATCTTTCAAATATTCCCTTCGCACGTAAACTGTTGCACAACAAGCAAATTCATCTTTGTCAGTTTGACACGTTTGTCATGCGTCCAACATGGCTGCTTCAAACAAAGACTGGTTTTCGATATATGAAATACCGAACCCGAAGTTCTAAACTGATTGACCGTTATTCTCGCTTCATTATTATTTTCGTAAATTACTCAAATTTGAAACAGAATTAGCCCATTATTTTTGCAATTTATATTTCCTTTTCCATAAGGATTATTCATGCTAAATTACGTTGAATTTGACTCAGAAGTTCTTTAGAAGAAGATTTTTAAAAATGCACCCCCCTTTTTCTACAGTTTCGACGTTTTCTCCGTTTTAAATAAAGATCGGTCTTTCACTTCTGCAATTTATAATCACCTTTCCATAGGGATGCTTTGTGCCAAATTTGGTTGAAATTGACCAAGTGGTTTTAGAGAAGAAGTTTAAAATGTGAAAAGTTTACACTCGGACGGACAGACAGACGGACAGACGTACTGACATACGACGGATAAACTGTGATCAGAAAAGCTCACTTGAGCTTTTAGCTCAGATGAGCTAAAAAAAGAAGTGTTTTAAACAGAAATCCTGGATTCTTTTAAAGTAGTAAATAGTATGTAACAGAATTTCGTTAAAAAAATGTGAATTTATCATATTGCTTTTATAAGCCGTCAAGTGGTAAGGGACAACAACGTATGCCTTAGGGTAACCACTATCATTACTTCAATATAAATAAACGATGAGTTTTTGTAAAGGACTAAAAAATAAACTTTGATAAAAAAAAGAGCTTTTGCATATTAAAATACATCATTTCTCTTGAATCTCTTCAGCAAACTGGATTTAGCTCACGGCGATATGAATACTGACATGGCTGACATTAACACGATCAAGTGTATTGATTTGTCGAAACCTATTGCAATCTTAGGAGGTAAAAGTTTTGTTATATCTTTTATATAATACACTAATGAACATTAACAATACTGTGGTTTCATCAATATTCGTTGAATACCAATTTTCGTGGATTTCGTTCTTAAGTTCATCCATGAAATTAAATGTTCATTGAAGTTCAATTTCTACTAACATTTTGTATTGAATAGGGTCACTGACCACGAATTTACGTATCCTTGAAACTGCGATTTTCACTTTATCCACTAAAATTGATACCCTTGAATATTAATGAAACCACAGTAGTTACTTTAACCTTTTCTTTATGGCCACTTCAACAACTTCTTACAAAAAATATGTCAATATAAACAATACAATTCTATCTTTTATGATCAACTAAATAATTTCTTACGAAAAAAATGTAATATAAACAATAAAGTTATATCTTTTACGATCCATGCTGGTTATTAAGCAAGCGATCATTGCAGGCAAAAATTACATAACACCCTAATGCTGGTTATGTATTTTTATGCAATTTCTTCACCTTCATATCCCGCATGAAGCACCAAAGAAAGCTTTTTATAGTTTACAAATGTTAATTAGTGTTTGACATCGTTTTCATACGAGAATTTGCACCAAATCGAGCCCTTAAATATGTACGATGTCTTTTGCCTAGCAAAATATAATCTACATTTTATCTCTACATGTATATCGATATAAATATATTTATATATCTCTGAAAATGTATTTGTTTATACTCGCACTTATCTACTCACGAGTTTTACACACATCGCCTTTATAACCAACATCACATCCGGTTAAGCATGTCCCATTAGTATGAACGCACTGGCTTTCGTCACGGCACCTGCCACAAGTTTCGCTACAGTTTGCACCATAAAATCCACTGCCACAAGCTTTAGAATAAAAACATAGATATTTCGCTTTTATTATTCAGCCTTTGATCTGATGCTTGCTTAAAAAAGAAGTGCAAATGTATATAATAGCACGCGCGCTATAAAATATACAATTGTTGAACCTTCCTATCATCTTAACATCAATAATTTTGTGTTCACTTATAACACACTTTATGCATTTCTTTAATTAACGACAAATCACATTGAAAACATGACTTTTTTCTTAACAACGAACTTTCGTGATAAGTAAGTAACCAACCTATATTACAGTAGTCTCCCATCCAGCCTGGATGACATCCTCTGTCACACACACCATCCACATTGTTGCAGCCCGTACATGTGTCGTTACATTTAGTAGTACAATTTGGACCAAAGAATCCATATGGACAAGCTAAAAGAGATATCAGAAAAAATGTAAGCTTAAAACAATATTTTATTATGCAAGAATTAAAATATATAACAAAATAATGTTTGATTTCACTTTAACACATTTAATAGACATTATAATCTTAATTTGTAGCTTGGATCCATATCACCACCTATGACGGTAAAGAAACACACAATAGCAAACATTCCCACCCTACGCACTTGGTCTCGTGATTTAAACAAATTCGAATATATACTTCCTGAAGATGCCTTCACGCAAGTTACAGCTTTTCTAGCCAAACGACTTCTGAGAAGATTTTTAGATTTTTATCGATATATTTCTTTTTAAAACTTGACTCCATCCCTTGAGACCCCCACCCTACTACAAGGTGTAATGATTTAACCTACAAACCTAAATATGCACCTCCTAAGAATGCTTCCACACAAGTTTCAGCTTTTCTGGCTGATCAGTTGATCTTTTAAACAGAAATTTTCATTTCATTTTTCTCTGTTTTATCTATGTGAACATTTGACACCCATTGTGGCCCCACCCTATCTCAGCGATCATAATTTGAAAAAGATTTGAATTTACACTACTTTAGGATGTTTCCACACAAATATCCGCTTTTCTGACTAAATTGTTTTTGAGAAAAAGATTTTTAATTTCTTTCCCCATATCATCCAATGTAAGAGTTCGACACCCAACCTCATTATTGTCCAACCCTTCTCCCAGGAACCATGGTTTTAACAAACTTGAATCTACAACACCGTTTGGCCAAATACCAGCAAATTTTCAATAGTTCCTTATTATATCCCATTAAAAGAGGACATAGTCCTTCATTTGAACAAACTTGAATTTCTTTACTTAATGTTGCTTCGTGCTAAGTTTGGTTGGAATTGGTCCAGTTGCTCCTAAGAAAAAGTCGAAAATGTATAAAAAAAACATTACAGACGGACCGACAGCAAACAGACTGTTGCGGGCAAAAAGCAATCACAAAAGCTCATTTAAGCTCTCAGCTAAGGTGAGTTTATAAGAAGGAAAACCATCAAGCTATTTCGCCGCATTCAAGAAACACCAAAACTCAGAAAAAGTTAATTTTTTATAAAATAGGATCTATTGCAACAGTAAATGCAAAAACAAGGACAGCTTTATGGACCTATAGCGGGAAAGTATAATGAATGTGAAAATAATGACTCAAAAGCTCAGAAGCTCAAAAGGATCCGCTTTAAGCAGAGAGCTTGACGCAAAATGGGCGATGGTTACTGCACATTCTTTACTTATGGAGACACTTCAAGTAAAGGTTAACTCCGACTTTGAGAAATGGAAGGAAAACACAGGATGAATGACCATCTTTATGTTCTCCTTAAAGATAACTTAAAGGTGCTTAAAGGTAGCTTAAAGACGATCTTTTAGCCACCTTTAAGCTATATGTGTTGCTTAAAGGTGGCTTAAAGAAAGCGTAAAGATGGCTTAAAGGCAGCTTAAAAACTATCTTTAAGCCACATTTAAGCTACTTTTAAGGACAACTTATTGGTCCTCAATGTCCAAACTTCTTTAAGCCACCTTTAAGCCACCTTTTAGCCATTAAAAAATCTTTTAATTCAATATTGTGCTTAATTTACCAACAAAATGTTTTAACTTTATGATAGAAAAGGTATTAAAAACGGTTTTTGTTCTAGAAAATAAAATGAAAAAAAAATTCAAAACGCCCAAGACGAGGATTGAACCCAGGGCCCTTCGTTTACCAGCATCACCTCACTCCCTCTGCGCCACGGCAACTTATATATTTTAGAAGGTTTTTATATCCTATAAATTAGTGGCTATTGAATCAATGTTTTTTACTTAAAAATAGTTTGACTTCCATTCAGTTTGTAACAATCAATTATATCTATTTTATAAATTAAATGCATGCATGTATTTAGAATGAAATACGAAACTTGGTCTTCAGTGAAAAAAACATATTATACCTAAATGGAAACCGTTAGGCTTACTGGTACTTAGTTAATAAATCTAAACCAAGTAGATATAGGCTATGTTAATCTAATTCATAGCTAAATGAAATTAAATGCAAGGAAGAAGATGAAACTATTTCTTTTATTAAATGCATTGAACCTATTAGCTAGGGTATTAGTTCTACGCAATTTCCCGGTTTTCATGATCACGGCGCCGTTCCGGTATGTATAATTTTAATAATATTGATTATTATACATTTACAACAGATCTAGAATAACAAATGAAATGATATATGTTTAAATGTTTAATTGTATACATGATTTTTAAACTATCAATTCTATAACAAACAATATTACCAATTACCGGTGACGTATTTACTGCATGTGGCAATTGCAAATGATGTATGCATATACTTGTACATACAATTGTATGATGTACCAGGCCGGGTATGTGACATATTTACCCTTATACATATATTTAAATAATTAACCCCCATTTATGATCTCCGGTACAGTAATTAATTAGCCTCTAGATTTTACTCTTACATACATGTATCTTTAATTTGTAGACGTAACATTTTTAAAACCCACAGCTAGGAAATAATACTTTGAAAATGAATTACAAATGTAAATAAACTTTCATTCACTAGACTTATCGTATACACGTACATACTAAGATTTCAACGCCTTTAGAAACCCTGACGTGCACCTTGGCACACGACACACCTGTTGTGTATATCTTGTATATTCTGTGTTAGTTCCAGGGGTTTTCTTAACTTGGACAAACAATAGACTCTAATTAGATATACACAAACGAACAAAACTATGTCTAGACAAACAAAGCGGTAATATCCCGCCCGATATAACCAAGGCAGTTGAGAGTCATTTCATCTTTAACATGTATCTAGGATATCTAGAATTAGACCTAGAAATAAAAAAATACATATCTTAAACCGATTAAATTAATTCATGCATTATTGGTTCATTTTTTTTATTTTGTTTAATAACCGGATGAACTAAGAGAGAGAGAGAGAGAGAGAGAGAGAGAGAGAGAGAGAGAGAGAGAGAGAGAGATTTCACCAAATAATTTATAATAGGAAACAAACATACTTTAATATAATTTCATGCGCAGATTTAGATACAGAGACTGCGCTCACCCCTACAATAATTTTGAAACAAAAAAAAAAAATATAAGGAATTTATAACGGCAATCTGTGTCTATTGGAGCAGTGTTGATGATAACGATCTGTGTTTAATGGAGCGACAATTAAAACAGCCTGGAACACCCCCCCCCCCTTCCTTGGAAATTATTTCATCACTCGGATCACATCCTCCCATCCCTATAAAAGAGCTTTTGCATTTAATATATGTTTTCAAGATGAATCTGTTCAGCTTGATCAAACCTGACTTAAAGGGAACTTAAAGATGTTGTAAAGACAACTTAAAGGGAGCGTAAATGCCACTTAAAGATGTTTAAAGGTGGCTTAAAGATGACTTAAAGGTGACTTAAAGAAGTTTGGACATTAAGGACCTATAAGCTCAGCTTAAAAGTGACTTAAAGGTGGCTTAAAGATTGTATATCCTTTAAGCCACCTTTACGCCACCTTTAAGTCACCTTTAAGGACTTGCTTAAAGATTGTTTTTCGCCCTGTGAAATAAACTGGAAAAGGCTGTTACACGTGTACACATGGACATACCATTGGTTCAGTCCTTTTTTTCTTTTTCTGTCTTTTCTTTTTTTTTTTTTTTTGCGCTCAATTCTTTTTTTTAATGTCAGATGAATAATGGGTATAAATGCATGCAACGAACAAAGATATTTTTATTTTAATTTGTATATTTTAATTCCATGAACTATGATATTTTTCTTTTCACATCCCACTTACTTTCGAGGATCATCCTTTAAAATAGCCCACATTCATTTAAAGGATTTGAGTGATTTATCTAATAGCAATTAATCGACTATGACTAATTCTTTTTATCGATACCATAGATAAAATTAAAGATTAAAGTTACTTTTTTGGCAATAATATCCTGTCCATCCTGGGAGGCATCCATATTCACACAGACCAGTGATGACATTACAGTCATTGCATGTGTCGATACATTCCTTATCGCAGTTTTCTCCAAAATATCCGCGTTGGCAAGCTAACAAAATGAATAAAAGCTGAACATTATTTTTAGTAAATATTTTTTTTTTTTCATTAGACAGTTGAGTGGGTACTGTGATAAATATAAGTCAAAAGTTAATACTCACGTGTTTTACACAGGTCACCTTGAAAGCCAGCAATACACCCAGTAAAGCATGTACCGTTAGTATTGAAGCACTGGTTTACATCACTACAGTGTCCACATGTTTCATTGCAGTCCATTCCAAAGGATCCTCTGTCACATTCTATGATTCAGTTTTATATTTGTTGATATATATCTCAATCAGTTTGACATACATTCTTAAAGTGCTTAATGTATAAACCATGAATTGATCTCAAATTTCATATCACTGCTCTAAGAAAGTACCGCTATTTCGCTATTAATACACGTGGCTTTATTATAGTTAATATATGTTGCTTTTCATTTATGCACCTTGTTGTATGTTCAAAGACTTCAGACTTGTAAATCTTGCTAGTTCTTACAAAAGGAGAAATATCCCACATACGCACAAAAAATTACCACTTTAAACTATTGGAAAGCTTATCAAACCAGGAGGGGGTCATTTCTTTCCATGATTTCCAATAATAAGGTCTAAAGAAAATTCTTTTTTTTTAAAAAGCATGGTAAAAAGGGCATATTTATATCGAATTATCTACGGATTTGTCAGTTTCCCGATTGCAACAAAGAGAACACGGCGGGTGTGACTGGTCAGCAGAGGATGTTCACTCCTCCATGACAGCTGATCCTGTCTCTTACTTTGTAGAGGTCCGTGTTTGCTCTGCTCCTGTTTTGTATTTTTCCTTTGGGCTTTTGATCTAGAACACTGTTCGTTATCGCCACATTCCATTTAATAAGACTTAAATTATCGCGTTTAAACAATAAAGTTTGTTAATCTAACTTGATCAACCTGTACGTGAAAAAATATAAATCTACTTTGATTATAAAAAAAAAATATACAGAAAACTGAAACAAAATTTATATGTATCCATTTCCATCTATTCATAACGGATTTCGAATAGAAATTAAGCCACCTGTATTGAAGTATAGATAATAGAATAAGGATTAATTGGGGTCTTCCGTTTCCAACGGAAGACCCTCTTGTTATTCTATTGTTTCTTTTTAGGGTCTTTCGTTTCCAACGGAAGACCCTCTTGTTATTCTTCGGTTTCTTTTTATTAGGGTCTTCCGTTTCCAACGGAAGACCCTATTGTATTTCTTCGGTTTCTTTTTATTAAGGTCTTCCGTTTCCAACGGAAGACCTTATTGTTATTCTTCGGTTTCTTTTTCCTTATTATTAGGGTCTTCCGTCTTCAGCGGAAGACCCTTCTATTATTCTTCGGTTTCTTTTTCCCTATTATTAAGGTCTTCCGTTTCCAACGGAAGACCTTATTGTTATTCTTCGGTTTCTTTTTCCCTATTATTAAGGTCTTCCGTTTCCAACGGAAGACCTTATTGTTATTCTTCGGATTCTTTTTCTTCTTCTTCTTCTTTTTTTTTTCTTACCAATTTTGTGCACGCGATATCTCAGAAATGGCTCGACCGATTTGCACGAAATTTTTAGATCTTACTAACTATGTTCTGAACCTTATCGGAAATTTTTTTGGTTGATGACGTCATTTCCGTTTTTGAGATATTGACATTTTAAGGATTTTTAGGGGGTTGATTTGTCCAAGAGTGTTCTCATAAACTACAAACGATATCGATTTCAAAATTTCAGGGATGATAGACAAAAGATTTTTTATCTGTACAGAGGCGTTCATATTTGCCTAGCACAAGAAACGCCGGAGCTCCATAGGGCTCGAAAATTGAGATAAAAAAAGCGTTGTAATTTTTCTTGATTTTCTTAGTTTATCTCTTTTCTCGCAAATATTTTGTTAAGACATGTAGAAGAAGATTTTTTTTAATTTACAAGATCTTTTGTTTGACATGAAGAAAAAGGGGCTGGCCCCTCAAATTAGGGAGCTAGAACCCTTAAAAGTTTTCACTTTATAACTCAAAAACGGTTAAGATTTCGATATGGCTGTCGCTGCAAAAGTTGTTCATTATGATCTTATTAATGTCGTAGCAATAATATTTTGTTCGGGTATTGCGTAATATGAGTGTAAAAAGCTAGACTTGTTATCATGTATTTGTGTTTTATTTGGCAAAAAAACGGGGTATGTGTGCGTATGACTGACATAAAGTGTACCAGTTTACATACGGAAAGTGTTTAAGCATTTTAATTATTTTCAAGTGAAACACATTATTGATAAAAGAACTGCTTCTATGCAATGCATTTGAGTCGCATTTAAAATCAAGCTTGATTCCGATCTGTATATCCGATCCGAGGAAATAGGTCGCGGCTGGAGATAGCGAGCGGTCTGCCGTTATCTAATACACAAGAGTTGCGCCTTGCTGTAATGCACACATGTGTTTCTTTTTGTAGCTGCAAACACAAAAATTCCTATATAAACGATTTTAATAGTAAACAAAAAAAGATTATAACTTTACCTACTACCATTGACAGTGTACCAGCTTACATGTGGTAAGTGTTTAAACAGTTTAATTCTTTTCTAGTGAAACACATTATGGATAAAAGAACTGCTTCTATGCAATGCATTTGAGTCGCATTTAAAATCTAGCTGGATTCCGAGATGTGTATGTAAACAATTATACGTATCCGATTTCTTGCCTGCGGCCGAGGAAATAGGTCGTGGCTGGACTAGCGAGCGGTCTATCGTTATCCAATTCACAAGATTTGCGCCTTGCTGTAATGCACACATGGGTTTATTTATATAGGCGCAAACACAAAGAATTCCTATTTTAACGATATTAAAGAGTAAATGAAAAAGATTATACCTTTACCTACGAAGTAATGCTGTTTTAGTCTCGTAATTAAAAAAAAATAGATAGTATGACTGTCATTGAAAAAAGGCGTTCTTTGTGATCATTCCTATGTCATAAAATAGTTTTATTGTTGGAAAATAAAATTCAGTTATCAAACTGCAAACATTTTAAACCCACCACGTTGAGTGTACATTTACATAACACGGGCCGAGGAGATGCTGCGCTAGTGGACAACCGATTCGCTGTAGTCTAAGACACATGCTTCGATCTCATTGTTCATTGATTCTTTGTTAAATTATTTTCATTTTCAATTATATTGGTTAACGATGCATCAGACCATTGATTTAAATCATAGTGTGTAAAATAAAGAAAAACACTGCCATCAATGAATATAATACAACGTTTTACAGTCCATCTTCGCTAGCCAAGGATTTTCGGTCTACTCTGCTCAGAGTGGACCGAAAACCCTTGGCTAGCGAAGATGTTTACAGTCGTACGAGTTGAAATGTAAATACATTCACCTGTGTCTATTTCTGACATTTTGCTGCTGAGAATTTAATGCATTACACTACCCATTTCAACAAAATAGCCGATATTCACACCATGATTATTCCAACACACACACAACTTAAGTATCTGTAATCTGTGATAATTCATTTGGCTAATATATTAGAATTTTTTATGAGTTATGAGAGAGAGAGAGCATGAATTAAGCAGGGTGTAGTAAGTAAAGTGAGTTGAAATATATTTAAAAAGCGTTCGAGATAAGACAGCTTAAGTGGTACAGTGTTACATGCTTGCGGTAGGTGCGGGCACGATAAAACTAACCAATTTTAAACAAGTTGAAGTTTTATTTACATTCAGGCCGTACAACAATAAGGTTTAACCTCTTCTGGATGGTAGTCCGATTCATTAAAAAGCATACTCATTGTTGATTTTATTCTTTTATTTAATTAATTTTTTTTTTGTTATTGATTATGAAAGAATATGTGAGTTTTTAAAAAGTTTATGTACATTCGGTGAGTAAAAGATTTGATTGGATTCGGACAGTTGAAGATCGAGTAGAGAACACATGCTTAAAAATACTATTTAGTAGATTAGGAAAATTTTCAAATCGAAAAGAACTTTTTACACTCATATTACGCAATACCCGAACAAAATATTATTGCTACGACATTAATAAGATCATAATGAAGGCATGGCAAGCATTTGCATAATTAAACAACACACCGCAGAGGTTGATGGCTTAATTAAATCATAATTATTTTGTTTCACTTATAATTGAGATAATTTATCCATTCACAGATCCATGTATAAATATGAAACTTCAATCACACTGATGCTCGATGTAATTGTAATTAAATTTCATTAATGCTCATTTCTTATTTCAAGGTGTTCTGATAGATGTATAAAAGATAATGGACATAATGTTTGAATCTTTAAAACATAATGGTATAATAACTCCTTTGATATTTTATATAAATTTATTAAACTATTAATATTCATTGAATCCTCATTTTCAGTAAATACTAATAAATATACATGTACTTTTATTAACGATTTTTGTGCACGCATTTTTTCGGAAATGGCTCAAATTTTGTTAACGGCCCCGATAAAAAGATAAAAGGGTGACCGCTACAATTTCTTTCCCAAATATATCAAGAACGGTCTCAAATTTCAAACACTGGTTGAATAACATATAACTTATTTTGTGCAAATTATATGTGCAAGAAATGACAAGTTTCATGTAACTTAACAAAAATTACACTTTATGAAATCTAAACATTTCTGAATTTATCATAAAAATTTATAATTTTCGACGGCTCATGCAGTTAGTTTTTCTAGCCGAGTCTTTCGTTCAACAGCACATCGATTGTGAACATTTCAGCGTGGTTTACAACAAGACGGTGAAACGACCACGAATTTTGACAGATTTAGCTACAAAGAGTTAAAAAGAGATGGATAACGTTACAAAATACAAGTGCGATTATATCTTGTAGAAGATAAAAAATAATTAATCTACGTTTGCCATAAATACAACATTTTATCATAAGAATATTTTAACATTTAGATCCGTCGAATATTTTTTTTTTATTTCCCTTCATTGTTTGGTGCCTGATTTGAAATAACATTTCGAGGTATATCAAGCGGAGAAATTTCTTTAATTAAGCTGCATGTTCCGATTTGTCGGCCATTACAGTATCAAATAATTTTTCCATGCAAACCAAATGAATGATCTTACAAAGTTATAGACGTATTTACACGGAATTGATCTCCTTTTAACGTTAAAAATATTCAAAGTAAATAAAAATAAATTTTGGGGCATACAAAAAACCCTAAAAATACAGCATGGGAATGTCTAGAAAAGATAACCGTTTGGTTTCGTCCTCCGAATGATTGGATTTATTCATCCTGCAAGTTTTGCATCGATTATTAACAACGTAAACTTCAAACAAGAGGGTGTACACTGCTTTATTTTTGTTTTTTTTTAATAGTCATGCTGTATATTTTATTTGTTATAATAGGTCATATAAAAAGGACAGATGTCAAAGTCGTAATACAATCATACTCACTTCGACGTAAGGGGCCAGTTTAAACACGAGGCGAAATAACGCGAAACCCTTTTATGTCGTTTGTTTTGTAAATAAATTGTGTACACTTTACAGTAAAACTTGTCGAATCCGGCGGAGGGTGGTTCTAAAAAAAATGGCCGGATTAGGCAACATCCGGTTTAAATGACATTGCTGCAAATTAATTTTAGTATTTAATGCAGTAGGTCTTCATCGTGTATTTTTGCAAAATTTTTAATTCTTTTGAAATATATTAATTTTATAATTTAGATTTCATCGATTTTATTTACGGTACTAATTTTCATTTTCTTTTTTTTTTGGGGGGGGGGGACAATAAATCCACAACGGAATACATACGATGGAAATACTTCTTCAATCAAATCATCGTAATTGATAAATTTTCAAACATCCGATTAACCTGAAAAGTGCATGCTTAACCGGAAATTGTTAAACAAACATTAACAAGTCAACAGGTGGCTGAATGCGTAATGGCGAGAACTGTTTTGATGCAGGGAACAATGGATAAATATTATATAAATGAGAATTTTATAAAAAAAATGAGCATTTTGACAGAGTAATATGCAACTCTAGATCTGTACGTGTGGCCATACAACGGGGATAACAAACGATATCGGCAGTCTTATACTCCCGCATTAGCCTGAATCACGGCCTGAAAAAAAATAGGGTGAACTATAATCTAATTATCTAATTTTGGCAAAAAATGCGTATTTATTTATAAAAGGACTTAACGGTATAAACTGAAATGAGTTGCTAGTTTGGATCTATATTCATAGTTGTTTAAATCAATAGCAACGACAGAAAAATTGGTCGATAATTGAACATCAATTAAGTGGCCAGACTACGGGAGATAACTCTCACTAGTTATAAGCATTCGGGTTTCTTTTCATCGCGGCCGGTTTACATAATAGACAAGATCCGGATTGCACAACATTTTTTACACAAAAATGATAGGAAAATGTCAAGGGGCTGAATAATGTCGCCGGTTTGGACAGCATGCCGGAATAAACAACATCCGGATTCAACAAGTTTCAATATGTACATTATTTTTTCATTGAAATATAGCTTAATTGACCCGGAAACTGCTGCAACGTATATTATTACACACATACTTAGCATTAGCGTACACACATTTTATTGAAAATCGGACCAAGCAGCTTTAACATTAAGATTAACATGTGTAAGACACTTTATTTGTCTTGTGCATGATCCTGTGCATGAATTATTTTCATTACCTGTTTATTTCTCCAAAATGATCCCTAATTCCATTCACAACTGTTGTCATTCAAAATCACGTGAGGTAAATAAAATTTCAAATTTTGAGTCGATCTCAACTGTATCCAAGAAATCTAATGATTTTATCATGTGTTACGTAATTAGGGGTTTTTAGGGGTCAAACGTCCAAAATTTTGATCACCCATATATCATTTGATATTTGACCTTTCATTTGTTATCTTGCCCCTCAAATTGAGCGACCAGAGGGCTCTAAAGTCTTTTATCTATAGCCCTTTACTGAGAGATATTTTGTGAAATGTCATAAAAGCAGATATGTTATCTTACAGTTATGTATCCAAGCAATGTAATGATTTTATCATGCGTTACGTAATTAGAGGTTTTCAGAGGTCAAATGTCCAAAATTTTAATCACCCATATCTCAGAGAGGAAATATCTTTGGAAATGCAGTATAGAAGAAAAGATGCTCAAAATGATGTACTAAACAATATTCATCTTCAAAATGTCGTTAAACAGCCCCTATAAGGAGATAAGGGATCGGCCCCTAAAACGTTCTTTCCCATATATCTCAGGAACGGTAATGAATTTCAAAACAATTGTTGAACAAAATGTGTTTAAAATTAAACGACCTTTCATTTGATATCAAGAAAAAGGGGCTGAACCCTCAAATTAGGGGACCAGAGGGCTCTAAAGACTTTTATCTATAGCCCTTTACTGAGAGATATTTTGTGAAATGTCATAAAAGCAGATATGTTATCTTACAGTTATGTATCCAAGCGATGTAATGTTTTATCATGTGTTACGTAATTAGGTCCTTTTAGAGGTCAAATGTCCGAAAAATTAATCACCCATATATCAGAGAGGAAAAATCTTTTGAAATGCAGTATACAGGAAAAGATGCTCAAAATGATGTACTTAACAATATGCACCCTACAAAATTTCGTTAATCGGCCCCTATAAGGGAATAATGGATCAGCCCCTTAAACATTTTTCCCATATATTTCATGAACAGTAACGATTTTCAAACACTTGTTGAACAAAATATGTTTAAAATTAAAAGACCTTTCATTTGATATCAAGAAAAAGGGACTGACCCCTCAAATTAGGGATCTAGATGGGTCTAAAGATAGGGATCAAGATGGGTCTAAAGTCATTTACTGAGATATGTTTTGTAATATGTTATATAAGCAAAATTAGGTAAAATACGTTTATATATCCTAACCATATAATGATTTTCTCATGCGTTACCTAATTAGGGTTTTTAGAGGCCAGAGGTAAAATCTTTTCTATCTCAATTGGAAGAAATGCAAGTATTTAAAAAAGCAACAAAAGAGAACTTATAAAAAGCTTTGCAGGAAAGCAATAGTACTCAACTCCTATCAAGATCATGTTAATTTGTCGAAAATCAAAGTCGATGATGTCATACCACCTTCTAAAAATCGGACGGAAGACCTCCTCGTTGCTCGCAACGAGATCGTGTCTAGTTGTTATTGCTTTGTTTCTTTTTCCCTATTATTAAGGTCTTCCGTTTCCAACGGAAGACCTTATTGTTTTTGCTTTGTTTCTTTTTCCATATTATTAAGGTCTTCCGTTTCCAACGGAAGACCTTATTGTTTTCGTTCTGTTTCTTTTTCTTCATTATTTTTCTTTTTTTTCCAACAAATTTTGAGCACGCGATTTCTCAAAAACGACTCGACCGATTTTCATCAAATTTTCAGATATCATAGATACTGATCTGAACCTTATACGCAATTTTTTATTTTGATGACGTCATTTCCGGTTTTGAGATATTGACGTTTTAGCGATTTTCAGAGGGTCGGCTTGTCCTGGGATCTACTCCTTAACGATTAAAGATATTGAGTTCAAACTTTCAGGGATTGTAGACGAAACATTGAAGATGTGTCTTTAGGCATTCATTTTTATCTGACTCAAAAGGCGCTGAAGCTCGCCTGGACCCGAAAGTTTAGATTAAAAAAACGTCATCATTTTTCGAGGTTTTCTTTGTTTATCTCTTTTCTTGAAAATATTTTGATAAAATATCAAATGCAAAAAAAGTTAAGATTAACAAGACCTTTCATTTGATACCAAGAAAAAGGGGCTGGCCCCTCAAACTAGGGACCTAGAGGGCTCTAAAGTCTTTTATCTATAACCCTTTACTGAGGGATATTTTGTAATAAATTATAGAAGCAAATGTGTTTATCTTACAGTTATGTAGCCTAACAATATAATGATTTTCTCATGTGTTACGTAATTATGGGTTTTTAGGGGTCAAAAGTCCAAAACTTTGATCACCTATAACTCAAAAAGGAAAAATATTTTGAAATGCGGTATAGAAGAAGAGATGCTCAAAATGAAGTACTTAACAATATGCAACCTTCAAAATTTTGTTCAGCGGCCCCATAAAGGAGATAAGGGACCGGCCCCTAAAACGTTCTTTCTCAGATATCTCAAGAACGGTTTCGAATTTCTTAACACTTGTTGAGCAAAATGTCTTTAAAAGTAAATGACCTTTGATTTGATATTAAGAAAAAGGGGCTGGCCCTGCAAATTAGGGACCTAGAGGGCACTAAAGTCTTTTATCTATAACCCTTTACTGAGGGATATTTTGTAATAAATTATAGAAGCAAATATGTTTATCTTACAGTTATGTAGCCTAACAATATAATGATTTTCTCATGTGTTACGTAATTATGGGTTTTTAGGGGTCAAAAGTCCAAAACATTGATCACCTATAACTCAAAAAGGAAAAATATTTTGAAATGCGGTATAGAAGAAGAGATGCTCAAAATGAAGTACTTAACAATATGCAACCTTCAAAATTTTGTTCAGCGGCCCCATAAAGGAGATAAGGGACCGGCCCCTAAAACGTTCTTTCTCAGATATCTCAAGAACGGTTTCGAATTTCTTAACACTTGTTGAGCAAAATGTCTTTAAAAGTAAATGACCTTTGATTTGATATTAAGAAAAAGGGGCTGGCCCTGCAAATTAGGGACCTAGAGGGCTCTAAAGTCTTTTATCTATAACCCTTTACTGAGGGATATTTTGTAATAAATTATAGAAGCAAATATGTTTATCTTACAGTTGTGTAGCCTAACAGTATTATGATTTTCTCATGAGTTACGTAATTATGGGTTTTTAGGGGTCAAAAGTCCAAAACTTTGATCACCTATAACTCAAAAAGGAAAAATAAAAAAAAGGAGATAAGGGACCGGCCCCTAAAACGTTCTTTCTCAGATATCTCAACGGTATCGAATTTCTTAACACTTGTTGAGAAAAATGTCTTTAAAAGTAAATGACCTTTGATTTGATATTAAGAAAAAGGAGCTAACCCCTCAAATAAGAGACCAAGAGGGGTTTAAATGTTTTCAACTAAACACCTGAAACAAAATATTATCTGGCCCTTAGAATGTAGACCCTTTTCTTCTATTTTAAATCATTTTTAGCTGTTAAATAGCAAAATCAAGGTAGTACATGTATCTCAAATTCTAAAATCAGACGGAAGACCTCCTCGTTGCTCGCAACGAGATCGTGTCTAGTTATTATTATTATTCTTTTTTTTTCTTACCGATTTTGTGCAGACGATTTCTCGGAGATGGCTCGATCGATTTCGTTCAAATTTTTAGGATCAACGCAGTTTTATCTGAAGTTGATCGCGTTTAAAACATTTTCGAAAATACACTTCCGGTCGGAAGTTATCGTCCGTTTACAATTTTAAAAAGTCAATTTTGTCTGTCAGGTTTCTCAAAAACGAGTAAAGATAAGGGGCTGAAATTTTCAGAGATGATAGATCTGCCTATTTTCTGGTGCACCTCGGTCAAGAGAATGCCAGCCGACACTTCCGGTCGTCACCGGAAGCAAATTTGAAAAATTTTAATTTTTCGACTTTTTTATTTTTTAATATTTTTCTTTAAATTTTTTATAGTTGATAGTGACCCTTTTTCTGATTCAGAATATGTAATTTGTTTTAAAATCGGTTAACGCATTCTCGAGATATTAAGCGTCAAAGTCCTGAAGCGAGAGCCCGAGTAGCTCAGTCGTTATGGTCGTGGACTGTGCCCAGGCGACCCGGGTTCAAGCCCCGAGTGCCGCAAATTTTTTTTTTCGTTTTTTTTGCGTAGACTTACAATTTTATCTTTAAAATGATGGGATTTATCTCATTTAATTAAAAATCGGACGGAAGACCCACTCGTTGCTCGCAACGAGAACGATCTAGTTATTATTTTTTTTCTTTTTTTTTCTTACAAATTTTGTGCACGCGAGTTCTCGAAAACGGCTCGGTCGATTTTAATGAAACTTTCAGATCTGATAGATATTGATCTGAACCTTATTGGAAATTTTTTATATTGATGACGTCATTTCCGTTTCTGACATATTGACGATTTAGTGAATTTTAAAGGGTCTGCTTGTCCATTAAACTCCTCCTTAACGGTAAAAGATATTGAGTTCAAATTTTCAGGGATGATAGACGAAAAATTGTAGATATGTCTAAAGGCGATAATAAATGTCTGGCTTAAGGAGCCTGAAAGCTCGCCTGGACCCGAAAATTGAGATTAAAAAACCTTGTAATTTTTTCGGGTTTTCTTTGTTTATCTCTTTTCTGAAAAATATTTTGTTAAAACATGTAATGTAAAAAAAGTTTATATTTTCAAGACCTTTCATTTAATACCAAGAAAAAGGGGCTGGCCCCTAAAATTAAGGGACCAGAGGGCTCTAAAGTTTTTTATCTGTAGCCCTTTACTGATAGATAATTTGTAAAAGGTTATAGAAGCAAATATGTTTATCTCACAGCGCTTTATCCAAGCAATATAAGGATTTTATCATCCGTTACGTAATTAGGGGTTGTTAGGGGCCAAAAGTCCAAAATTTTGATCACCCATATCTCAGAAAGGAAAAATATTTTGAAATGCAGTATAGAAGGAAAGATGCTCAAAATAATGTACTAAACAATATTCAACATTCAAAATTTCGTTAAACGGCCCCTATAAGGAGATAAGGGATCGGCCCCTAAAACGTTCTTTCCCATATTTCTCAAGAACGGTAACGAATTTCTAAACACTTGTTGAACAAAATGTGTTTAGAATTAAATGACCTTTCATTTGATATCAAGAAAAAGGGGCTGGCCCCTAAAATTAGGGGACTAGAGGACTCTAAAATATTTTATCTGTAGCCGTTTACTGATAGATATTTTGTGAAAGGTTATCGAAGCAAATATGTGTATCTCACAGCGCTTTATCCAAGCAATGTAATGATTTTATCATGCGTTACGTAATTAGGGGTTGTTAGGGGCCAAAAGTCCAAAATTTTGATCACCCATATCTCAGTAAGGAAAAATATTTTGAAATGCAGTATAGAAGGAAAGATGCTCAAAACGATGTACTCAACAATATGCAACCTTTACAATTTCGTTAAACGGCCCCTATAAGGAGATAAGGGGTCGGCCCCTAAAATGTTTTTCCCATATATCTCAAGAACGGTAACAAATTTCTAAACACTTGTTGAACAAAATGTGTTTAGAATTAAAGGACATTTTAATTGATATTAAGAAAAAGGGGCTGGTCCCTTAAATTAGGGGACCAAAGGGCTCTAAAGTCTTTTATTTGTAGCCCTTTACTGAGATATATTTTGTGAAAGGTTATCGAAGCAAATATGTTTATCTCACAGTGATTTATCCAAGCAATGTAATGGTTTTATCATGTGTTATGTAATTAGGGGTTTTTAGGGGCCAAAAGTCCAACATTTTGATAACCCATATCTCAGAAAGGAAAAATATTTTGAAATGCAGTATAGAAGGAAAGTTGCTCAAAATAATGTACTTAACAATATGCAACCTTCATACTTTCGCTAAACGGCCCCCATAAGGAGATTAAGGGTCGGCCCCTAAAATGTTTTTTCCCATATATCTCAAGAACGGTAACAAATGTCTAAACACTTGTTGAACAAAATATGTTTAGAATTAAAGGACCTTTCAATTGATATAAAGAAAAAGGGGCTGGCCTCTCAAATTAGGGGACCAGAGCGCCCTAAAATCTTTTATCTGTAACCGTTTACTGACGGTTATAAACGCAAAATTAGGTATAAGACGTTTATATATCCTAACAATATAATGATTTACTTATGCGTTACCTAATTAGAGGTTTTAGGGGCCAGAAGTAAAACGTTTAATCGTGTCTATCTCAATTGGAAGAAATGAAAGTATTTAAAAAACCAACGTAAGAGAACTTATAAAAAGTGATGCAGAAAAGCAGTAGTACTCCACTTCTTTTTACAGATCATGTTTTCTTGTCGAAAATCAAAGTCGAGGATGTCATATCACCTTCTTAAAATCGGACGGAAGACCTCCTCGTTGCTCGCAACGAGATCGTGTCTAGTTATTTTTCTTTTTTTTTCTTACAAATATTGTCCGCGCGAGTTCTCGGAAATGGCTCAGCCGATTTTCATGAAACTTTCAGATCTGATAGATATTGGTCTGAACCTTATTGGAAATTTTTTTTTTTTGATGACGTCATTTCCGTTTCCGAGATATTAACGTTTTAGCGATTTTTAAGGGTTGTTTTGTCCATTGAACTCCTCCTAAACTATAAAAGATATTGAGTTCAAATTTTCAGGAATGGTAGACAAAAGATTGTAGATGTGTATAATGTCAATCATATTTGTCTGATTGAAAAGGCGCCGAAGCTCGCCTGGACCTGAAAATTGAGTTTAAAAAAACGCCGTAATTTTTCTTGGTTTTCTTTGTTTATCTCCTTTCTGAAAAATATTTTGTTAAGACATGTAATGCAAAAGAAGTTTATATTTACAAGATCTTTCGCTTGATATCAAGAAAAAGGGGCTGGCCCCTCAAATTAGGGGACCAGAGGGCTCTAAAAAATTTTATCTGTAGTTCTTTACTGATAAATATTTTGTGAAACGTTATAGAAGCAAATATGTTTATCTCACAGTTATTTATCCAAGCAATGTAATGATTTTATCATGTGTTACGTAATTAAGGGTTTTTAGGGGCCAAAAGTCCAAAATTTTGATCACCCATATCTCAGAAAGGAAAAATATCTTAAAATGCATTATAGAAGGAAAGTTGCTCAAAATGATGTACTTAACAAAATGCGACCTTCAAAATTTCGTTAAACCGCCCCTTTAAGGAGATAAGGGATCGGCCCCCAATACGTTCTTTGCCGTATATCTTAAAAACGGTAACGAATTTCTAAACGCTTGCTGAACAAAATGTGTTTAGAGTTAAATGACCTTTCTTTTGATATCAAGAAAAAATGGCTGGCCCCTCAAATTAGGGGACCAGAGGGCTCTAAATTCTTTTATCTGTAGCTGTTTACTAAGGGATATTTTATAAAGGTTATAAAAGCAAAATTAGGTATAATACGTTTATATATCCTAACAATATAATGATTTACTTATGCGTTACCTAATTAGGGGTTTAAGGGGCCAGAAGTAAAAAGTTTAATCGTGTCTATCTCAATTGGAAGAAATGCTAGTATTTAAAAAAGCAACGTAAGAGAACTTATAAAAAGCGATGCAGAAAAGCATAAGTACTCCACTCCTTTTTACAGATCATGTTTTCTTGTCGAAAATCAAAGTAGATGATGTAATATCACCTTCTTAAAATCGGACGGAAGACCTCCTCGTTGCTCGCAACGAGATCGTGTCTAGTTTTTATTCCTTTTTTTCTTCCCATTTTTGTGCACGCGATTTCTCAAAAACGGCTTGGCCGATCTCCATCAAATTTTCAGATGTGATAGATAATGGTCTGAACCTCATAGCAATGTTTTTGCACTGATGACGTCACATCTGTTTTTGAGATATTGAGAGTTTTCCAATTTTTATATGGGTATTTTGTCTGCGGTCGTTCTCCTAAACTCTAAGAGATATTGAACTAAAATGTTTACGGTTGGTAGAAGAAAGATTGAAGTTTTGCATGGTTGTTGTTTTATATGTCTAGCTCTAAATGCGCCAAAGCTCGGTAGGGCTCGAAAATTGAGATATCAAAAGCGCCTTGAATTTTCATGCTTTTCTTTGTTTATCTATTTTCTGGAAAATATTTTGTTAATTCATGTAAAGCAAAAAAATTTATTTTTACAAGAGCTTTCATTTGATACCAAGAAAAAGGGGCTGTGCCCTAAAATTAGGGGACCAGAGGGCTCTAAAGTCTTTTATCTCTAGCCCTTTACTGAGAGATATTTTGTGAAAGGTTATAGAAGCAAATATGTTTATCTCACAGTTATTTATCCAAGCAATGTTATAATTTTATCATGTTTTACGTAATTAGGGGTTTTTAGGGGCCTAAAATCCAAAATTTTGATCACCCATATCTTAGAAAGGAAAAATATTTTGAAATGCATTATAGAAGGAAAGTTGCTCAAAATGATGTACTTAACAAAATGCAACCTTCAAAATTCCGTTAAATGGCCCCTATAAGGAGTTAGGGGTCGGCCCCTAATATGTTTTTTCCCATATATCTCAAGAACGGTAACGAATTTCTAAACACTTGTTGAACAAAATATGTTAAGAATCAAGTGGCCTTTTATTTGATATGAAGAAAAAGGGGCTGGCCCCTAAAATTAGGGGAAAAGAGGGCTTTAAAGTCTTTTATCTGTAGGCCTTTACTGAGAGATATTTTGTGAAAGGTTATAGAAGCAAATATGTTTATCTTACAGTTATTTATCCAAGCAATGTAATAATTTTATCATGTGTTACGTAATAAGGGGTTTTTATGGGCCAAAAATCTAAAATTTTGATCACCCATATCTTAGAAAGAAAAATATTTTGAAATGCAGAATAGAAATTAAGATGCTCAAAATGATGTACTAAACAATATGCAATGGTCAAAATTTCATTAAACGGCCCTATAAGGAGATAAGGGATCGGCCCCTAATACGTTCTTTGCCGTTTATCTTAAAAACGGTAACGAATTTCTAAATACTTGCTGAACAAAATATGTTTAGAGTTAAATGACTTTTAATTTGATATCAAGAAAAAGGGACTAGCCCCTCAAATAAGGAGACCAGAGGGCCCTAAAGTCTTTTATATGTAGCCGATTACTGAGAGATATTTTGTGAGGGTTATAAAAGCAAAATTAGGTATAATACGTTTATATATCCTATAGCGATGCAGAAAAGCAGCAGTACTCCACTCCTGTTTACAGATCATGTTTTCTTGTCGAAAATCAAAGTCGATAATGTCATATCACCTTCTTAAAATCGGACGGAAGACCTCCTCGTTGCTCGCAACGAGATTGTGTCTAGTTAGGGTCTTCCGTTGGAAACGGAAGACCCTCTTGTTATTCTATTGTTTTTTTTTTATTATTATTATTCTTTTTCTTTTTTCTTCTGACTCCGTTTTGGCTTTATATCTCAAAAACTACTCAACCGATTTTCATGAAATTTTCAGGGATTATGAGAAATCCTTGTCCCTCAAAGCTTTAAAAAGCTGAAAAATGACGTCACTTCCGTTTTCTTATTACGTCAATTTTAAATTTTATAAAAAGCGATTTTGTCCAGTCATTTTCTTTTAAACGGTTATATATAGAGGTTTAAAATTTTCAGTGATTGTCTATTTCTCGATTTACTTAGGGCATTTTAACAAAAAAATCAGAATCCGTCACTTCCGGTCGAAACCGAAAGTGAATCAAATTTTTTTGAAAAAATAAATTTTTTGATCAATTCAAAAACGTGTACGTGTTTTGTAGAGCTTATTTAGCTGAATCTAACACTGAAATCCGTTTTAAAATCGGACGATGCATCGCTGAGATATAAGCGTTTAAAAATTGATTTTTCCGGAAATTTTGATTCCGCGTTTTTGGTTAAGAAAATAGTCTTATGTTTAAACTTAAATTAACTCGTACCTAAAATAATTCGAAAAATTGCTAAGTCGTACTAGAAAACATTCGGATTTTTATTGTTAAGTCGTTCTTAAAATCGCAAATGTTTTTGTTAATTCGTACTAAAAATCATTCGGATTTTATTAAGTCGTACCAAGAATTATTCGATTTTTAAATTTTTTTTTTAATTACTTAAATTATTGGTTTAAGAACTCTGCTTCTTACAGGAACGTTAAGGTCTACTTTCGACATTAACGGAAGACCCACTCGTTGCTTTGGAACGAGCTTTGCTCTAGTTTTTTATTATTATTATTCTTTTTCTTTTTTCTTCTGACTCCGTTTTGGCTTTATATCTCAAAAACTGCTCAACCGATTTGCATGAAATTTTCAGGGATTATGAGAAATTCTTGTCCCTCAAAGCCTTCAAAAGCTGAAAAATGAAGTCACTTCCGTTTACTTATTACGTCAATTTTAAATTTTTCAAAAAGCGATTTTGTCCAGTCATTTTCTTTTAAACGGTTAAATATAGAGATTTGAAATTTTCAGTGATTGTCTATTTATCGATTTACTTAGGGCATTTTGACAAAAAATCAGAATCCGTCACTTCCGGTCGAAACCGGAAGTGAATCAAATTTTTCGAAAAAATAAATTGTTTGATCAATTTAAAAACGTGCACGTGTTTTGTAGAGCTTATTTAGCTGAATTTAACACTGAAATCCGTTTTAAAATAGGACGATGCATCGCTGAGATATAAGCGTTTAAAAATTGATTTTTCCGGAAATTTTGATTCCGCGTTCTTGGTTAAGAAAATAGTCTTATGTTTAAAGTTAAATTAACTCGTACCTAAAATAATTCGAAAAATTGCTAAGTCGTTTTTGAACACATTCTGATTTTTTTTGTTAAGTCGTTCTTAAAATCGCAAATGTTTTTGTCAATTCGTACTTAAAATCATTCGGATTTTATTAAGTCGTACCAAGAATTATTCGATTTTTGTTGCCTTTTTTTTTTAGTTACTTATATTATTGGTTTAAGAACTCTGCTTCTTACAGGAACTTTAAGCTCTACGTTCGACATTAACGGAAGACCCACTCGTTGCTTTGCAACGAGCTTTGCTCTAGTTATTATTATACTTTTTCTTTTTTTTTCTGACTCCTTTTCGGCTTCATAACTCAAAAAGTTTTCAATCAATTTCAATGAAACTTTCAGCGATTGTTGCAAGTCAGCTTCACTCAAAGATGTTAAAGCTTCAAAGATAACGTATCTTCCGTTTTGACGGTACGTCATTTTTAAAATTTTAAAAAAGTCATTTTGTCCGTGGCATTTCTCAAAAATGCTTTAAGATAAAGGCTTGACATTTTCCGTGGTTATGAATTTGTCAATTTACCTGTGCAGTAAGGCTGGAAATGGAAATCGGTAACTTCCGGTCGAAACCGGAAAAGTGATGCAAATTTTTCGAAAATTTGAATTTTTTAATTAAATTAAATATGTAAACGTGTTTTGTAGAACTTATAAAGCTGAATCTAACACAAAAACTCGTTATAAAATCAGACAATGCATTACAGAGATATTTGGGTTTAAAAATTGTTTTTTCCGGAAATTTTGATTCCGCATTCTGGGTTAAAAAATTAGTATTAAGTTCAAAGTTAAATTAACTCGTACCTAAAAAAATTCGAAATTTGTTAAATCGTACTTCAACACATCCGGATTTTTTTTGTCAAGTTGTTCTTGAAATCGTTAGAGTTTTTGTTAAGTCGTACTTACAATCATTCGGATTTTGTTAAGTCGTACCAAGAATGATTCGATTTTTATAAAAAAAAAATTTAATTAATTTTGTTATTAGTTTAAGAACTCTGCTTCTTACAGGAACTTCGAGCTTTACTTTCGACATTAACGGAAGACCCACTCGTTGCTTTGCAAAGAGCTTTGCTCTAGTTATTATTATTATACGTTTTCTTTTTTTTTTCTGACTCCTTTTCGGCTTCATAACTCGAAAAGTTTTTAAGCAAATTTAATGAAACTTTTAGAGATTATGTGCAATCTTTATATCTCAAAGTTTTAAAAGTTTCCATGAAAACGTCACTTTCGTTTTTACGTTACGTCATTTTTTAAATTTAAAAAAAAGTCATTTTGTCCGCGGCGTTTTAAAAATACGCTTTGAGATAAATGCTTGAAATTTTACGTGATAATACATTTATCGATTTACCTCTGTAATAAGGCTGGATATGAAAATCTGTCACTTCTGGTCGAAACCGGAAGTGAATAATTTTTTTTGAAAAATTGATTTTTTTGATCAAATCAAAAACGTAAACGTGTTTTGTAGAGTTTTTCAAGCTGAATCTAACACTGAAATCCGTTTTAAAATCGGACGATGCATTACAGAGATATTGGGGTTTAAAAATTGATTTTTCCGGAAATTTTGATTCCGCGATCTTGGTTAAGAAAGTAGTATTAATTTCTAAGTAAAATTAACTCGTACCTAAAAATTATTGGTAAGTCGTACCTGAACACATTCGGGTTTTTTGTTAAGTCGTTCATGAAATCGTAAAGGTTTTTGTTAAATCGTACTTAAAATTATTCGGATTTTGTTAACTCGTACCAAGAATTATTCGATTTTTTTAACTTTTTGATTTAGTTACTCTTTTTATTAGTTTAAGATCTCTGCTTCTTACAGGAACCTTCTTAAAATAATAATTATTATTATTATTAAGGTCTTCCGTTTCCAACGGAAGACCTTATTGTTATTCTTCGGATTCTTTTTCTTCTTCTTCTTCTTTTTTTTCTTACCGATTTTGTGCACGCGATATCTCAGAAATGGCTCGACCGATTTGCACGAAATTTTCAGATCTTACCAACTATATTCTGAACCTTATCGGAAATTTTTTTGGTTGATGACGTCATTTCCGTTTTTGAGATATTGGCATTTTAAGGATTTTTAGGGGGTTGGTTTGTCCAGGAGTATTCTCATAAACTACAAACGATATCGATTTCAAAATTTCAGGGATGATAGACAAAAGATTGTTAATCTGAACAAAAGCATTCATATTTGCCTAGCACAAGAAACGCCGGAGCTCGGAGGGCTCGAAAATTGAGATTAAAAAAAAATTGTAATTTGCTTGGTTTTCTTAGTTTATCTCTTTTCTCGCAAATATTTTGTTAAGACATGTAGAAGAAGAAAGATTTTTATATACAAGATCTTTTGTTTGACACCAAGAAATAGGGGCTGGCCCCTCAAATTAGGGACCTAGAACCCTTGAAAGTTTTCACTTTATAACTCATAAGCGGTTAAAATTTCGATATGGCTGTCGCTGCAAAAGTTGTTTATTATGATCTTATTAATGTCGTAACAATAATATTTTGTTCGGGTATTGCGTATTATCAGTGTAAAAAGCTAGACTTTTTATCATGTAATTGTGCTTTATTTTGCAAATAAACGGGGTATTTGTGCGTGTAACTGACATTAAGTGTACCAGTTTACAAACGGCAAGTGTTTAAACAATGGATAATTATGGATAAAAGAACTGCTTCAATGCAATGCATTTGAGTCGCATTTAAAATCTAGCTGTATTCCGAGCTGTGTATGTGAACAATAACCTAGCCGATCCCGTGCCCGCGGCCGAGGAAATAGGTCGCGGCTGGACTAGCTAGCGGTCTACCGTTATCTAATACACAAGATTTGCGTCTTGCTGTAATGCACACATGGGTTTATTTATGTAGCTGCAAACACAAAAATTCCGATTTTAACCATATTAAATATTAAAAAGTAAAAGAAAAAAGATTATACCTTTACCTACTACCATAGACAGTGTACCAGCTTACATACGGAAAGTGTTTAAACATTTTAATTCTTTTCTAGTAAAACACATTATGGATAAAAGAACTGCTTCAATGCAATGCATTTGAGTCGCATTTAAAATCTAGCTGGATTCCGAGCTGTGTATACAATTTTACGTATCCGATCCCTTGCCCGCGGCTGAGGAAATAGGTCGCGGCTGGACTAGCGAGCGGTCTACCGTTATCCAATACACAAGATGTGCGCCATGTTGTTATGGACACATGGGTTTGTTTATGTAGCTGCATACACAAAGAATTCCGATTTTAACGATATTAAAAAGTAAACGAAAAAAGATTATACCTTTTCCTTCGAAGAAATGCTGTTTTAGTCTCTTAATTTAAAAAATAAAAAATATATAGTATGACTGTTATTGAAAAAAGGCGTTCTTTGTGATCTTGTCTATGTCATAAAATATTTTTATTGTTGGAAAATAAAATTCATATATCAAATTGCAAAGATTTTAAACCCACCACGTTGAGTGCACATTTACATAACACGGGCCGAGGAGATGGACAACCGAATCGCTGTAGTCTGGGACACAGGCTTCTCGTGTTTATACGTTATCAAACATTTGAATGTTCATTGATTCTTTGTTAAATTATTTTCATTTTCAATTATATTTGTTAAAGATGCATCAAACCATTGATATAAATCAAAGTGCGTAAAATGAAGAAAAAAACTGCCATCAATGAATATAATGCAACGAGAATTTAATGCATTACACTACCTATTTCAACAAAATATAAGCAATATTCACAACATGTTTATTCCAACACACCCATCTTAAGTATCTGTATTCTTTGATAATTCATTTGGCTAACAAAATATTAGAATGTTTTTATGAGTTATGAGAGAGAGAGAGAGAGAGAGAGAGAGAGAGAGAGAGAGAGTAGTAAGTGCAGGATGTAGTAAGTAAAGTGAGTTGAAATATATTTAAAAAGCGATCGAGATAAGGCAGCTAAAGTGGTACAATGTTACATGCTTGCGGTAGGTGCGGGCACGATAAAACTAACCATTGCCCGCTAACACGGAAGGAGTTGAAGAAATCAGTGTATACCCATGAATTTTTAAACAAGTTGAAGTTTTATTTACATTCAGGCCGTAAAAGAATAATAGTCACACTACTGGTTTAACCTCTTCTGAATGGTAGTCCGATTCATTAAAAAGCATACTCATTGCTGATTTTATTTGTTCATTTAATTAAATTTTATTTATTAAAAAAGTTTATTTTCATCCGGTGAATAAAAGCTTTGATTGGATTCGGACAGTTGAAGATCGAGTAGAGGACACACGGTTAAAAATACTACTTAGTAGATTAGGGACATTTTCAAATCGAATGGACTTTGCATATGCAGGCACACTTGAATAGTTTATACATAAATTATATATATTTTAATAAAACGTATGTATGCTGTATTATGTATTTGCTCTCTGATCCGGACTGATCTTCCTCAACAGAAGCGCTCGGATATCGCGTAAAGAACGTTCTGTATAGTACAACACCTGATTGGAGTACATGCTTATATTTTTTTAAAGGTAACGTTTAACTAAGCGAAATTGTAGAAGTCAAGGAGTCAATAAGCAAATCAAATTTGTCAATTAGGTAATAGCAGTTATCCAATGCCTATGATTGATAATTTTACAAGGTGAATTAAATACATGTAAATATGAATTTTAAAGCAATCCCCGCCCCCTTGTTAAGAGCTTACGTTTCCTGCATTATTTTCTTTGATTAGCGATTTTTGTGCACGCATTTTCTCGGAAAAGGCTCAAATTTTGTTAAACGGCCCCGATAAGAAGATGAAAGGATGACCCCAAAAATATCTTCCCAAATATATCAAGAACTGTCTCAAATTTCAAACACTGGTTGAATAACATATAACTTATTTTGTGTAAATTATATGTGCATGAAATGACAATTTTCCTGTAACTTACCAAAAATTACACTTTGTGAAATCTAAAAATATCTGAATTTGTCATCAAAATTTATAATTTTAGACGGCACATGCAGTAAGTTTTTCTAGCCGAGTCTTTCGTTCAACAGAGCATCGATTGTAAACATTTCAGCGTGGTTTACAACAAGAGGGTGAAACGACAACAAATTTTGACAGAGTTTAAAAGAGATGGATACAAAACACAAGTGCGATTATATCTTGCAGGAGATAAAAAATAATAAATCTACGTTTGCCATAAATTCAACATTTTATCATAAGAATATTTTAACATTTAGATCCGCAAAATATTTTCATTCCCCTTCATTGTTTGGTGCCTGATTTGAAATAACGTTTCGAGATATACCAAGTGGAGAAATTTCTTTAAGCTGCATTTTCCGATTTGTTTGCCATTACAGTATCAAATAATTTTCCATGCAAACCAAATGAATGATCTTTCAAAGTTATAGACGTACTTACACGGAATTGATCTCCTTTCAACGTTAGAAATATTCAAAGTAAATAAAAATAAATTTTGGGGCATACAAAAATACATCATGGGAATGTTTAGAAAAGATAACCGTTTGGTTTCGTCCTCCGAATGACTGGGTTTATTCAACCTGTATGTTTTGCATCGATTATAAACAACGTAAACTTCAAAACTATTAATGAACTGCTTTATTTTTGTTTTGTTAAATAGTCATGCAGTATATGTTATTTGTTATAATAGATCATATAAATAGGAAATATGTCAAAGTCGGAATACAATCATACTCGCTTCGACGTAAGGGACCAGTTTAAACATGAGGCGAAATAAAGCGAAACCCTTTTTGTCGTTTATTTTGTGAGTAAATTTTGTACAATGTACAGTAAAACTTGGCTAATCCGGCACAGGGTGGTTCTTAAAAAATTGGCCAAATAAGGCAACATCCGGTTTAGAGGACATTGTTGTAAATTAATTTTAGTATTTAATGCAATAGGTCTTGATCGTGTATTCTTGCAAAATTTTCAATTCTTCTGAAATATACTAATATTAGATTTCATCGATCGTAATTACGGTACTAATTTTCATTTTCATTTTTTTTTTGGGGGGGGGGGGAATAAATTCATAACGGAATACATACGATGGAAATACTTTTTCAATCAAATCATCGTAATTGATAATTTTTCAAACATCCGATTAACCTGAAAAGTGCATGCTTGACCGGTAATTGTTAAACAAACATTAACAAGTCAACAGGTGGCTAGCTGAATACGTACTAGAATGGCGAGAACTGTTTTGATGCAGGGAACAATGGATACTGAAATATTTATATAAATGAGAATTTTATTTAAAAAAAAAGATGCGTATTTATTTATAACAAGACTTAACGGTATAAACTGAAATGAGTTGCTTGTTTGGAAATATATTCACAGTTGTTTAAATTAATAACAACGACAGAAATATTGATCGATGATTGAGCATTAATTATCTCACAGACGGCCGATCGATCGATAAGTGGCCGGACTACGGGAGATAACTCTCAATAATTATAAGCAATCGGTTGTTTTCATCGCGGCCGGTTTACAGAATAGACAAGATCCGGATTGCACAACATTTTTAAAACAAAAATGATAGGAAAATATGAAGTGGCTGAACACTGTCGCCGGTTTGGACAGCATGCCGGAATGCACAACATCCGGATTCAACAAGTTTCAACATGTACATTATGTTTTCATTGAAATATGGCTTAATTGACCGGGAAAACTACTGCAACTTATATTATTATACACATACTAAGCATAAACATCGTTTAAAAGCGTACAAAAAAATACATATGTATTGAAAATCGAACCAAGCAGCTTTCGATAGATTTTCATGTGATCCTGTGCATGAATTATTTTCACTACCTGTTTATTTCTCCAAAATGATATCCAATTCCATACACAACTGTTGTCATTCAAAATCACGTGAGTTAAATAAAATTTCTAATTTTGAGTCGATCTCAACTGTTATGTATCCAAGGAATTTAATGATTTTATCATGAGTTACGGAATTATGGGTTTTTAGGGATCAAAAGTCCAAAATTTTGGCCACCCTTATATCATTTGATATTTGACCTTTCATTTGATAACAAGACAAGTATTCCTTTTAAAGGAATGATCGGCATGTTGGCTATTATCTTTGGTCAGCTTCGTTATGTAATGCGAAAGCATTCCGCTATATGTTTTGTTGATTTCCAATATAATTAACATTTTTTGAAAAAAAGATAAGATTGCATGTAAACGAAAATTGTCTATCAAATGTTGATATAGGAACCTATTTGGCAAACTTAAAGGAGATGATATTAAACTTTGTTTGAAGATAACCAAAATACTACATTCAATTACCGTATCTTGTAACTTCTAAATTGTAATTAATCCAAAACCTAACTTTAACAGCTTATCTTTTTATTTACAATCCAAATATCATGTTTATCCCCGGACAAATGGAGTATGAGTCTGTTTGGGTACGAGTCAGTTTGGGTACGACTTCACTTTACTCCGTTCCGAAATAGAAAGGCATGAATATGCTTTACTTTTAGTAGGCGAATTGTACTTCCGATAAATATTCTAACGCATATGTGAAGACAAACGTGATTAGAATCAGTTTGTATGTAACTGTATAAATGTTTTAATTTCAATGCATACGAAAAGGAGTAACGTTTATTTAGTATTCTACGTGTAATTAAAGATTTAAATGAGGCTGTCATTGCAAAGAAAATAAAGTAGTGCAATGCGTGCGCAAATAGTAAAATTTGCCGGATGCCTCATATGGACACAACTGTGATCGGCCGAAGCCGATCACAAAAAGGGGGCGTGTCCCTCAAATGTCTTTTAACTAAAGTACTTTACTGAGAGAAATTTCGGAAAGGTCGTAAAATCAGATATGTTATGTTACAGTTATGTATCCAAGCAATGTAATGTAATCATGCGTTACGTTTTTAGAGAACAAATGTCCAACATTTTAATCATCGATATCTCAGAAAGGAAACATCTTTTGAAATGCAGTATAGAAGAAAAGATGCTCAAAATGATGAACTTAACAAAATGCGACCTTCAAAATTTCGTTAAACCGCCCCTTTAGGGAGATAAGGGATCGGCCCCTAAAACGTTCTTAGCCGTATATCTTAAAAACAGTAACGAATTTCTAAACACTTGCTGAACAAAATGTGTTTCGAGTTAAATGACCTTTTATTTGATATCAAGAAAAAGGGGCTGGCCACTCAAATTAGGAGACCAGAGGGCCCTAAAGTCTTTTATCTGTAGCTGTTTACTGAGGGATATTTTATGAGGGTTATAAAAGCAAAATTACATGTAGGTATAATACATTTATATATCCTAACAAAATAATGATTTACTTATGCGTTACCTAATTAGGGGTTTTAGGGGCCAGAAGTAAAAAGTTTAATTATGTCTATCTCAATTGGAAGAAATGCTAGTATTTCAAAAAGCAACGTAGGAGAACTTATAAAAAGCGATGCAGAAAAGCAGTAGTACTCCACTTCTTTTTACAGATCATGTTTTCTTAACGAAAATCAAAGTCGATGATGTCATATCACCTTCTTTGAATCGGACGGAAGACCTCCTCGTTGCTCGCAACGAGATCGTGTCTAGTTATTATTCTTTTTTTTTCTTTTTCTGACTTTTTTGGAGCGTTATTTCTCAAAAACTATTCAAACGATTTGCACGAAATTTTCAGGACTCATTGAACATCATCGGCGCTACATATTATAAAATTTAAATGATGACGTCACTTCCGGTTTCAGATATTGATGATTTTGTAAATTTTTAAGGGTCATTTTGTCCATGCATCTCCTCCGAAACTAATCAAGATAGAAGCTTGAAATTTTTCCAGGATTGTAGATTAAAGTCTGAAGTTGTACCCCCCTGCTTCCAATTATTAAAATTGCGCAAGGCCTCGAAGCTCGCCTGAACCTGAAAATTAGCACCAAATTTTTTCACGAAATTTTCGAACATTTTCTCTAATATCTTTTGATATATAAATATTTTGTTAAAACATGTAATGCAAAAGTTGTTTCAATTTCCACGGGCTTTCATTTGATATCAAGAAAAAAGGGCTGGCCCCTCAAATTAGGGGCCAAGAGGGCTCTAAAGTCTTTTTGCAATTACTCTTTACTGAACAATAATTTGTTATCAATTATAGAAGCAAAAATGTTTATTGTACAGCTGTTTATCTATACAGTACCACACCTTAATCATATGTTACGTAATTAGGGGTTTCAAGGGGCCAGAAGTCCAAAACTCTGATCAGTAATAGCTAGAAAAGGAAAAAATTTTGAAAAGCATTGTAGAAGAAAAGTTGCTTAAAATAATGTTTTTAATAATATAATACCTAAACCTTTTTTGTTGGTGGCCCCATTAAGGAGTTTAAGGGTCGGCCCCTAAAACACAGTTGTTCAGATATCTCTAGAACGGTTAACAATTCGTGAACAGTTGTTGAAAAAAATATGTTTATATTTGCAAGACCTTTCATTTGATATTAAGAAAAAGGGGCTGGCCCCTCAAATTAGGGGCCAAGAGGGCTACAAAGTCTTTTAATAATAACTATTCACTGAAAAATAATTTGTTATATATTATTGAAGCAAAAATGTTCAACTTATTAAGCTTAATTTAAATCTGAAATCCGTGTTAAAATCGGACGATGCATTTCAGAGATATAGGGGTTTAAAAATTGATTTTTCCGGAAATTTTGATTCCACATTCTTGGATAAGAAAATAATGTTATGTTCAAAGTCGTTCTTGAAATCAGTTAGGTTTTTGTTAATTCGTACTTAAAGTCATTCGGATTTTGTTAAGTCGTACCAAGAATTATTCGATTTTTTATATCTTTTTGTTTTAAAACTCCTGGTATTGGTTTTAGAGCTCTGCTTCTTACAGGAACATCTAGCTTTTCTTTCGACATTAACGAAAGACCCACTCGTTGCTTTGGAACGAGCTTTGCTCTAGTTAGGGTCTTCCGTTTCCAACGGAAGACCCTCTTGTTATTCTACGGATTCTTTTTATTATTATTAGGGTCTTCCGTTTCCAACGGAAGACCCTATTGTTATTCTACGGTTTCTTTTTCTTTATTATTCTTTTTTTTCTTTTTCTGACTTTTTTGGAGCGTTATTTCTCAAAAACTATCCAACCGATTTACATGAAATTTTCAGGACTGATAGAGAATCATCGGCGCTACATATTAATAAATTTCCGAATGATGACGTCACTTCCGGTCTCAGATATTGACGATTTTGTAAAATTTTAAGGGTCATTTTGTCCACGCATCTCCTCCGAAACCAATCAAGATAGAAGCTTGAAATTTTTACAGGATTGTATATAAATGTTTGAAGTTGTACCCCCCTTCTTCCAATTATTAAAATTGCGCAATGCCTCGAAGCTCGCCTGAACCTGAAAATTAGCACCAAATTTTTTCACAAAATTTTCGAACATTTTCTCTAATATCTTTTGATGTATAAATATTTTGTTAAAACATGTAATGCAAAAGTTGTTTTAATTTCCACGGGCTTTCATTTGATATCAAGAAAAAAGGGCTGGCCCCTCAAATTAGGGGCCAAGAGGGCTCTAAAGTCTTTTTGCAATTACTCTTTACTGAACAATAATTTGTTATCAATTATAGAAGCAAAAATGTTTATTGTACAGCTGTTTATCTATACAGTACCACACCTTAATCATATGTTACGTAATTAGGGGTTTCAAGGGGCCAGAAGTCCAAAACTTTGATCATTAAAATCTAGAAAAGGAGAAATATTTTGAAAAGCATTGTAGAAGAAAAAATGCTTAAAATAATGTTCTCAACAATATGCTACCTAAAAAAATGTGTTGGTGGCCCCAGTAAGGAGTTTAAGGGTCGGCCCCTAAAACACATTAGTTCAGATATCTCTAGAACGGTCAACAATTCCTGAACACTTGTTGAACAAAATATGTTTATATTTGCGAGATCTTTCATTTGATATTAAGAAAAAAGGGCTGGCCCCTTAAATTAGGGGCCAAGAGGGCTCTTAAGTCTATTAATACTAACTTTTTACTGAAAAATAATTTGTTATATATTATAGAAGCAAAAATATTCTTTGTACAGTTGTTTATCTATACAGTACCATACCTAAGTCATATGTTACGTAATTAGGGGTTTCAAGGGGCCAGAAGTCCAAAACTCTGATCAGTAATAGCTAGAAAAGGAGAAATATTTTGAAAAGCATTGTAGAAGAAAAGTTGCTCAAAATAATGTTTTTAATAATATAATACCTAAACCTTTTTTGTTGGTGGCCCCATTAAGGAGTTTAAGGGTCGGCCCCTAAAACACAGTTGTTCAGATATCTCTAGAACGGACAACAATTCGTGAACAGTTGTTGAACAAAATATGTTTATATTTGCAAGACCTTTCATTTGATATCAAGAAAAAGGGGCTGGCCCCTCAAATTAGGGGCCAGGAGGGCTACAAAGTCTTTTAATAATAACTATTTACTGAAAAATAACTTGTTATATATTTTTGAAGCAAAAAAGTTCAACTTATTAAGCTTAATTTAAATCTGAAATCCGTTTTAAAATCGGCCTATGCATTACAGAGATATAGGGGTTTAAAAATCGATTTTTCCGGAAATTTTGATTCCACATTCTTGGTTAAGAATATAGTGTTATGTTCAAAGTTAAATTAACCCGTACCTAGAATGATTCGATATTTGTTAAGTCGTTCTTAAACACATTCGGATTTTTTTTTGTCAAGTCGTTCTTGAAATCGGTAAGGTTTTTGTTAATTCGTACTTAAAGTCATTCGGATTTTGTTAAGTCGTACCAAGAATTATTCGATTTTTTATATCTTTTTGTTTTAAAACTCCTGGTATTGGTTTTAGAGCTCTGCTTCTTACAGGAACATCTAGCTTTTCTTTCGACATTGACGGAAGACCCACTCGTTGCTTTGCAACGAGCTTTGCTCTAGTTTTATATTATTTTTCCTCTGACATTTTTCGAGAGCTATAACTCAAAAACTTTTTGGTCGATTTTCACCAAATTTACAGCACTGATAGAACATAAAACGAGCTTGCGATTATAAAATTTTGAGCTGATGACGTCACTTTCGGTTTGAGATTTTGAAGATTTTGTGAATTTTTAAGGACCATTTTGTCCACGTAACTCCTCCGAAACCAAGGGGTATAGAAACGTGAAACTTTAAGGAATATGTAGGTGGATGTCTGTAGATGATCCTCTGTATTTGACATTGTGGAAAATGCTCACGGCGCCGAAGCTCGCCCGAGGTCGAAAATTAGCACCAACATGTTTGGCAAACTTTTAACACGTTTTGCAAAATATCTTTTAATCTGTAGATAATTTGTTAAAACATGTAATGCAAAAGTTGTTAAGATTTACACGAGCTTTTGTTTTGTTTTAATAAAAAGGGGCTGGCCCCTTTAATTAGGGGCCAGGAGGGCTCTAAAGACTTTTAATTTCAACTCTTTACTGAGCAATAATTTGTTATTATTTATAGAAGCAAAAATGTTTATTGTACAGTTGTTTATCTACACAGTACCTTATTTTTAACATTTGTTACGTAATTAGGGGTTTCAAGGGGCCAGAAGACCAAAACTTTGATCATTAATATCTTGAAAAGGAGAAATATTTTGAAAGGCAATGTTGAATAAAAGTTGCTTAAAATAATGTTCTTAAGAACATGGGACCTTAAAATTTATGGTTTATGGCCCCAGTAAGGAGTTTAAGGGTCGGCCCCTAAAACAATGTTGTTCAGATATCTTGAAATCTGTCAACAATTTCTGAACACTAATTAAACAAAATATGTTTATATTAATGAGATCTTTTATTTAATATTAAGAAAAAGGGGCTGGCCCCTCAAATTAGGGGCCAAGAGCGCTCTTAAGTCTTTTTATTATAACTCTTTACTGAAAAATAATTCAAATTTAAATAATAATATAATACCTAAACCTTTTTTGTTGGTGGCCCCATTAAGGAGTTTAAGGGTCGGCCCCTAAAACACAGTTGTTCAGATATCTCTAGAACGGTTAACAATTCGTGAACAGTTGTTGAAAAAAATATGTTTATATTTGCAAGACCTTTCATTTGATATTAAGAAAAAGGGGCTGGCCCCTCAAATTAGGGGCCAAGAGGGCTACAAAGTCTTTTAATAATAACTATTCACTGAAAAATAATTTGTTATATATTATTGAAGCAAAAATGTTCAACTTATTAAGCTTAATTTAAATCTGAAATCCGTGTTAAAATCGGACGATGCATTTCAGAGATATAGGGGTTTAAAAATTGATTTTTCCGGAAATTTTGATTCCACATTCTTGGATAAGAAAATAATGTTATGTTCAAAGTCGTTCTTGAAATCAGTTAGGTTTTTGTTAATTCGTACTTAAAGTCATTCGGATTTTGTTAAGTCGTACCAAGAATTATTCGATTTTTTATATCTTTTTGTTTTAAAACTCCTGGTATTGGTTTTAGAGCTCTGCTTCTTACAGGAACATCTAGCTTTTCTTTCGACATTAACGAAAGACCCACTCGTTGCTTTGGAACGAGCTTTGCTCTAGTTAGGGTCTTCCGTTTCCAACGGAAGACCCTCTTGTTATTCTACGGATTCTTTTTATTATTATTTTATATTATTTTTCCTCTGACATTTTTCGAGAGCTATAACTCAAAAACTTTTTGGTCGATTTTCACCAAATTTACAGGACTGATAGAACATAAAACGAGCTTGCGATTATAAAATTTTGAGCTGATGACGTCACTTTCGGTTTGAGATTTTGAAGATTTTGTGAATTTTTAAGGACCATTTTGTCCACGTAACTCCTCCGAAACCAAGGGGTATAGAAACGTGAAACTTTAAGGAATATGTAGGTGGATGTCTGTAGATGATCCTCTGTATTTGACATTGTGGAAAATGCTCACGGCGCCGAAGCTCGCCCGAGGTCGAAAATTAGCACCAACATGTTTGGCAAACTTTTAACACGTTTTGCAAAATATCTTTTAATCTGTAGATAATTTGTTAAAACATGTAATGCAAAAGTTGTTAAGATTTACACGAGCTTTTGTTTTGTTTTAATAAAAAGGGGCTGGCCCCTTTAATTAGGGGCCAGGAGGGCTCTAAAGACTTTTAATTTCAACTCTTTACTGAGCAATAATTTGTTATTATTTATAGAAGCAAAAATGTTTATTGTACAGTTGTTTATCTACACAGTACCTTATTTTTAACATTTGTTACGTAATTAGGGGTTTCAAGGGGCCAGAAGACCAAAACTTTGATCATTAATATCTTGAAAAGGAGAAATATTTTGAAAGGCAATGTTGAATAAAAGTTGCTTAAAATAATGTTCTTAAGAACATGGGACCTTAAAATTTATGGTTTATGGCCCCAGTAAGGAGTTTAAGGGTCGGCCCCTAAAACAATGTTGTTCAGATATCTTGAAATCTGTCAACAATTTCTGAACACTAATTAAACAAAATATGTTTATATTAATGAGATTTTTTATTTAATATTAAGAAAAAGGGGCTGGCCCCTCAAATTAGGGGCCAAGAGCGCTCTTAAGTCTTTTTATTATAACTCTTTACTGAAAAATAATTCAAATTTAAATAATAATATAATACCTAAACCTTTTTTGTTGGTGGCCCCATTAAGGAGTTTAAGGGTCGGCCCCTAAAACACAGTTGTTCAGATATCTCTAGAACGGTTAACAATTCGTGAACAGTTGTTGAAAAAAATATGTTTATATTTGCAAGACCTTTCATTTGATATTAAGAAAAAGGGGCTGGCCCCTCAAATTAGGGGCCAAGAGGGCTACAAAGTCTTTTAATAATAACTATTCACTGAAAAATAATTTGTTATATATTATTGAAGCAAAAATGTTCAACTTATTAAGCTTAATTTAAATCTGAAATCCGTGTTAAAATCGGACGATGCATTTCAGAGATATAGGGGTTTAAAAATTGATTTTTCCGGAAATTTTGATTCCACATTCTTGGATAAGAAAATAATGTTATGTTCAAAGTCGTTCTTGAAATCAGTTAGGTTTTTGTTAATTCGTACTTAAAGTCATTCGGATTTTGTTAAGTCGTACCAAGAATTATTCGATTTTTTATATCTTTTTGTTTTAAAACTCCTGGTATTGGTTTTAGAGCTCTGCTTCTTACAGGAACATCTAGCTTTTCTTTCGACATTAACGAAAGACCCACTCGTTGCTTTGGAACGAGCTTTGCTCTAGTTAGGGTCTTCCGTTTCCAACGGAAGACCCTCTTGTTATTCTACGGATTCTTTTTATTATTATTTTATATTATTTTTCCTCTGACATTTTTCGAGAGCTATAACTCAAAAACTTTTTGGTCGATTTTCACCAAATTTACAGGACTGATAGAACATAAAACGAGCTTGCGATTATAAAATTTTGAGCTGATGACGTCACTTTCGGTTTGAGATTTTGAAGATTTTGTGAATTTTTAAGGACCATTTTGTCCACGTAACTCCTCCGAAACGAAGGGGTATAGAAACGTGAAACTTTAAGGAATATGTAGGTGGATGTCTGTAGATGATCCTCTGTATTTGACATTGTGGAAAATGCTCACGGCGCCGAAGCTCGCCCGAGGTCGAAAATTAGCACCAACATGTTTGGCAAACTTTTAACACGTTTTGCAAAATATCTTTTAATCTGTAGATAATTTGTTAAAACATGTAATGCAAAAGTTGTTAAGATTTACACGAGCTTTTGTTTTGTTTTAATAAAAAGGGGCTGGCCCCTTTAATTAGGGGCCAGGAGGGCTCTAAAGACTTTTAATTTCAACTCTTTACTGAGCAATAATTTGTTATTATTTATAGAAGCAAAAATGTTTATTGTACAGTTGTTTATCTACACAGTACCTTATTTTTAACATTTGTTACGTAATTAGGGGTTTCAAGGGGCCAGAAGACCAAAACTTTGATCATTAATATCTTGAAAAGGAGAAATATTTTGAAAGGCAATGTTGAATAAAAGTTGCTTAAAATAATGTTCTTAAGAACATGGGACCTTAAAATTTATGGTTTATGGCCCCAGTAAGGAGTTTAAGGGTCGGCCCCTAAAACAATGTTGTTCAGATATCTTGAAATCTGTCAACAATTTCTGAACACTAATTAAACAAAATATGTTTATATTAATGAGATCTTTTATTTAATATTAAGAAAAAGGGGCTGGCCCCTCAAATTAGGGGCCAAGAGCGCTCTTAAGTCTTTTTATTATAACTCTTTACTGAAAAATAATTCAAATTTAAATAATAATATAATACCTAAACCTTTTTTGTTGGTGGCCCCATTAAGGAGTTTAAGGGTCGGCCCCTAAAACACAGTTGTTCAGATATCTCTAGAACGGTTAACAATTCGTGAACAGTTGTTGAAAAAAATATGTTTATATTTGCAAGACCTTTCATTTGATATTAAGAAAAAGGGGCTGGCCCCTCAAATTAGGGGCCAAGAGGGCTACAAAGTCTTTTAATAATAACTATTCACTGAAAAATAATTTGTTATATATTATTGAAGCAAAAATGTTCAACTTATTAAGCTTAATTTAAATCTGAAATCCGTGTTAAAATCGGACGATGCATTTCAGAGATATAGGGGTTTAAAAATTGATTTTTCCGGAAATTTTGATTCCACATTCTTGGATAAGAAAATAATGTTATGTTCAAAGTCGTTCTTGAAATCAGTTAGGTTTTTGTTAATTCGTACTTAAAGTCATTCGGATTTTGTTAAGTCGTACCAAGAATTATTCGATTTTTTATATCTTTTTGTTTTAAAACTCCTGGTATTGGTTTTAGAGCTCTGCTTCTTACAGGAACATCTAGCTTTTCTTTCGACATTAACGAAAGACCCACTCGTTGCTTTGGAACGAGCTTTGCTCTAGTTAGGGTCTTCCGTTTCCAACGGAAGACCCTCTTGTTATTCTACGGATTCTTTTTATTATTATTTTATATTATTTTTCCTCTGACATTTTTCGAGAGCTATAACTCAAAAACTTTTTGGTCGATTTTCACCAAATTTACAGGACTGATAGAACATAAAACGTGCTTGCGATTATAAAATTTTGAGCTGATGACGTCACTTCCGGTTTGAGATTTTGAAGATTTTGTGAATTTTTAAGGACCATTTTGTCCACGTAACTCCTCCGAAACCAAGGGGTATAGAAACGTGAAACTTTAAGGAATATGTAGGTGGATGTCTGTAGATGATCCTCTGTATTTGACATTGTGGAAAATGCTCACGGCGCCGAAGCTCGCCCGAGGTCGAAAATTAGCACCAACATGTTTGGCAAACTTTTAACACGTTTTGCAAAATATCTTTTAATCTGTAGATAATTTGTTAAAACATGTAATGCAAAAGTTGTTAAGATTTACACGAGCTTTTGTTTTGTTTTAATAAAAAGGGGCTGGCCCCTTTAATTAGGGGCCAGGAGGGCTCTAAAGACTTTTAATTTCAACTCTTTACTGAGCAATAATTTGTTATTATTTATAGAAGCAAAAATGTTTATTGTACAGTTGTTTATCTACACAGTACCTTATTTTTAACATTTGTTACGTAATTAGGGGTTTCAAGGGGCCAGAAGACCAAAACTTTGATCATTAATATCTTGAAAAGGAGAAATATTTTGAAAGGCAATGTTGAATAAAAGTTGCTTAAAATAATGTTCTTAAGAACATGGGACCTTAAAATTTATGGTTTATGGCCCCAGTAAGGAGTTTAAGGGTCGGCCCCTAAAACAATGTTGTTCAGATATCTTGAAATCTGTCAACAATTTCTGAACACTAATTAAACAAAATATGTTTATATTAATGAGATCTTTTATTTAATATTAAGAAAAAGGGGCTGGCCCCTCAAATTAGGGGCCAAGAGCGCTCTTAAGTCTTTTTATTATAACTCTTTACTGAAAAATAATTTGTTATTAATCATAGAAGCAAAAATGTTCATTGAACAGCTGTTCATCTATACAGAACCATACCAAAGTCATATGTTACGTAATTAGGGGTTTCAAGGGGCCAGAATTCCAAAACTTTGATCATTATTATCTTGAAAAGGAGAAATATTTTGAAAAGCATTGTAGAACAAAAGTTCCTCAAAATAATGTTCTTAACAATGTGATACCTAAAAATTTTTCGTTGGTGGCCCCAGTAAGGAGTTGAAGGGTCGGCCCCTAAAACACAGTTGTTCCGATATCTCTATAACGGTTAACAATTCGTGAACACTTGTTGAACAAAATATGTTTCATTTATCTTTCATTTGATATCAAGAAAAAGGGGCTGACCCCTCAAATTAGGGGCCGGGAGGGTACAAAGTCTTTATAGTAACTTTTTTCAAAGCGATAATTTGTTATTAATCATAAAAGCAAAAAAAAAAAGAGCTTATTAAGCTTAATTTAAAACTGAAATCCGTTTTAAAATCGGACGATGTATTACAGAGATATAGGGGTTTAAAAATTGATTTTTTTCGGAAAATTTGATTCCGCATTCTTGGTTAAGAAAATAGTGTTATGTTCAAAGTGAAATTAACTCGTCCCTAAAATAATTCGAATATTGTTAAGTCGTACTTGAACACATTTGGATTTGTATTCGCTAAGTCGGTCTTGAAATCGATAAGGGTTGTGTTAATTCCTACTTAGAATAATTCGGATTTTTGGTAATTCGTACCAAGAATAATTCGATTTTTTTTTCTTTTTGTTTTAGTTACTTATGTTTATTGGTTTAAGAACTCTGCTTCTTAGAGGAACTTCTAGCTTTACTTTCGACATTAACGGAAGACCCACTCGTTGCTGTGCAACGAGCTTTGCTCTAGTTATTATTATTTTTCTTTTTTTTCCTTACAAATTTTGTGTACGCGATTTCTCAGTAACTACTCGAGCGATTTACACGAAACTTTTAATGATGACGTCACTTCCGGTTTTGAGATTTTAACAATTTAGCGATTTTCAGAGGGTCGGCTTGTCCAGGGGTAAACTCCTAAACGATTTAAGATATTGAGTTCAAACTTTCAGGGATTGTAGACGGAAGGTTGTAGATCTGACATGTGGTATATACATTGACCTGTGACCAAAAGCGCCGAAGCTCGCCCAAGCTCGAAAATTACGGTTTAAAAAGCGTCATGAATTTTGGTGGTTTTCTTTCAATATCTTTTTTCTCGATAGTATTTTGGTAAAACATGTAGAACAAAAAAACTTAATAACGTCAAGATCTTTCATATGACATCAAGAAAAAGGGGCTGGCCCTTCAAATTAGGGGCCGAGAGAGGTGCAAAGTCTTTAAGATATAAATTTTAACTGTGAAATATTTTGTAATACATTATAAAAGCAATTATGTTCATCATAACGTCATTGACCTAAACATGTCAATTATTTACTCCTTTGTTACGTAATTAGGGATTTTTAGGGGCCAGAAGTCAGAAATTTTGATCCTCAATATCTCAAAATGGAGGAAAATTTTGAAAAGCAATATTGAACAAAAGATGCTCTAGATAATGTGTTTAACGATATGCAACCATAATTTCTTTCTTATCCGGCCCCTAAAAGGAGTAATAGTGTTGGCCCCTAAATCAATCTTTTCCAGATATCTCGAGAACAGTACATAATTTGTAAATACTTATTGAACCAAATGTGTTTAAAATGACATGAGCTTTTATTTGACATCAAGAACAAGGGGCTAGCCCTTCAAATTAGGGGCCGCAAGGGCTCTTAAGTCTTTTATTAATAACTTTTAACTGTGAAATATTTTGTGATATGTTATAGAAGCAATTATGTTCATCATAACGTCATTGACCTAAACATGACAATTATTTACTCCTTTGTTTCGTAATAAGGGATTTTTAGGGGCCAGAAGTCAGAAATTTTGATCCTCAATATCTCAAAATGAAGAAAAATTTTGAAAAGCAATATTGAACAAAAGATGCTCAAAACAATGTGTTTGACAATATGCAACCATAATTTCCTTGTTATCCGGCCCCTTAAAGGAGTTATAGTGTTGGCCCCTAAATCGAACTTTTCCAGATATCTCGAGAACAGTACATAATTTGTAAACACTATTGAACCAAATGTGTTTAAAATGAAAAGAGCTTTAATTTTACATCAAGAAAAAGGAGCTGGCACTTCAAATTAGGGACCGAAAGGGCTCTTAAGTCTTTTAATAATAACTTTTAACTGTGAAATATGTTGTGATATATTATAGAAGCAAGTATGTTTATCGTAGCGTTGGTTATCTATACATGATAAGTGTTTGCTCCTCTGTTATGTAATAAGGGATTTTTAGGGGCCAGAAACTCAAAATTGTGATCATCAATATCTAAAAATGAAGAAAAATTTTGAAAAGCAATATTAAGCAAAAGATACTCAAAATAATGTGTTTTACGATATGCAACCATAATTTCTTTCTTATCCGGCCCCTAAAAGGAGTTATAGTGTTGGCCCCTAAATCAATCTTTTCCAGATATCTCGAGAACAGTACATAATGTGTAAACACCTTTTGAACCAAATGTGTTTAAAATGACAAAGCTTTTATTTGACATCAAGAAAAAGGGGCTGGCCCTTCAAATTTGGGGCCGAAAGGACTCTTGAGTCTTTTATTAATAACTTTTAACTGTGAAATATGTTGTGATATGTTATAGAAGCAATTATTTTCATCGAAGCGTTGGTTATCTTTACATGATAACTGTTTGCTCCTTTGTTACGTAATTAGGGATTTTTAGGGGCCAGAAGTCAGAAATTTCGATCCTCAATATCTCAGAATGAAGAATTATTTTGAAAAGCAATATTGAGCAAAAGATGCTCAAAATAATGTGTTTATCGATATGCAACCATATCTTCTTTATTATCCGGCCCCTAAGAGGAGTTATAGTGTTGGCCCCTAAATCGATCTGTTCCAGATATCTCGAGAACAGTACATTATTTGTAAACACTTATTGATCCAAATGTGTTTAAAATGACAAGAGCTTTTATTTGACATCAAGAAAAATGCGCTGGCCTTTCAAATTAGGGGCCGAGAGGGCTCAAGTATTTTATTAATAATTTTTAATTTTCAAATATTTTGTGATACGTTGTGTGATCCTTCAAATTAAGGATCACGAGGGGTCTAATGTCATCTAGCCATAGCTCTTTTAGATCCTACCCCAATTTCCAGATATGTTTCGTTAACGAAGATAAAAAGCAAGGTCATTTTACTTTCTAAAAATTGGACGGAAGACCTCCTTGTTGCTCGCAACGAGATCGTGTCTAGTTATTATTCTTTTTCTTTATTTTTCTGACTTTTTTGAAGCTTCATATCTTAAAAAGTTTTCAACTGATTTCAATGAAACTTTCAGAGGTTACGTTGCATTGTCGTCCCTCAAAGATGTTAAAGTTTCCATTACAACGAACCTTCATTTTTACGTTACGTCAATTTTAAAATTTTCAAAAAGTGATTTTGTCCAGGGCGTTTTTCAAAAACGCTTTAAGATAGAGATTTGAAATTTTCTGTGTTTATACATTTATCATTTTTATTGGGACATAAGGCTGGAATTCACATTCCGTCACTTCCGGTCTAAACCGGAAGTCTTTTAAAATTTTCAAAATTTTCAATGTTTTGTGTTAATTAAAAAAGTTGATGCTGTTTGTAGAATTTATAATGCTGAATACGAAACTGAAATCCGTTTTTAAATCGGACGATGCATTACAGAGATATTTGGGTTCAAAAATTGACTTTTCCAGAAATTTTGATTCCGCGTTCTTGGTTTAAAAAATAGCGTAAAGATCAAAGTGAAATTAACTCGTACCAAAAATAATTCGATTTTTGTTAATTCGTACTTTGACACATTCGGATTATTTTTATCAAGTCGTTCTTGAAATTGTAAAGGTTTTTGTTAATTCGTACTAAAAATCATTCGGATTTTGTTAAGTCGTACCAAGAATTATTCGATTTTTTATCTTTTTGTTTTAGTTACTGTTGTTATTGGTTTAAGAACGTTGCTCCTTACAGGAATATCTAGCCTTACTCTAGACATTATCGGAAGACCCACTCGTTGCTTTGCAACGAGCTTTGCTCTAGTTCTTTTTATTATTATTCTTTTTTTTCCAACTCAAATAACTCAAAAACGCTTGCTTCGATTGTCTTGAAATTTACAAGTGTTTTATGCCTTTTAAAGATCTCTATGATGTGAAAAAATTAGCTGATGACGTCATCACATTCGTCAATTATTAACGTTTTTCACGTTTTAAAAAGTGATTTTGTCCGGAGTTTTTCTTATTTTTGTTTAAAGATAAAGCTCTGAAATTTTCAGACAAGGTAGAACTATCGTTTTACTTATGACGTAAGGCTGGAAACTCAATTCAGACACTTCCGGTAGAAACCGGAAGTAAAACCATTTTTTTTTAAAGTTTTCATGTTTTTAAATTTTTAAAATACAAAATACGCATCTGATGGCAATTTTTATGCTGAGTTCGAAACTGAAATCCGTTTTAAAATCGGACGATGCGTTACAGAGTTATTAGGGTTTAAAAATTGATTTTTCCGGAAATTCTGATTCCGCGTTCTTGGTTTGAAAAATAGTGTTATGTTCAAAGTGAAATTAACTCGTACCAAAAATAATTCGAAAATTGTTAAGTCGTTCTTGAACACATTCGGGTGTTTTTTTATAAACTCGTTCTTGAAATTGTTAAGGTTTTTGTTAATTCGTACCTAAATCATTCGGATTTTGTTAAATCGTACCAAGAATTATTCGAGTTTTCCTTGTTTTTAAAGTTACTTTTGTTTTTTGGTTTAAGAAATCTGTGTTTCTTACAGGAACTTCTAGCTTTATTCTCGAATTAACGGAAGACCCACTCGTTGCTTTGCAACGAGCTTTGCTCTTGTTATTATTATTATTCTTTTTCTTTATTTTTCTGACTTTTTTGAAGCTTCATATCTCAAAAAGATTTCAACCGATTTCAACGAAACTTTCAGAAGTTATGTGCCTTTATCGTCCCTTTACGCTATAAAGTTTCCATAACAACGTCACTTACGTTTTTATGTTACGTCAATTTTAAAATTTAAAAAAAGTGATTTTGTCCAGGGGATTTTTCGAAAACGCTTTAAGATAGAGACTTGAAATTTTCTGTGTTTGTACATTGATCATTTTTATTTGGATATAAGGCTGGAATTAACATTCCGTCACTTCCTGTTGAAACGGAAAGTTTTTAAAAATTTTCAAAATTTCAATTTTTTTGTTGGAATTTTAAAAATTAATGATCTTTGTAGAATTTATAATGCTAAATACGAAACTGAAATCCGTTTTTAAATCGGATGAAGCATTGCAGAGATATTAGGGTTCAAAAATTGATTTTTCCGGAAATTTTAATTCCGCGTTCTTGGTTTAAAAATAGCGTAAAGTTCAAAGTGAATTTAACTCGTACCAAAAATAATTTCGATTTTTGTTAAGTCGTACTTTGACACATTTTTTGTTAAGTCGTTCTTGAAATCATTAAGGTTTTTGTTAATTCGTACTAAAAATCATTTGGATTTTGTTAAGTCGTACCAAGAGTTATTCGATTTTTTATCTTTTTGTTTTAGTTACTCTTGTTATTGGTTTAAGAACGTTGCTCCTTACGGAAATACTTAGCTTTACTCTCTACATTAACGGAAGACCCACTCGTTGCTTTGCAACGAGCTTTGCTCTAGTTCCTATTTATATTTATAAAGCTATAAAAAGATATAGTAAAAATCTACTTAATGAAAAGAGCCTGAAATTTGAGATATGAATGTTTTCAATGATCGTTTTTTACTCTAACTTTTTTAAAGGTGTACAGAGCTTAATTTGAAGATAACCTCGGCAAAATGTTGTGTTTTAAATTGTGATTTTCAATGAAATCTGAAGAAAACAAGCTGAAAACATTGGAGAGTTTTTTGATGAAAATTTTTTTATCTGAAATGCCCAAATTTTCTCTATCATCTGCCATATAGAATGCATTTGACCTTCTATTTAGAATGATATCAGGTTGAATACAGTTATCAGGAATACATTTCACGTGGTTTTAATTTGAAAATGTTTTATTTTCTACATAATTCACCTAAAGTCATAAAGTACGGCAAAAACGATATATACAGTCTATCATGACGTCAATGGATATGAAACTGACACATTATAACTTACCTGTTTTACACAAGTCCCCCTGATAACCAGCAACACATCCTGTTAAACACTTCCCATTTATATTGGAACACTGGTCTATGTCACGACAGTATCCACATGTTTCACTGCAGTTAGCACCAAATGATCCTTCGTCACAATCTGATGTAAGACGATTGTAATGTATCAAAATATTCATCCTAATATTTAGTCAATGATTATGTACACTGTATTTAAAATTATTGTAAAGTAAAATAAAAACAGTCCACGCATTTGATACTAATTTAAAACAAATAGTGAATGGTTGGTTATTTTCGTATGGGATGGTGGTGTGTGCATAGCCACTATTCTAGCATCCCCCTGCCTATTATATCTCATATAACTTTGCAGAAACACAAATTTGATTAAATATAACTTCTATTGTGTTTTCAGTAATTGCCTAATGAATTTAGCTAAAAATACTAGGACAAATATTTCCTTGCAAAGTGTAATTATTTTTTTCAATTAAATGGAATGTAAGCACATTGAATCTAACATTCAATTGCGCAAGCTTAAAATATGCTAAATAATAGCAATTATCAACATGAAGTAAAGTCTCCATAACAGCAATGGTCGGTCATTTTGTAATTCATGATTGGAAAATAATTGTTTTTTTAAATATGATTTTGACTTGCACTCTCAAATTAATCATTCTACAATACATGTAATTATCAATTTAAGAATTTCAATATGTCAAAACTTAAATTAAAATTAAATTATTTCCACAACAAAATTAAGCCAATACATATTATATGTACAACATATCTATTACCATCTTGACAGTCATATCCCTGCCATCCGGGGTTACACCCAGAATCACAAAGACCATTGAATCTGTTACAACCATCACATGTGTCGTTACATATGTTAGCACAACCCGGTCCAAAGAATCCGTATGGACAAGCTGAATGTAATGGATACAGTATGCATAAAAAAGGAACATGGAATGAAGCCCTGTTGAAATATGACTGAAATATGGCGAACTAGTAAAGGAATTTTGGGCATTAACATGCCCTTCATCACATTCAGGTGTTCATGATTACATGTAGTAAGACACAATAAATTGACTGAATGAAACATGGTTATCTATCTATCTATCTATCTATCTATCGTCGCACCTGCTGTTACGGCCACCTTTATTCAGCGGTCATTCGCCATGAACGGCCATTTTTAAGAGGCTAGTGTTTTTAGGTCCCGTAGTTTCGACATGCTTGTTTTCAACTGTTATTTCGTCTGTTTTGTCTCATTACTTCTGTCTCTGACATGTGACCCCGTATCGAAAGAGGCCAAACTTAGACAGTTGATAATGAGTTAATAACAAATAAACTTAAATTTGAATTATGCTTAGATTTAATGGGATAAATTGATTATAACGCCTGAAGATTTTCAAAGATTATATACCCTAAAACCTTGAAAATTAGCCGGATTTAATAATAACCGGTTTTGAAAATAAGCCACCTATTTCTTGCACTGAAAATTACTCGAAAATAAGCCTGTTTTGAAAATAAGCCAGTCATGACAATGCCAGTTTGGAAAGATTTTAGACTACCGTAAAGTCTCATGTGTAGCATACACCTGTGTATTTCATGCTAAAAAAAAACCCTCTGTTACTATGCATTATATACAAAAAGAGGAATTTTTTTTTCAACGTCATCGATATGCATGCGTACATAATGTATTCAATTCGTTTACAAGTAATAACGAACGTTTGTGAATCTAAACCAAAACAACCAACAACGGTAATTCTTTATCTAATAATTAATCCAATTATTTAATTATTGTAAAATAAACATTGTGAAGAAACGTCTGTATGTGTCGTTTATCGTCATTATCAAGTCGTACAAATGATCGGTCTATTTTTAAAGTGTCCATCAGTATGCAAACCAATTACGGCATAAAGGGACATAAAATAAATAATTTTTTAATCAAATCGTAATTAATGCTTATCTTCCTATACTAATATAAACTGTGAAGTCCGACAGGGCAGTGCATGCTTCTGACACCGGAAATTGTTAAACAAACATTGACCACGCGACGAGTCAACAGGTGGCTAGTTACGTAATGGCGAATACACTGGCTAGAGCTTGTTAGATGCAATGAACAGTGGTCAGAGTGCATAAATATTATGATACATGATATAAAATTGCATTAGAAAAACTTTACCACTTTTCATTTTACTCTTGCAGGTATTTACCTGGATATACCATTTTTAGAACAGTCAAACGATCAATTACAATTAATATTGTTTTGATAATAAGCCTAGATTATGATCTCATCGTTTACGGGATTTTTGCATTGATAATAAGCCGCGATTTGAAAATAAGACGGTCTTGAAAATAAGCCCCCACTTTCTTACCAAAAGGTAAAATAAGCCGCGGCTTATTTTCAAGGTTTTAGGTATATATATATATATATATATATATATATATATATATATATATATATATATATATATAGACGATAAGACGCATCAGTGTTGTCGTCTGCTATTTTTTTCAGACGGTGTTTTCCAACATGGCGCGTAAGTCAAAAGTTTAAAGTACTGAGTTTAAACAAGTGGTTGTAGATTTAAAACGGGGAGGACACAGAAACTGTGAAATTGAGAGATTTTTGAATATATCTGAGTCAACAATTAGATCTATATGGCAAAAGTTTTGCACGACGGGAAATGTGGAAAATTTACCCCGTTCCGGGAGACCTCCGAAAGTTACCAAACGAGAGGAGAGTAGACTTTTGCGCTAAGTTAGAGAAAATCTTGGAAGATCATTACGGGACATAACACACGATTTTAACACAGGATGTGCAGTAAATGTACATCACAAGACTGTCCAAAGAATTTTGCACAAAAATAAGGTTTTTAGGCGAGTTATTAGGAAGAAAATTGTAGTCAGGGAGGTGAACAGAAAAAAGCGACTTTCGTAGTGTCTGGCAAGGAGGAATTGGTCAGTTCAGAATAAATAGAAGCAAGTGATATTTAGTGATAAATCACAGATTGTAATAGGACAGAATAATCGCGTGTATGTGTGGCGTTCAGCATATGAAGCTTACCGTCCGGAATGCATGTGTCCTTCATTTCAGAAGCGAGTGACAGTAATGATATGGGGTTGCATATCATGGCATGGTGTTGGAACTTTATGCAAAGTAAACGGAAATATAAATGCCGTTAAATATCAGGAAATTCTTGAAAACAACCTTTGGCCGGTTTTAACTCGTCATTTCTCTGATGGAATGTATAGATTTCAGGACGACAATGCACCTGTGCATCGAGCAAGAATTATCGAAGAATACAAGCGTGACAATAATATTAATTGTTTGACTTGGCCTGCCCAGTCCCCAGATCTAAATGTTATAGAGAATATATGGCTTCGTATTAAAAGAGAGCTTCAAAATACTGCCCGAAACATAAGGACCACTGATGAACTTTTTAACGCCATTAACGAACTGTGGACGTCTTATCAACCCCGATATGTCCAAAACTTATATAATTCACTTCCAAGGAGAATAATGGCAGTGATTCGATCCAAAGGTTGCTTGACAAAGTATTAAAGTAAGTCTGTTTATCATTTTTCGTTTTTATTTTAGTCCTAAACTTTGAAGCAGGGTTTGTTTACAATGTCCGCCATTTTGTTTTTCCGCGAATACTTTTGGGGCAGCGCTGTATATAGAGCACACCAATTATCTAACAATATAATTTTATCAATCTATCTATCTATCTATCTATCTATCTATCTATCTATCTATCTATCTATCTATCTATCTATCTATCTATCTATCTTTTTATTTATCTATCTATTTATTAATCTATCTATATATTTTTCTATGAATTCATTCATCCAATTATCTATCCATTTGTTTATCTTAAATGTCAACACGGGAATCGATTTTTTTTTTATTTTTCACTCACGTGTTTTACACTTTTCTCCAATGTAACCGGCTTTGCATCCAGTTAAACATGACCCGTTAGTGTGGAAGCACTGGTTTAAGTCACGGCAGTGTCCACATGTTTGTTGACACTCAGCACCATAATATCCTCGACCACACGCTATTGGAAAAACAAATGCTTATTTTAACATTTAAAATTTGCAAAGCACAAACTTTTTGAAATTCTAACTATGATTTATAAATGCGTGTCCTTTGAAAACGAAAATGTTTTAAATTTCTACAAACGCAACATATTGAGTGTTTTTTTTTTCATATTTTCAACAAATTAGAGAATCTAGATAAGAAATATTGACAACTGTTACTATGGAAGCATTCAAAACAATTTCATTCAATTCTAATTATTTTAGACAGTTTACGTTTTTGTATCTTATTTCATATGTATATAATTACCAAATTAAAAAAAAATAATAAATAAGAGTATAATTTACTGAACTTATGTTTTAGCTCACCTGAGCTCAAAGCTCAAGTGAGCTTTAGTGATAAATTTTTGTCTGGCGTCCACTCTCTGTCAATTCGTTTGTAAACTGTTCATATTTTTTTTACTTCTCCAGAATCACTGGCCCAATTCTAACCAGACTTGGCACAAAGCATCCCAATGTAAATGGGGCTCATATTTATTAAAACAAAGGACCATACCCTCTTTCAAAGGGGATAATTATGAACTAATCATCGTTGAGATGGTTCCAATCTCAAAGGGCCCTGCCTAAATAATAGACAATAGGATGAAAAGCATTTCAGAGGATTTTGCTTTGACCCTGACACATAACTAAGATATTTTCCAGTTTCCTTAGCAATTTAATTCAAGCTCATTACCTCTTACCTACAGGCATTTTGGGGGGTTTAATTTGAGCAAGATTAAGCCAATGGACTAAATCTATATCTTAAAGAGATATGCTATATTCTTCACATCTGAAATTGAATTTTAGTCAAGGTCACTGCACATTCTTTACTAAAAAAGCTCTGCTTATGTGAAGTATGAGCTAGATAGTCCTAAGAGGATAGTGTACATGCTCTGAAAAAAATGTTTTGCGTGGCCTGATATGACCTTGACCCTTTATCTAGAACATCATTCAAGGTCACAACATACCCTTTGACCAAAGGCACTCTGTGGGGGAAGTATGAGATAGATTAGAGCAGGGGGAGAGAATATATGATCTGGACAAGGACTTTTTATTTTTAAATTTTGCTATGATCTTAACCTTTGATCTAGAAACTTTGTTAAAGGTCAATGCACAACATTTACCAAAAGTCAGTCTGTGGATGACGTATAAGCAAGATTGGATTATCGGGAAAAAAGGTATGCTCCGGAAAAGTGATCTCGGATAGACAAACGGATGGACGAATTGACTGATCGCTATATGTCGCCTGCAGTGTGGGGTCCTAATTATTAACTAGTGATAGCTTTCTGTAAAAATCTTCTAAAAACTATTTGGTAATAAAAGCTGATACTTGTATGGAAGCATCCTAAGGTAGTGTAGACTCAAGTTTGCTCAAACCATGATCCCTATGGGTTTGGTGGGGGAACAGTTGGGAGGGATAAATATATATATATATATATATATATATATATATATATATATATATATATATATATATATATATATATATATATATATATATATATATATTTTTTTTTTTTTTTTTTTTTTTTTCAAAACCCTAAAAATATGGTTCTGATGTTTAACATAAGAACATGTGCAGACAATTTTTAAAGATCTTTATAAGCATGATATACTCTTAACTAAATTGTCATAGTTATGTATATTGTTGCTCAGGTGAACAATATGGTTCATGGGCATCTTGTTTGCCTTCTTGGTGGCTATGGTAACATTTTTATTATGTGGTAAGAAAGAACATTACGCTACATGTACGTGTATTCATTATTAAATGCGAAAAACCAGACGACTTCTTCCCTTGAAGTAAACTTTTCATTCAAAGAAATTAAATTATTAAGGTATCTACCGGTGAACATATTTTGGTAATTATTACATGTACCAGTGATTAATAGTAGTCTTATAAAAATTATCACAAAACCCATTGTTATCTTCTTTGATAAGAAAGACATTAATAAACCATTTAATCCTGAAAGTACACATACTTAAGTAATTGGTGCATCACTAATGAAATCATACATCTGGTCAGTAGATTGACAATTTGACATGTGGTTTTTAGATAGTTTAATAAGATCAAAATTTTGGAAAATTTCGGCAAAATCGGTTTCTATGCGTTCCAAAAAAGTTAAAGTGCTAACAGAAAATGGCTCTTAATGGTTCCCAAATTCTGTTTCTTACTTAATTCCATCGAAATCATTTATTGAATTATATTGAAAATAACAAAACTATATTACAGAGATATGACAACGACTGGGAAATTCGATATAAGAAGGTCAGACATATGATTACCATTCAAAAAGGTAAGTTTAAGGGGCGTGGTCACGATTTTGGTCAAATTTTGTTTTTCTGTTTATATTATTTCCAATGCTTTAGGAATGGATTTCTAATGATCAAATGAGATTTGGGTGTCAGTCGTTTAAAGCAAGATACAGGGCTCCAGTTAGTCTTCATGTAAACATTGCTCATGCCCTGTTTTTGTTTACATAGGTTCAATTTACCAGTAAAACATCTTTTTCAAGCTGATTTGTCTATCTTCTTATTCATTTTAAGCATAAATAAACAGTTACTAACGATTAACACATTCATTTGAGGTCTAAAACTGGCCATTTTCACTTCAACATTCAAAATGTAAACAACAGCTTTGTTTACCTACATGTAGCTAAGAATTGTAAGCTCTGTAACTCGCTTATAACTCAACAAATGACACTCAAACTTTGGTTGCCTATTAAAAATGCCTTACTGAAGCATTGTAAACATTAAAATCGAAAAAAAAAATGGACCAAAACCATGACCATTCCCCTTTTAACAAAAAACCTCGAGCATACCTTCATTGCAGATGTATCCATTCCAGCCCGGGACACACCCATATTCACATAAACCATTTATATTGTTGCAACCGTTACATTTGTCAGGACATTTCTTAACACAATCCTCTCCCCAAAACAATTTTGGACATCCTGAAAAGAAAAGAAATATTGTGACAAAACAAGTGTGTGCGTGCTCATGTGCGTACTTGTGTGTGTGTAATGTTTGTTTTGTTGGCATTTGATAACGTTTTCGGATATAGAATTTTTAAATAGAATAGACATTTTAAATATAGAACCGAATATTGTAAAGATGCCATTATTACTACGATTGTTTCAAGTGTCTTTTTTTCACAGAAAGTATAAAACGGTATATAACTAATGTAACCCTTTAAATTGGTCGACATATACTTATAAAGAGTTGCATTGCCTTGCAATGAAATCGATTTATCTATAGACCAACTTCATTTTTCTCTTTTTGTTTTTGTTTTTGTTTTCCCTTTCACAACATATGCATGTACATATGTGACATATCTCATATATTACAATCATATTGGAAAACTTTTGGCTAATTGATTATTTTATATTGTACACTTCTTATGAAGTGAAAGAAAATGTTGAGAGAGAGAGAGAGAGAGAGAGAGAGAGAGAGAGAGAGAGAGAGGGTAGGGGCGTTGTTACATATGTATATAATTCAGAGCAAAATAAAAAGAACAAAAAACAAAACGTCACAGTTTAAAACAAAATAGAGAAGAGACACTATTAAGAAACAATTTAACCATATATGTGCTACAGTACTACAGCTTATCACATATTTTTTTGCCAATGGCTTTCATACTCCTTATATCTACAATTTTGCATTAGGATATATTTTTCAGTCAAAAGCCTTTCAATTATTTTTTTTTTATCTATGTATAGACCAACTTCTTGAGATGTCTTATTATACATAATTAAGGATATACACACGTGTGTGACACCTGTGTCCCGTATAACCAGTGCTACATCCAGTCAAACATGTTCCATTGGTGTTGAGGCATTCGTTGACGTCACGGCATTGTCCACAACTCTCACTGCAGCCCAAACCATACCGGCCTTTGTCACAAGCTAATAAGGGATTCAGTAATTATTTATTCTTTATACAGCCATTTGGTATGTTCAGTCTGTACAAATTTTTTTTATGCAAATTAAGGAGAAAAGGAGTTAGCAAAAGAGAGGAAGAAAAGAGAGATATTACTGAATCATTATCTACAACTTTCACTACAGCCCAAGTCATACAATCCACTGTCACAATCTAATATTTATATATTGATAATTTTGATTAAACCTTCATTGAGGCACACACTATTTGTGTTTCTATAAGTAAACATTTAGATTGTTATGCAATCATTTTTATCTTTTTTGCACGAAATTTTAAAAAACTTGTTATTTATAGACTGATAAAATGTGTGGAAAAAAAATTGATGAATAGTCATGTCTCTGGAAGACAAACACAACAGTGTTTAATTGATGAAAAAAGTAGTCACTTCTTGAAATTCTTAAAGAAATATTATAACATCAGTTTGTAAAGCCTGTTTTGTTACCTTCTTCGGTTGCAAGCAGAACTACACTGTGAACTGGCTCACAAATGATACCCCCCCCCCCCTCCGCTAAGAAAATATAATTACTACGTATTTCTTCATTGGAAAGACACGGATGCACCATGTTTCTTTGTGTGATCTTGAACTTGCACAATTGACCTAAGCTGAAAGTCAGAACATATTGAATGATCAAAACAATCGTTGAATCCCATTTTATCTTCTAATCATTGTTCATTACAAGATATAGCCTAAACAGGAAATATGCATTTTTTTAACAAAGACCTTGAACTTGTACAACTGACCCTGAGTCAAGTTTATAACACACGGCAACAGCAAGTTTTATATAATGTAGGAAATTCAATTTTTTTTCCATAAGAGAGATAAAGACCAGACACAAACTTTGCACTTTTCCTTTCAGTGGCCTTTAACGTGTCCTTAGGACCTTTGGTCAAAATCCTGACAAACCCATCAGGTGAAAAGTAATACTTCTGTTAAGAAAGAACCTCGAATGTTTCTCCATAAGAAAAAAAATGGTCCAGACACAAATTTTGCATTTCTTCTTATGACCTTGAACTTGCCCAAATGACCTTGGTTCACAATCATGACACACCCTCAGGTGATACCCATATTTGTGTAAAGAAAGAACTCTTAATGTTCCTCCATAAGATAGATATGGAACGGGCAATATTGTACAGACAGGCGGGCTGACAGACAAATGGACAGACGGACAGATGGACGAACAGACAGGCGGACAAGGTAATTCCTATTTACCTAGACCTCTCAACATTGTAACAATGGTATAAATATATGAATAATTATAATAAAAATACATTTTATCTTCTTTAAGGATGTGTCAATACTTAACCCAATCTTAAGTCACCTTCCCGAAAGTTTACCAGAATTGAAATCAATAACATACCGCTTGTCAAACAGGAAATAATAGCCTGAGCCCTTATTGGCAGATTTGGCAGTGTAGTGGTAGTGTTAATAGCATTTAAGGGTTCAAAAACTTATGAGCATCATCCCGCAAAATGGGGCAAATGTTTCGTAGGTTTGTTTTTTTTATATTTTGCAATTTAATATATGAACAAAATCTGCATGATCAAACAGGAAAGAATAGCCTGATCCCTTATTGGCAGATTTGGCAGTGTAGTGGCAGGGTTAATAGCAATTAACGGAACAAAAATTTATGAGCATTATCCCGCAAAATAGGGCAAATGTTTCGTAGGTTTGTTTTTATATTTTGCAATTTAATATATGAACAAAATTTGCATAATCGCATCACGAAGAAAAATATGTCAAACGTTACATGCATAAAAACGTATTAGTTTTTTTGGAAATGAATAATAAGGAATTTAACGCTTACGATGAGCTAGAATGTTTTTCACGACATAAAAACTAAACCGAATTTTCTCGAAAAAATTATGTCGACCATGCTTTCTCGTTGACTTTAACAAAATAATGTTTATACATAGTGATGACAGTTTAAAGGACTTAAGATCTTTCGATTGTCGCGTGACGTCATTGTGTGCAATCCGGAATATTTTACCGTTATCGGTTATAATATTAGTGTTATTTGATGCATTGTTTTGCCACTATTTCTTGATTTATAATTGTGTTTAACACATTTTAAGCATGTAAAGTGAAATGACACTAATGTTTAACAATTTATAGAGAATAGTTTGAGTTTAAATCGCTGAATTCTATGAAAAACTGATAAAGCCGTACATAGACAATCTTGACAGTGACAACAATTCATAATTTTTCACCTGGCAAGGTTAACATTTCTTTGCAGATTTCAATAGGATATATAATGGATTACAAATATACAAATTTTCAGTGAGTTTGAACCATTAATTTAAAAGTTATAGACGTATTATGTTGCGTAACTGTACTTATTCATGGTTGAAAAATGGTACCAAAATGCACTAAAAATGTGATAGCGTTCATACTGGCAAGTTTAAATGGCCTTAAAATGTTTAAATACATAAAATAAAAGATTGCGATTAATTTCTTTAAAAAATTGCTTTATTACATAGAAATTAGTAAAATAAAAATGTGATGTTTGATTGAAGAGCAGTCGTCGCTCTAATTGTACTGATAGTGTTCCTGTGTAAGCTCCTACAGCATGAAAAATATATTTGCAACATACCAATATTTAAGTTCAATTTGAATGTTTACATAATAATATTCAAATTTAAACAAAAATTACATGGATTAAACCATAAACACATCAAGGGTGGAGAAACCTTAAATTAAAATCGTAATTTTCCTGAAATGAATTATAGGTCAAATCAAGTAAAATATTCAGATAACATGAATTTAATTTACTTTTAATCGAGTTTTTAACCGATGGATTATACACAGTGTATTTTTAATATTGTTTTACGTTCTGCGTATGTCATTGTGTATAGCAATGAGCACCTCGGCGGATCCTCATTACTCCAGGTAAATAACACCTGTTCTAATTAGGCCCCGCCTACTTTTCCAGTAACCTAAACGTCATGAAATGGATCTATAAAACTTTATTTGCAGTGAAATAATCATAGCAACGACAAAAAATAAGCATTTTGATTGAATTTTTATTTTGAATGGATTTCTTTTAAAATTTTGCATTTATGGATATATGCATATAAAGTTAACAAGAGGAAGGAGTTATTGGAGATCTACAATAGCACATGGATTACCTAATTTACACAGGTAACCTTGATACCCGGGTTTGCAGACCTGACAGGTGCCCGCCTCTATGTGACAGTAACAATTGCTATCTGGACAGGGAATGGAACAGTTAGTCCCGTAAAATCCTCCAGGACATCCTATAAAAAGAAAACAACCAAAGTACAGATATCCGGACTCATTTGATGTGTATTTGAAAACGCGTTTAGGTATGGCACTATTACAAACTATACCGACGCATTGAGTCATTATTAATGAGTTAACTGAGTTTTAAAGCATGTTACAGACCCTAAAACGTGCTACTACACCTCTAAAACGAACCGTACCGTTCCGTGCAAGATAAAAGATAAAAGCATGATCTAGGCTACAATAGTAAACAATGTATTCCAATGCGCAGTAACTTTACACTCCAAACTTCAAATATTTAAAATATTACAATATTAGAAAGAAAAATCGATGTCTAAATATATCAGATGTAAACTAAAAATTGTCAAATGACATGCTATATATTCTTTAATGTTGGAATTACATTTTTTGTGCGGAAAACAATATTCGTGGTTGTTCATTCGATATCGTGCATCGTAACTGTAGCCGCGCAAATGCTTACAAATGAGCCCACAAAAATAACCAGCATTTAAAAAAAATGCAGTCTTGGCTAATGCATTGTTAAAACATGAAAGCATGGAGTTAATAAAATATCCCAGTATAGTCTAACTTACAATTAACATTACTTCATGTAAATTGAAACATGTATCAAGGCATTTTTAAAGATAATTTGTTTTGATAATGTACCGGTACGAACTATCGCTACACAATAATTATGAATCTCCTTAAAAAAATGTAAACCCACCTTCAACAAAGTTTGTTAAAACTAGATAATCCTTCTTTCAAAAAGAAACAGTTTCAAATATTTTGACCGCGTGCGCATGCGCAAAAGCGCGCACACCCGCACACAAACAACCATACATGTACCTCTGATTTCCAACTCATATTAAGAAGTGGGTTCAGGATAATATAATACTAATACGGATCTTGGAATAATTTCCTTTTAACAACATAAGAACTATGTAGTCCATTATACGGAAATCTTAAGGTTATTGTCGCCATAATAGGGTTAAGTGTCAGTAGTTGTGTAATGGGATTAAGTTAGGGTTAGGGTTAGGGTGGGTTAGGGTTAGGGTTAGGTTAGGGTTAGGGTTAGGGTTAAGTGTCAGGTGTAGTGTAATATATTTAAATGTTGGGCGTAGTTTAATAGGATTAAAAGTCGGTCGTAGTGTAATGTGGTTAAATGTTGGGCGTAGTGTAATAGATATAAGGGTCGGAGGTAGTGTATTATGGTTAAGTGTCAGGTGTAGTGTAATAAGGTTAAGTGTCAGGCGTAGTGTAATAGGATTTAGTGTCGGCGTAGTGTAATGGATAAAAGGGTCGGGGTAGTGCAATAGGGTAAAGTGCTAGGTGTAGTGTAATAAGGTTAAGCGTCAGGTGTAGTGTATTAGGTTAAGTGTCGGCTGTAGTGTAATAGGGTTAAGTGTTAGGTGTAGTGTAATAGTTTAAGTGCCGGTCAAAGTGTAATATGGTTAAGTGTCGGGCGTAGTGTAATAATTATAAGTGTTGGTGGTAGTGTAAGAGGGTTAAGTGTCAGGTGTAATGTTATAATGTTAAGTTTCAGGTGTAGTGTAATAGTTTAAGTGTCGGCTGTAGTGTAATAGGGTTAAATCTCATGAGTAGTGTAATAGGATTAAGTGCCAGGTAGTGTAATAACGTAGGCGGGGTGTTGTGTAAAAGAGTTAAGCGTCGGCGTTGTGTTTCATGCGTAGTGTAATAGGTATAAGGGTCAGGGGCAGTGTAATAGGGTTAAATGTCAGGTGTAGTTTAATAGGGTAAAGTATCTGGCGTAATGTAATAGGTATAATGGCCGGGCGTAGTGTAATAGGGTTATGTGTCAGACAAAGTTTAATAGGGTTAAGTGTCAGGTGTAGTTTAAAAGAGTTATGTGTCAAGCGTAGTGTAATTGGGTTTATGTAAAGCGTAGTGTAATAGGGTTAAGTGCCAGGTGTAGTGTAATAGGGTTAGGTGTCAGGCGTAGTGTAATAGGGTTAAGTGTCGGGCTTAGTGTAAAAGATTAATAGAATCATTCATTATATACTCGTGTGGGATAGTGAAATTCCACCGAGGGGACAAGATTCACGGTCTAGGACAAGGCTCTGCCGAGTCCTAGACCGTGAATATTGACCCCGAGGTGGAATTTCACTATCCCACACGAGTATATAATAAATGATTATTTTTCTCGCATTATTTTACATTTAAAAACGATGTCTGACAACTTTCTGTTATGACGTTAGAAAATTTACGTTCGGTTTACTCTTCCGCGTGCTTCAAATAGTGCAAGTCAAAATAAGAGCATACGACATTTTTGTACAATAAAAATACGATAAATTGTTATTAATTAAGCAAATCAATTACTTAATGGATAATATCAATCAATAATTTTGCATTTTCTACCAGCAGACAACGTTTGTTTACGTTTTAAAGTGGCGCAGTGATACACAGTGTAAGACAGAAAAATCTCACACTGCTGTCTCACACTGGACAAACCGATCTCACACCGGTGATAATGCGAGAAATAAGGGTCAGGGTTGACTGTTGGGCGTAGGTGTAATTGGGTTAAGTGTCAGGGGTAGTGTAATATGGTTAGGTTTCAGACGTAGTGTATTAGGTTCAAAGGTCGGGGATAGTGTAATCGGGTTAAGTGTCGGACGTAGTTAAATATGATTAACTGTCAGGATTGATGTAATAGGATTAAGTGTCTGGTGTAGTGTAAAAGGGTTAAGTGTCGAGCGTGATGTAATGGGGTTAAGTGTCAAGCGTAGTGTAATAGGATTAAGTGTCGACATGGTATAATAGGGTTAAGAGTAAGTAGTAAAGTAGTGTGATTCATTTTCAGGCGTAGTGTAATAGGGGTAAGTGTCAGGCGTAGTATAATAGGGTTAAGTGTCAGGCATGGTGTAATAGATATAAGAGTCGGGGTAGTGTAATAGGGTTAAGTGTCAGTTGTAGTGTAATAGGGTTAAGTATCAGGCGTAATGTAATGGGTATAAGGGTCAGGAGTAGTGTAATAGGGTTAAGTGTCAGGTGTAGTGTAATAGGGTTAAGTGTCAGGTGTAGTGTAATAGGGTTAAGTGTCAGGTTTAGTGTACTAGGGTTGAATGTAAGGCGTAGAGTAATGGGGTTAAGTGTCAGGCGTAGTGTAATAGGGTTAAGTGTCAGGCCTAGTGTTATAGGATTAAGTTTAAAGGCGTACGCAGCACAGTTTAGGCTGGAATTTGGAGGCGGGGCTTATTTTGATAAACTTTGAACTCATGAATATTCATTAGATATACTATTTAACCTAAATAACATCTATAAATGGTAATTGATTACTTTTTGGATTTGATTTCGTGTTAAAGAGAGTTAAATCAAATATCAAACCCCTCACTGTGTAATAATGATCATTATTTACTTATTTTCAATGAAAACATTAGTTGTCGTTTGGTTCCGATCCGCTCCCTTCCGACGCTTGTATCGATCTGTGACGCGTCGAGTATTTTTAGCTGCTAACAAAATGGCAAGCATGGATATAAACAGGTGCGCCGAGATGTTGTGGATTGATACTTTGCGTGTGGATGTCGAAGTATGCAGGAGATATGGTACGTATTGGACAAATCATTCCATAAACTAATGCAAACAGTATGATAAGGAACGTTAACGCAGTATTGTGTGCTGTAATCACAAAGTGATCTACGGATCGAGATGTGTTTTCCTACGACCACGTTGTAAATAATTATGAAGTTTTATTTACTTAATTAACCAACGCACCTACATATCATTTTGTTACACAAAAGATTATATGTCAATACTTTATTTGCATATAATATATTATTTTCAAGAATATTTTAAGAGCATTTTATTTAAATTCCACTTGTTGAAAACGTCATGGACCAAGAAAATGGCGATGGCGATTAGTCAGCTTTTACCCATCAGACATTAGATTTTACATGAATACACAGCCTTCCACATTGATTATTTAATCAGCGACACCATACATGTCACAAATGTAGATGATAAGTAGTGCAACTGTGTAAGACTGTGTTGGTCTATATACATAATATATACTTGTATGTAAACAATTACATGACATCAACACATAATCAATGTTTTGTTATTTGCATGTTGTACCAATTATTAAAAGAAATAATTTTTACTCTATTTTACTTTAAAATGCACTAAAGTATCTTTTCTGATTGCTGATCCATGTGGTTTCAAATAAAGATGTCACTGCTCAGCTTGTTTTTATTGAAATTAAGGAACCTTAATATTTATTTAAAATTTAATTAATTTCAATACAGTATAACAGTGTGTCATAATTATTTATGTTACCAGTACATGTATATATAAAAATTATGGTCTAGAATAAAAATGATGATACAATATGTATAGTGTATTTTTATGACTTTATACTTCAAAATCCGCTGCACTCTTTTATTAGGTAAATAACTATGTAAAGCACACATTTCAGTCTTAAGGTGGTACAGGACACCTGCATATTGTGATGTACTCCCTATTGAAATAAACAATAATGTATAAATATAACATTTTCCCCCAAAATAATGTTACCTAACAGTGAAGCGCAATGGGTTAGAGCGTTAACTACGTGTCTGTATGTAGAAAATTCAAATCCTGCTTTTCTATTTTTTACTTAAGTTTCAAAAATTTAAAAACTTTATTTTTTTTTTTTTTTTTTTTTGCCAAATACATGTACTGTAAAATTTTAAAATTCTAAAACATCACATGATTATAACGCATTTTTATCCACATATATAGAGATCGACATGCGTCTTATACCACCTTAAATCAGTAGTTATATCTTCTGTCCTGGCAGTTTTGCATTGAAAATCATTGTGGAATATAATTATGTCATTTATATTGCACTGTTTAAAATCTTCTTTGTTGCAACTACATGTACAGGCAGGCTTTCGTTGTTATCAAAATATTCTGATGTTTATTTATCCCTGAGGAATGTGTGTGTGGGAGGGGGGAATGGGTTCAGAGTAATACATGTAATTGTGTTTGCAGGAGGAGGGGGTTGGGGGATTGGGGTCTGAGGTGTATTTTTGGTAATTTTACTATTACTGTAATATAAATGAATTTTCAAGGGGGAGGAGGGTCTAGACCCCTCACTCCCACCCCTTCTCTAAATCCGTGCACACGATGATGTTGGCACACAGAAGCAAATCTAAAGCCGGCAACCGCCGAGGGGAGGGGCATAATTTAATTTTGTTTGTAATAATTATATAGACCATACTTTCTATGACATGAAATGTTAAGATTTTTGATTAACTTAAAATTCACATGCAAAAAGTTAAACCCTAAATTGTACATAAAGGGCCGCTCATGTGTATTATGGGATGAAATCTCAATTTATGAAATTTTAATTTTTAAAAATTACCGGAAATTGCATGTATCCTTCGTTTATACTAAAACTGGTACAAAACAGTGTTATTAAGGGGCAAACACTTGGTGCGGGTATTACTGTTTAATGACAGCGTCTAGTTTTTCTCTGTTGATGAATTACTGACCCACGCTGTCACTTGAAATTTATAAATGTATAAAAATTATTTATACATAAGTTACAATTTTGCCTCTAGCAACTCTATATCTAAAGAGTTATTTCCCTTAGCCGAAATCTAGATCGGCATTGCGTTTGAAAAGGGGGTTGAGTTAAGGAAAATACATATATATCATCTTCGACGCAATTTCGCAGGGCATAACCTGCATGGCTACTTTTGATATTTTACACAGTGATCAAGAAGGTTTTGAGGTAACTGAAAAATGCTGCTGCTTTGTTTTATTTTCCGGATATGCCCTATTCGTTTATGAAAAATGACGTGATTCCCAGTAAATAATGGATTGTCAAGTGTATTTTTTGGATATTGCGCTGTAATTAACTCGATTTCAATAAAGCAGCAGTGATTTTTGAGTGAAGGATATCACATTTAAATTATACATGCAAAATAATTTAATGTGAAACGGGGGTATGCCCTTGCGATATTGAAAAATATGAGTGACCTAGTAAAATGCTTATAAATATCGATGTCACGTGATAGACACGTGATGACTCTGAATGCACATGTGTGTCGTAACACATAGGTCACTAGAATTATAATAATAGTATACTGGAAAAAGTTGTATGCGAGTTGTTTATATTTATATGATCATCATATTTGTAGTTTGTTTTTAATGACATATTTCTTAGTAATTGGGTTAAGTGGCAGTCGTAGTGTAATAGGGTTAAGTGTTAGGGGTAGTGTAATAACGTTAAGGGTCGTGTGTTGTGTAATAGAGTTAAGTGTCGGGCGTTGTGTAAAAGGGTAAAGTGTCAGGGGTAGTATAATTGGGTTAGATTTCAGGCGTATACGTAGTGTAATAGGTATAAGTGTCTGGCGTAGTGTAATAGGGTTAAGTGTCAGTAGTAATGTAGTGGAATTAAGTGTCAGACGTAGTGTAATTGGGTTAAGTGTCAGGCGTTTTTTAATAGAGTTAAGTGTCAGGCGTAGTGTAATAGGTATTAAGGTCAGGGGTAGTGTAATAGGGTTAAGTCTCGGTCGTAGTGTAATAGGGGTAAGTGTCGGTCGTAGTGTAATAGGGTTAAGTGTCAGGCGTTTTTATAATTCATTCTTTTCTTTCATCAATCGAATTGTGAATGAATTATAAAATTTATTTTTTATATAGGAAATACTAAGACATGTAAAAAAAAATAGTGCATTTCATTGCTTGCTTGTTTACGTCGCACACTCTGTCTTTGGGCTTTTTTTTACCCATGTCATGCCAAGCAGATAATAGGTTATATCCAAAAATAATAATTTGTGTCATGAAGGGGTACTTCTTTCTTTGATGCTATCAATGCATGTAATCGGAAAGAAACCATTTGGCAAAATTCAAACAGACAATATCTTTTAGTGGGCGGGGCTAATCTATACAACAACTTCCAATGACGTCAACGTTACCCCCTTCTCTCCCCCCCACACACACTTTTTGGGAGGATGTAAAAATATTGTTGATAAATAAACAAAATAACATTAAAGTAGATGTTTAAGGTCTTGCCCATCCCACTTTCAAAAATATTGCTACGCGCCTGATAGTGTACTTTTTATTTTCTACTGCCTGGTATCATTTGAAATTACGTAATATCAACCCTCTCGATCGAGAATTCTAAAAAAATAATGCTATTTATATCCCTACTTCGGCCATTTCTCTTCAGCGTTCTAAAACTTACTGCGCACTTTCACAAACCATGTGCTGTCTAATGATGAGTGTATAACATCATACCACGTGAGGATTGATGTTACGATTATGCAAATTACCATGACACAAAACATTAAAACATACAGTTATTTTGTTTGTTAGGGATTTATGGACTCACTTTTCCGCCTCTCTCTACCATAAATTCCTTACAAACGAGAAAATGTACTTTACATATAATTGAGTATACCGGTCCTCTATTCAGGCAGTTACAATACAACTTAAAGTAAAATTCCGTTATAGCACACTTGGAGCAGCAGTACTCCGTCCAGTGACACATGAGTCTTTCGTTGTAGTAAATGACATACTGACACACCTCATGTGTCACTGGACGGAGTACTGCTGTTCAAAATGTGCATTGATATTATATTGACAAATGTACACCCACAGCATCATTATTCAAGGTGAAATTCTAGAAATAGGAAAGTTATATTAACACTCACCATACACCTCCACTTCACAGAGGTAACTGAAAACACGACTCTTGTACCCTCTAGGGTAGGTAAATCCCCATAGTCTCTCGTTGTAGTAGATGACGTACTGTCCATGTACAGGACAGGTGGTGGTGAAGACAGCAGGCATGGCGTCGTGTGTAAAGTTGTCATCCTTGTAACACAGTGTTCCATGTAGTCTGTCCGTTGTGTTGGAGACATACACCGAGAATCCAAGAAAGTAACCTGGGTTACGTACAAATTCTACAAGAGAATCGTGAATAAAGTTGGATAAATTAATAAAGCTTAATTAACGAAAAATAAGTCGAAATTCAAAAAAATAAGGTTGCAACACGTTCCGTAAAAAATTAACAAAAGATATATACATGTATTATTGTAATTGAGTTCATTTAGAATTGTGTATAGAAAGTAAATAAAACGATAAGCAGTGGAATAAACAAAATGTTTGCATGTATTTAGTCCTTGATATGTGCATCGTCAATACCTCCATGTCTTTTTATCGCATTCCAATACATTTCCTTTTGTTAAATTATATTTTTACATATGTTAAACATCAATTGTAGAAAATGTTCTACGCATGTAACACTCCGTATATTTGTTAAACCTGTAACACTTTTTGTTGAAAAGTAAAAATACAAAGAATCGAAATTACATAAAAGATTGAAAGTTGTATTTGATATAATTATCAGATATTATCCAATGTAACTTCTTTAACCGAGAACAATTTTGGGATGTCTCCCCCCATGTGACTGTGGTGTTCAGCAACGCACTTTAAAAATTAAGCACTTTGATTTTTTTTCAAAGTGCGTTAAATTTATGATCAAGTTTACGCAATTTTAATTTTTTTTCAAAGTACGTTATGAAGGTACATCAGCATTTTTTATTATCGAGACACTTAACGCACTTTGAAAAAATATGTATATATCACAAAGTCTGGAACTGGATTTGTAATTTTTTATAGTATGATGATTTGGTAACACTAGTGAATCTAATTTACCATCTCTGAGAAAGGGGATGGAGTTTGGAATTAACCAAAGATAGGTCAATTACCAATATAGTTTTAATTGATTACAGGAAGAAGGTCCTCCATTCACATATTTTCCTCCAAAACATATGATATTCAGCATCTTTGAGTAAACGTATAAGAACGGAACAAAATGTTGTAAATTAAGTACAGTGGTATTGAAGAAACAAGCTGGCCAAACAATGCCTCTAATGGTATGTTAAAGAATTTGCAAGTGTTTCAATATAATCCCTCTTTTCAAATTCTAATCAAATAAATCGTTTCATTATAAAACAAAGTTACATTGCTAAACATTAAATTATTATAAACTTTAAAATAAGCATACGGTGTGGAATTTCTCGCACTGATAATTTAAAAGGTCATATAGTTTTCGATAAACACCACTAACGTATCTTTTTTTCACATCACGTTTGTTTATAAGCTCATGCTATTGAAGTCAGTTGAAATATGTTATGTATAGATCTCCATTATCAAAAGATATAACTCCTTTTCGTTTCTGGCATAGCCAAACGTTCCAGATAAAAATAAAACTTGCAACATATATAAAAAAGGATAAGGAAATTGTTAAGCGATGCAGTTTATGTCAAATTTGGATATTCAAAATCTCCTGAGTTGTCTCCTTTATGTGTAAATTGTAAAACTACATAAGCTTCTGAGAAAAGAAAAAAATATTAAATTGAGAAACAGTTCATCAAGTAAGCTGAGAATGCATTTGGGTTCTTTTTTAAATATCTCTCGTTGAGCTTAACAAGGTTAAAACAATTTTTTGTTATTCTGTTATGGGTCAGAATAATCATACATTCCAGCAAAGACCACTCACAAAGATTCAGTTATTTTATATGATTTTTTTTGTAGTTTTTTAGTGAAATAGGAAAAACTGTTTTAAGGACAAACAGGGTCTTTTAGAGCTTAAAACTTGGTGTCAATTAATGTGTAATTTAATCATGAATTAATATATGCCAAAGATTGTTTGGTCAAGTATTTAATTTTTTAATTAAAAAAATATTTCTGAAAATCAAAATTGTAATTCTTTTATATCTTTTTAATCTATGGATAAAATTTAAAGAATAACATATAGTCACATAAAGTACTTACTAAACAATGATATTTTACAAAGAAATTGAAACGAAAATGCGAAATTTTAGAAAAAATTGCTATTTAACAATTTGAACCTATCCCGATTGAAAAAAAACTGATTCCGATCAGAATTATTTTAAAAATTGAAACCATACAAAAATTCTGCAGTTTATTCTGAGTAATTGATATGAATTAAACATTCAGTAAACGACCAAACTATTTTACAGCTAAACAACCTGAAAGTTTTGCAAAATTGTGATACATTCTAACTTGATATGATTTTGTTCGGGATACGTTTAATTACAATCGGGATCGGTTCGATTTTAAGATTTTCCAATTTTTCTTTAATTTCACTATTTTGTTTCAATTTCTTGTTGAAATAAGATTGTACAGCAATTGTTAAATGCGAGTAACAGTTTATTTGCAGTTTTTATCCATAGATTCCAAAAATATCTACAATTCTTGTTAATTATTTTCATAATTTTTTTTTTTAAATATCATAAAGTTTATATGGCCATCTTTAATATATGTTTTTATAGATATTTGTATTGTGCATTTATTGATACCAAATTTTTAGCTCTAAGATATCATATTCGCAGCTAAAACAATGTTTCCTCTTTCTATCAAAAAATTCATAAAAAAAATTCATATAAAATAATTGGAAACCGATATCGGTGTCATTTTTATATAATCATTTCTCAAAAATGATTCTTCATCGATCCATCAAATAATGCATTGGTGTGTCGAGCCATCTTAATCTGCTGAATAGATCTCAAAAATCACAATGTCCCAGTAAGTAGGTTACTGTTCACAGTTTATTGTCTTCGAACAAAAGTCCAATGAAATTATATATCTTTATGAACACTGTTTACAGGTTATTTATACTACAATATAAATGTAGCAAATTCTAGAAATTGTATGTACAAGAATTTACATGAATTACCTGGACACTCAAGAATGCTCTAGAAAGAATAACTGACCACTTTATATTATACAAACCTACTATATATAACAATATATAGAAGTATTAATTATTTCGACCAAACTCTGAACAGATATTTTTTTTTTCAAAGTGCGTTGACTTGGTTCCAAAATTATAATTACGCACTCTGTTTTTTTTTTTAAAGTGCGTTGTAACAGTGGTGGGAATATACGTCTAGTATACATCTGTCAAGAGTGATTGCCACGGACAAAAAAGGTAATCGGGCTCTGGCTCAGGTCCTAACTCTAGCCTGCCTCCCATAGTATGACAAAACTAACAGGGGATAACCAGAGATAGACCACAAAACCGACTCTAGGAATCCAACGGAGCTAGCTGGTTCTTTAAAAGCCACCACTGAAGTAGAGCAAAGCTCGTTGCAAAGCAACGAGTAGGTCTTCCGTTGCGGCTGCGAGACGAAAAAAAAATTGCGATTGACACTTTCTTTTTTAGCTCACCTGAGCTGAAAGCTCAATGAGCTTTTCTGATCACATTCTGTCCGTCGTCCGTCTGTCCGTCTGTCCGCCGTCCGTCCGTCTGTAAACTTTTACATTTTGAACTTCTTCTCTAAAACCACTTGGCCAATTTCAACCAAATTTGGCACACAGCATCCTTATGGTAAGACGAATATAAATTGCAGAAATGAAAGACCGATCTTTTTTCAAAGCAGAAAAAACATCGAAACTGTAAAAAAACAAGAGGCCCATGAGGCCACATCGCTCACCTGAGCAACAATGGGCGTTCAAAAGATATTGTGCTATATGGCCCCTCAGTAGAATAACAAAAAATAAATATTGTAAAGTATTCGAATTTTACACTTATTTTTGCATACGCGTAATCTTTGACATTGTATATTTACTATTTTTACCCAGAATAAGAAAATCCTATGCAAGATATAAAACTAAACATTTGGTAGGGGTACACTGTTAACTTTCAATTCCCTATATTTTCGTTCTGCCCCACCCCCCTCCCCCCACTTTATAAAGCGATCAAAATATATGAGAGCATATAGGTACATTTTCTTCCTCAACTACTTACTAGTTATTGTATTTTTTTAAAAATATCATATAATAGTTATTGCAATTTATTAAAAAAAAATCCTATAGATGTGAAGAAGAAAATTGTACCTCAATCCGCTCAATTCCTCAAATTAAAAACATTAACAAATTTAATTCGTCTTCTACATTATAATTAAATGACTGTTGTTTACCTGGTGTAAACTCGTGTGACTTTTATAAATTTACTCAAATTTGATTGATGAATACACTGGAATGAAAATTGTTGTCACGTGACATGTTAAAGAGCTATAAAAATCAATGTTACAGTATTGACAGGCACATTACTCTATTTTACTAAGGCCCACCCATTATTTTCATCTTTATTAAAAAAAAAAAAAATTGCTACAGACCAGGATAATTTTCCGCTGTAATATTTTCTTAGGAAAAGCGATAATTCCTTTATCCCCGCAACAGAAATGTGTCAGAACTATGGAAATTGTTTAACGGTGTCGTTTTTATTTACTCATGTCTGAAAAACTATCAAAATTGATGTAGATTTTACATTATTCTTTGTTTAAAGAGGGGGCCCCAGAGAGTAGTTATATACAGCATATCATCCTTTAATTTTTTGTACAACATTTCAGCGCCAATCGTAGAATTATAAGCAAGATACAGTGCTCACAATTCTGCTAGGTTTGAGTTATATTTAGTTCACATGAGTTTATTACATTCAGCTTAAGATTTTAAACTTGGTATTTCCTATTCAGCATTTAAAGTGGAAATAAAGAATGACCTCAGATCTGTGTACATTGAATTGTGAGCAAATCTCTGTATCTTGCTTATAATTCGAAGCTTAACACTCAAATATGGTTAGTAAATAGAAATTTTAAACAATTAAACATAAGAAACATGCACTATAACAAATAAAGTGCACAATTTATTTTTCAAAATTAATCATATACATGTATATACCTACATATTTCCGTCAGCGATATTAAACTCTATTTAAACTTATGAATAAACTCAAGAAAATGCTAAGCATCTCAATAAAACACATTGCATTAATCTAATATTACCCAAAAGATCATACCGAATTACCGATAGAATGAATAGTATTTTAGTACTCTTTTAATACATCAGATTTTGCTCAATTTGCGCAGGTAAACAGTTAACTGTCTTGTTTACCGAAGTATCTGTTTGATTTGATACGTAAAGATTACAAAATACAGGCGATAGTTCCCAGGTTACAAAGCATAGATAATGAAAACGAAACGAAAATCAAAACAACCTAACACCACTGTCAAATGTGAAAACTGTTTTATCTTAAACAAAGAATTTCGTTTTAGAAGTATGGGAATACGAGCCTTGGTAAAATGGGTGGGCAAACCCGGGCCGGGGCAAAATAAAGCCGGGGCAGATCGGCAATCGTCAATTCCAAAATACGCATTGTTTTGCAGCAATATTTACAGCGAATAAAAATATACTGGTCCGTAACATATCCTCAAAATTTTAATAAGATTGGGATATTATTAACTGCTAATCTTTTGTTTTGCCCCGGCCCGGGTTTGCCTACCCATTTAATCATGACTCATGGAATACCGAACCCGAAGCTATAAACTGATTGAAACACGCCTTTCCTTTATTATTATTTTCGTAATAACTCAGATTTGAAACAGAATTAGCCCATAATTTTTGCAATTTATATTTTCCTTTCCATAAGGATTATTTATGCTTAATTACATTGAATTTGACTCAGTAGTTCTTGAGAAGAAGATTTTTAAAAATGCACCCCCCTTTTTCTACAGTTTCGAGGTTTTCTCCGATTTGAATAAAGATCGGTCTTTCATTTTTGCAATTTATATTAACCTTTCCATAAGAATGCTTTGTGCTAAATTTGGTTGAAATTGGCCGAGCGGTTTTAGAGAAGAAGTTCAAAATGTAAAAAGTTTACAGACGGACAGACGGACGGACAAACAGACGGACAAAAGGTGATCAGAATAGCTCACTTGAGCTTTCAGGTCAGGTGAGCTAAAAAGGGGGGTGCATTTTTAAAAATCTTCTTATCAAGAACTACTGAGTCAAATTCAACGTAATTTAGCCTACATAATCCTCATGGAAAGGAAAATATAAATTGCAAAACTCATGGGCTAATTCTGTTTCAAATTTGAAAAATTTACGAAAATAATAACAAAGAAATTGGGGGTCGATCAGTTTATAACTTCGGGTTCGGTATTTCGTATATCAAAAACGAGGTTTTGTTTAGAGCAGCCATATTTCATGTACGAAAACTGGTCAAACTAACAAAGATGAATTTGCTTGTTGTGCAACAGTTTACGTTCGAAGGGAATATTTGTGCCGATTTTTTTAAGTAAATTGAGGTTTAATGTTTCAATGCATTGACATGTTCACTTGTCACGATGGTTTTAGCTTGTTTTGATTTTAGTTTCATTTTCGTTAATTATGCCTTTTAACTTGAGGGGAACTAGCGCCTTTATTTTGGAATATTTACGTATCAAATCAAATATAGACTTCGGTAAATCAGACAGCTGATTGTTTACCTGCGCAAAATGAGCAAAATCTGATGCATTAACATATCGTAAAAAAAATTTGTCTTCTCCATTATAATTAAATGACTGTTGTTTACCTGGCGTAAACTCGTGTGACTTTTATAACTTTACTCACATTTGATTGATGAATACACTGGAATGAAAATTGTTGTCACGTGACATGTTAAAGAGCTATAAAAATCAATGTTGGCACATCACTCTATTTTACTAAGGCCCACCCATTATTTTCATCTTTATTCAAAAATAAAAAATGGCTACAGACCAGGATAATTTTCTGCTGTAATATTTTCTTAGGAATAGCGATAATTCCTTTATCCCCACAACAGAAATGTGTCAGAACTATGGAAATTGTTTAACGATGTCGTTTTTATTTACTCGTGTCTGAAAAACTATCAAAATTGATGTAGATTTCACATTATCCATTGTATAAAGAGGGGCCTGAGAGTAGTTATATACAGTATATCATCCTTTAATTTTTTTGTACAAGTATTTAATATTTAGCGAGACATTTCTAATGATCAACCAAAATTTCAGCGTCAATCGTAGAATTATAAGCAAGATACAGAGCTCACAATTCTGCTAGGTTTGAGTCATATATTTTGTTCACATGAGTTTATTACATTCAGCTTAAGAATTTTAACTTTGTATTTCCTATTCAGCATTTAAAGTGGAAAAAAAAGAATGGCCTCAGATCTGTGTACATAGAATTGTGAGCAAATCTCTGTATCTTGCTTATAATTCGAAGCTTAACACTCAAATATGGTTAGTAAATAGAAATTGTAAACAATTAAACACAAGAAACATATGCACTATAACAAATAAAGTGCACAATTTATTTTTCAAAATATATACCTACATATTTCCGTCAGCGATATTAAACTCCATTTAAACTTATGAATAAATTCGAGAAAATGCTAAGCATCTCAACAAAACACATTGCATTAATCTAATAGGCCTATTACGCAAAAGATCATACCGAATTACCGATAGAATGAATAGTATTTTAGTACTCTTTTAATACATCAGATTTTGCTTAATTTGCGCAGGTTAACAGTTAACTGTCTGATTTACCGAAGTCTCCGTTTGATTTGATACGTAAAAATTTCAAAATACAGGCGATAGTTACAAAGCATAGATAATGAAAACGAAACGAAAATCAAAACAAGCTAACACCACCGTCATATGTGAAAACTGTCAACGCATTGAAATATTTAACCTCAATTTACTTCACAAAATCGGCACCAATGTATTCTGCATGTTTCAAAGATCCCCTTCGTACGCGAACTGTTGCACAACAAACTAATTCATCATTGTCAGATCGACCCGTTTATCTAAACAAAGAACCTCGTGAGTCTTGGTAAAATGGGTGGGCAAACCCGGGCCGGGGCAAAATAAAAGCCGGGGCAGATCGGCAATCGTCAATTCCAAAATATGCATTGTTTTGCAGCAATATTTACAGCGAATACAAATATACTGGTCCGTAACATATCCTCAAAATTTTAATGAGATCGGCATATTAATAACTGCCAAACTTTTGTTTTGCCCCGGCCCGGGTTTGCCTACCCATTTTACCATGACTCATGGAATACCGAACCCGAAGCTATAAACTGATTGAAACACGCATTTCTTTTATTATTATTTTCGTAATAACTCAGATTTGAAACAGAATTAGCCCATAATTTTTGCAATTTATATTTTCCTTTCCATAAGGATTATTTATGCTAAATTACATTGAATTTGACTCAGTAGTTCTTGAGAAGAAGATTTTTAAAAATGCACCCCCCTTTTTCTACAGTTTCGAGGTTTTCTCCGCTTTGAATAAAGATCGGTCTTTTATTTTTGCAATTTATATTAACCTTCCCATAAGAATGCTTTGTGCCAAATTTGGTTGAAATTGGCCGAGTGGTTTTAGAGAAGAAGATCAAAATGTATAAAAGTTTACAGACGGACAGACGGACAGACGGACGGACGGACAGACGGACAGACGGACGACGGACAAAATGTGATCAGAATAGCTCACTTGAGCTTTCAGCTCAGGTGAGCTAAAAACGAAGTCTTTTAAACAGTTGCCATAGTTCTGACACATCATTATGAGGATAAAAGCATCTTTGTTCTTAAACAAATATTGCAGTGGAAAAGCATCTTTGTTTGTAGCCATTTGTTCTTTTTTAATAAAGATGAAAATAATGGATGGGCCTTAATACAATAGAACGATATGCCTGTCTCAATACATTGGTTAGAATTATCATGTTACAACATAATTCATTTTTATAGTTTATTCATCAGTCAAGTAAGGTTATGAAACGTCATACGAGATGAATTCACGCTAGGTAAATGACAATCATTTATAATGGAGAAGACCAATTCAATATTTTAATGTTTTTGATTCGAGAATGAGCGCATTGAGGTACAATTTTCTTCTTTTACGTATAGGAAAGTGGGGGGGGGGGGGGGGGGCTAAAATAAAGGGAACTGGAGGTTAATCGTGAACCCCTACCAAACATTTAGTTAAATATCTTGCATAGGATCTTATTTTCGGTAAAAATGGTATTTCATAAAGGTTCAATGTCAATGATTAAGTGTATGCAAAAATAAGTGTAAAATTTGGATACTTTATGAGTTTTTGGTTTTTTTTTTGTTATTCTACCGAAGGGCCATATGGCACAATATTCTTACAATACCCATATAAAGTCATTGTTGCTCAGGTGAGCGATGTGGCCCCATGGGCCTCTTGCTTTTTAAAGTGATACCGAGACTTAAAGAAGATGTTTTACTTTTTAACTATGAAATCATAAATAAGGAGAAATATAAGAATTTTGATCAAACGACAGGTTTCCCGCGTTTTAGGTTAATATCTACATGTATCAGTTTACAAGTCGTTAAAAATTATCCGGAATTACACGTTAACAAGCCAAGCTGTTTTGGACATTGATTTTGAGTGTCACGTGATTGTGAAACTGTCTAAAAAATGTACATGTCATACTATGTTTCGAACAATGTCAACATCATCAATGATGCAGAAGAAGTGCGCTGATCAAATGCAAAAACGCGATAATTATATCTATACTACTTTAATTATGGACTCAATTTGTTGTGCTTTATTATAGGTAAATGGAATTATCGAGAACTTTCAATTGCTTTAGATATTACAAATGTATATACATTCTAAGTAACTTAAATGTGCTAATCGGGACTTTTTTCTACTAGCATTATTTAATATTTTATCAGCAAAAATGAGTCCTGAATTTGAACTGGAATAGAGGACTTTGTAATCGCAAGACCTGAGGTTCCATGTCACATAGATTTTATTAAATGGAGCGGATCCACATTTGATGTTTTTTAAATGAACAAGTTCTTCAGAGGATCTTGTTATTTTTCAAAGTCACTTTAATTTTAATAAGTCAGCCGACATTCGTGATTTCTAAATAGTAAATCGAGGACGGGCATTCAATTCAAAGCCTTTGTTTACTGTCAGCCTAACCGAGAACAAAGTTGTGGAAAAGATTAAAGACGCTTAATACAATTAGAAAACTCCTGTAAAAATAAGAAGTTTGTACATTAGGCTGGTACCTAAAATATGAAAAACGTATGAAATTTTCAAGGGTTGTCCTATAGCAAGTGGCAGCTATTACCTCCGTGACCCATGTTTGAACCCACATATGGAATAAATTATTTTAAACAGTCACGTGGGTTCTCTCCAGGTAGTCTTGTCAAATGTGCTCACTGTAAAACACTTGCACGTTTTAAATCGCTTTCCATCCATTTTGAATGGTCAGGAATGTTTGTTTGATCACTATGGTCATATGCAACTTTAAAGCTTTATTCGATTTATTTTAGACGTAAAATAATGCATAAAGAATAATTCAGCAAACTCTCCAATTGATCCACCAACAGAATAATGTTGATTTAAATGTCTCCTCCCTCTGATTTAAATAAACACAATTCAAGTAGGTTCGGAACGATATTTATGGATTTAGATTATCTATGGGCATTTTTAAAAATCCTCAATTGTTTAAATTGTATCCTAACTTTGGTAAATTTAAGCGTGCATGTAAATCAGAAGGAGATATCAATGCATAAATATTACGGAAAAAAGCATTTTTTTATATTTCCTACATAAAATCGGCACTGAAAAAGCGCCCATTCTCTATAGCTTAAATGTACTTGTTCTTTACTAAAACAGTAGTTTTTTTTATAAAACAGAAATATATAAAACATAAATGCTACAAAGAGTTATAAATCCCTGAAAAATAATATTTTTCGTTTAAGTTCTAGAGGCATAACTCTGTCAAAAATCATTGAACTGAAACCAAATTCAAACTTGACATGTATTATTTAATAAATCAACATGATATAAAACTTGATGAAATCCCGCGCAAGCACGGGAATTAACACGTTACCCATTATTGACACAATGCTAACATGTTGAACCATATCTTTATTTTCATTTTCGTATATTTAATTGTTATTCCTTCAAGTTGAAAATGCATTGCTGGATATTTAGCTGAGGGATGAAAAATCTAAACTAAATTGGATGATGTATACATGTACAGTGCCTTAATTCTTTTTGTTGCAGCGGAGTGGAAAATGATAACAATGATTTTTTTTTTAAAACCAGTGAGTAGGTATTTATATAGGACGTTATATCTGTAAATTTTGTTCTTAAAGGTCATGTTTCACTACAATTTGTATCACTGTCACAAATGAGAATTTCAGAAAAAAGACTAATTTGAGGGAAAAAAATATAGGAGGGTGGTTACCCCTCCCCCCTCCAATTTAACTTCCCCGTTTAATGCATATGTCATTTATTTAAATAGACTTAGAACGCAATATGTTCCTTGTTTACAAATTAATGTTGTCATCTCTAAAGTATCTGCCCGATGGTTAATTCGCCCATGGTGTAAAGTCAAACCGCTTTCCTGGGCACAGTTGTGGAAAATAAATTACTTTTATCAATGCTAAAATTGCATCAAATTGATACATTCTGTTTATTAACTATTTTGTATTAACCAAAGATGTCCCATCTAAGGTATGAATATCTGCCCGCGATACATGATCATGATGAACTCGTCCTACACTTTTCGCCATGACGTTAATTAGTCAAACCACGTTCTTGATTACCCCCTTCTGGAAAGTGTTATACCACTTTCTCGCCAGAGGTCGCGCTTCGCTAGCTTTTATCCATCAAAACTTAAATCGCACATTCAAACAACGAATTGCCTTATTTCATTTATTCAGCATTTGTCAAATCTTAACTTCTATGTACATGTATAATCCAAGTAAGTTCGTAATAAATATATTCACTGTCTACATAATCATTCAATATTATTTCATTGTAAGGATATATTTTACTGCTAATACCCATTGACTTGGATCCGCAAAAGCGTGTCCACCACCTTACTATCAGTTTTGCTATTTCGAGCTGGTTTATCGAAAATGAAAGTTGGTTTTTAATTAATTTTACAATAATTACTTATCAGTTAAAATTCAGAAATTATTCCTACCTTTCAAACACATCTCAGGAATTCTTAGGATATCCCAAGGATTCCTAGGATATCCTGACAATCCCCTTTTAGAAATTCCAGAGACTGAGAAATCCTGGGAAATCCTGACATATCAACAGAGGACTTCCTGGGATCTTCCAGGATATTGTTCTTACATTATTCAAATCCAACTCTTGCCACGATATTTGATCTAGAGCCAGGAGTTAAATATGTTAATGAAATTCCCATATCTGAGGACTTTTGAAACAATGTCAGGACTTCCAAAACTACGTTGTTCATAAAGATGGTTTATAATAATGATTTTTTTCATAAATATATTCTTAAAATATATTTCATGAACAATTGATGAACATACATAAATACAGGGAAAACCTGGAAATTTAAAAATTCAAGGTAATGATAATGCATCCGAAAATTTAAATAATTACTAATTCCTAAAAAATAACCAGACAATTTATCGTTTGCATGTATATTTAAACAAAATATTCAAAGACATTCATAATATTCAAACACCTATATAAATAATACACTTTTATATATATATATATATATATATATATATATATATATATATATATATATATATATATATATATATATATATACCAAAGAAAACACTTGAACTGACGACCTCGGGAACCCATTCTCCTAGCAGTGGGCGGCACCGAACCAACCACTTGGCCATCTAGGGGAGACAAAAATCTTGCTTTCGATGACGAACGGAACCTAGCGCGCTTGTCACTCATTGCACGGTCTTGTGAGATAGGAGATTGGGTTCCAGAGGTTGTGAGTTCAAACCCAGGCCGGGGCGGAGGTGGAGCTCCAATAAGGTGAATTTCTCTGTGCTTTATGTATATCTATATGATTTACTATGAGCAGGTATATGTCAGTTTGAGAGTTATTGCCATGTTTGTGCGCTTATATATATATATAAATATATATATATATATATATATATATATATATATATATATATATATATATATATATTTTTTTTTTTTACTGGTTTGAAGTGCTTTTTAGCAATTTAGTAAATATTTGGTCAGTTGTGTATATCAGTAGGAGATGTAAATAAAAAAGCGTGCGAGAACGAACGAGCATTCAGATGAAATTTGGACCTAGTCGCTCTTAGAACCTTTGATACGTTGTTTATACGTGAATGGCATCACTGGAGCAAATATGTGATAACAATTAATCTCCAAGACTTTATCAATTTGTTTCGTCAATATTCCCTTGATCATTGTCACTAATGCATTAGCTTAGAAGCTTTTGAAACTCCAGCAGTTACATGTAAGCTCTGATTTTCGAAGAGTCCGCCATTGAGTCCGGTGTTGAGTCAATTCGTCCCCGTTACAAAATGCATATTTGACTTCAATATTGAATTAAGAAACTTGATGTTTAGTAAAAATAAATACATTAGTAACAATAATTAGTACAACATTTTAGGAATAAAGTATGATATTATATTTGTCTGATTTCCAATTATTTAATAAACTGAGGGTTAAAAAACAAAATGGGTTTAAACTAACAAACACGACTAGTGCATCAACTGCGCAAACAACTCGTACGTTCATTCAATTCCTGTGGCTAGACTCTGAATATATACTAATGATATCTTTAAAACCTTAAATTAAGTTTAATTTAAATCAATTATTTCAGTATGATTAACTTATGGTTTATAAAAAAAAATTCAACAGAAGAACAGTTTCAATTTATCAGAATATACCGTCAACTTGTTGTTTTGATTCTACAACGTCACTTCTGCCCAATGAATTACGCACTTTTGAATGAAGCAGACGGACCTTTAACATACATGTGATATGAAAAAATCTGATGATGCAGCAGTTGCAGTTCATATTAATGACCAGAGAGGTAATTTTTATGGCAGTAAAATTCTTGTATATTGCATAACGATATATAATAGAGTTGTCATTTGAATTATTATTATTTTTTTTTACTTTAGGCACACAGACGAAGGATTAAGTCATGAAGAAAAGAAAGTGAATAAGAAAATGGACAAAGACAAACAAGAGAGTGATTTTGAAGAAGGAACAAGAATTAAGCTGAAAAGGTAGTATTTTTCTGTATGGCCCAATCATTTCTATTGCATTTTATTCTGTATATAATTATATGCATTTTAATTTTTTTTTTCCAGAAATGTCATATTAATATTTATATTGTTTTGCTTCTATCAGATATTTTAATGTTAATGTCCTAGGATATCCTGGGAATCCCTGGGACATTTTAAGTCTCAGGACTCCTGGTATTTCCTGGGAACACCTAGGTTATAATTCCTGGGATTAATCGTGAAAAATGAGGTCCCATTTTACCAGGACAGTCTAAGGAAATCCCTGTCCAAAAGACATCCCAGGATATCTGAGGAAAAATCCTGAGATATCTTAGGATTAAATCTTGGGAATTTCTCAGGGTTTTCTGTGATATCTCAGGATAATTCTGTACGGGTTAAGGGACATCGAATAACACGTGTTGGAATACCAAAGATGTAAGCAGTTACGCTGGTGCAGGCATTTTTTTCATTTAGTTTATTGGTAAAAAGAGTTCATCGTAGTTTACTTTTCTAGTAAATAACCTACATGTACATATTAAATATCGGATATATATATATATATATATATATATATATATATATATATATATATATATATATATATATATATATATATACACATACATATGTGTATGTATGTATGTATTCTTCAAAAGATAAAGAGCAGAAACTGAGAATATCTTCTTTCTTTTTTTTTGTAAGTTAAAGTGGCATAACTCTGACAAAAATCATTGAACCGGCATAAAATTCGACCTTAACATTTAAATTTCTCTGACAAATATATATATATATATATATATATATATATATATATATATATATACATATATTAAATTTGATTTGAATGTGTGCAACGGTTGTTGAGTTAATGATCGGAAAGTGAATGACGGAGTGACAGAAGGACGGAATGACGGAACAGGGCAACACTATATGCCCCATTTCATGGCGGGGCCAAAAAAATCATGATCCATTATATTATATCTAAATAAAAACAATGAAAATATGACAAATTATTGGCATTTAAACAACGTTAACACTGTTTATCGAGCTACGGTTCTTAAACAGCACGACAGAAGTGAACAAATAAACAAGCAAAAAACTATTTTAACAAGCATTCTGAGAGTATTGCATAAGCAATACACGTCCCCTACCGGTTTGTATTATTCTGTGGAAGCTTCGGAGCATACAACTATTTCAGAACTATTATAAACGAGATTCTTTGCTTTATTCAGATATAAAAGAACAGAGGAAATTCAAACTATATTGTTGATATCGAAAATAAATACAAAGTGGGTAGAATTATACTCTTTATTTTATCTCCTGTAATTTCGCCAAGTCCATTAAGTATTCGCTGGTAGAAATTTGTGAAAACAATGAACTGTCATGCACAATATCATTTCTTACCGTCTTCAGTAACACGAATCAAACCAAACAGTTAAACAGCCCAACCCGATAACGATCCCGATTGTAATAAAACGAAAAAACAAAAAACAAAAAAACCTGCCGATTAAATTAACAACACAATGCTTGACACTTTTTTACAGAATTTATTTCTTTGTTAGAAATGATTAACGGAATGGACAAGTAACGCACGATATCAATACTGACCACATACTGGCCTCGTATATACAACCCGATAACGAATACGAACATTAAAAAATTGGAATATAAAAAATTAATTTTCTCGAAAATATGTCAACAAGACGCTACAAAAGTGTGAACTTGATCTGTAGTTTAACAGTTTGAAGCTGTTCAGCAAGTTTTATATTTTTCCTCAAACGCAAAAAGAAAACAAGAGGCCAAAAGGCCTTAACGGTCACCTGAGTAGCATAACCCATACACAAACTTGTGAAGGAGTCTCATATATGCATTTAATTAAGTTTTATTCTGGAATAGAAAATTTTTTAATTTGTAATGACGACCACCTCCCTGCCTTAAATCTTTTTAAAAAGGACTATTAAACCTATAATTTTAGTGAAAAACTTAAAAGATCATAAAAGAGTGCATGACCTGATATTGAAAAGGTGCAAGATTCTGATAGAAAATAATTTAATAATAATAACAAGGTGGCTATTATTCATGGTTTATCTAAATAACCTCCCATCCACCATCCCCCGGGGCAGACAGAAACTCTCCCTGTGGGCATTTAAACAAACGAAACAAAACTCAGCTTTATCGATAAAAGCCATCATGAGTTACTCACTTCTCCTGTTCCAGTTTTTCAATATTCAACATTCGTTGAAAATCACCACCTGGCATATATACCAAAATCATTTTACCTTTATATATCAGTGATTTTAGTTAGCCATTTATTACTTTACTATTAACAAGTCTATCTGTCTATTTTGAAAATTCAAAAACTGTTTTTGTTTCAAATAATAAAAACTTCTTTATAATTACATCATATTCAATGATTAATTACTAAATATGAACAAGCAAAGGAAGATAACTCAATTAGGAAGAAGCAAGGGAAAACAAGATGTAATTATAATCGGGGCGATTATAAAGTCTCCCAAACGAACAAGGTTATCATATAGAATAAGGATGACCCACAAAGTTTCATGTGGTTCCCAGGGGTCCTTAACTATATATCAGGTGAACTAACATAAACAAGGGACATGAATATATATGGTTTAGAGGTGGGGATATTAACCGTTTTCAAGATATTCAGGCACTACCTGTTTGAGGGGGGTCAGGACCACCCCAAGGGCCCATGACCTACATACCATATGATGCCCCTTGACACAAGGAACAAGAATATATATGGTTTAGGGGTGGGATCTCAACCTTTTTCAAGTTATTTGTGCACTTTCTGTTTGAGGGGGGTCAGGACCATCCCCGGGGTCCATGACCTACATACCATATTATGCCCCTGGACACAAGGAACAAGAATATATATGATTTAGGGTTGGGGATATTAACCGTTTTCAAGTTATTCGGGCACTACCTGTTTGAGGGGGGTCAGGACCACCCTAAGGGCCCATAACCTACATACCATATAATGCCCCTTGACACAAGGGACAAGAATATATATGGATTAGGGGTGGGTATCTCAACCGTTTTCAAGTTATTTGTGCACTTACTGTTTGAGGGGGGTCAGGACCATCACCAGGGCCCATGACCTACATACCATATGATGCCCCTTAACACAAGGAACAAGAATATATATGGTTTAGGGGTGGGGTTCCTAACCGTTTTCAAGATATTTGGGCCCTTCATGTTTAAGGGGGGTCAGGACCACCCTTGAGGCCCATGACCTACAAACCACTTGATGGCCCTTGATGAGGAACAAGAATATATATGGTTTAGAGGTGGGGATTTTAACCGTTTTCAAGATATTTGGGCCCTTCCTGTGCCATATTGGCCCCACCCTAGTGCCTAAACACCTGCCCCAGGGGTCATAAAATTCACAATTTAGGTAGAAGACTTCATGTACATCATATCCAGGCCTTTTGTTTTTCACAAATATATATATGGGAGTAGAGAAGAAGATTTTCTAAAATTTAATACATTTTTACTATATGGTCATTTTGGTCCTACTCTTGAGCCTGAACCCCTGACCCAGGGACCATAAATTTCACCATTTTGGTAGAGGGCTTTATGGACATCATAACCATGCATATAGTTTTTAACAAATATCTATGGGAGTAGAGAAGAAGATTTTCTAAGATTTAATACATTTTTACTATATGGCCATATTGGCCCTACCCTAGAGCCTGAAACCCTGACCCAGGGGCATTGAATTTCACAATTTTGGTAGAGAGCTTCATGGACATCATAACCATGTATTTAGTTTTTAACAAATATCTATGGGAGTAGAGAAGAAGATTTTCTAAAATTTAATACATTTTTACTATATGGCCATATTGGCCCCACCCTAGAGCCTGAACCCCTGACCCAGGGGCCATGAATTTCACAATTTTGGTAGAGGGCTTCATGGACATCATAACCATGCAATCAAATTTTTTTCTCACATGTGTGGGAGTAGAGAAGAAGATTTTTGAAAATTTGGCTGTTTTTGCATATTTGGCCCTACCCTGGGGTGGTAGAGCCACTAATTTCACAATTTACATTCCTCTGACCATAAAGATGCTTCACACCAAAAATGGGAACAATTGGCCTTGTAGTTTTTAAGAAGTTAAAAATGTAAATTGTTAACGCACGACGCACGACGACGGACGAAAACAGATAGCAATAGGTCACCTGAGTTTACTCAGGTGACCTAAAAAGTATGGAAAACTGAAGTGGGGCAGACAGACGGACGGACAGACAGACGGACAGACAGTCGGACTGACGGACGTAGAGGAAAGATATAGTCCCTTCCGGTGAAACCGGTAGGGGACTAACTAGTTTAGTCGAATCGCGGAACGAACTTTTACAAACGAATATGATAACTCTTATTTAAAATAGTCATTAGATATAAAAATGATTTGAGTTTTAACAGAAATGTTATTTGAGAGTAAATATAAAAGTAGTAAATGTAACTATACTCCGTAGATTATTGTCCGTGCTGAAGTAGATGGTGATGTGACGGATGTTGTGGATGCTGGTCAGGTTCACCCACCAAGTGGCGGTTTTGCGTATCCTTGATCTAGCACATCGGTCTCTTATATGATTACGTCCGTCCACAGCTTTACTGACGTTCTCTATTTTGGATCTGTATGGGAACTGTAGGAATGCTGGTTTGTTGAGGGCGACGTTAACTATAAAGATAAACACAGTCTACTCAGTGTAATTCTCGGGATGTGTATCAACTCATTATGCAATGGTAAAGTATACATAACTGTACATAATAAAATAAATTATGGCATAGGGAGATATGCGCAAGAATGTTAAGGCGTCCCGGAGCTAAAATACGGCTGGATATATATTTGAATTATCCCGAAAACATTTTGACCGGGAGTATTTCTTGAAATCTGTATTGCATTTATTGACAATAATGTTAAACATTATATTTGATGCATTTTTGTGACGTCCTATGTACATCGTAACGTTACGTACGTATCCTAACATTGCAAATTATCTAAATAAATCGCATCGATGCAGGTGATTAACGACATTGAATCATAAATATTTAAGATAAAAATAATTTGTTACGTCATATACTTTGAAGTTCTTGTTTGGGTTTGAAAGCGTAGATAGTGGGAATAACCCGTACTGGCGTACTATATTTGGTGGCGTAGTAATACGCCACCATATTCAGTTCTTTACTTTGCGCTGCATCCGCAAGAAGTACATGAACTCCGGATAGAGGAAAAAATTATAGAAAAACTAGACGGACTCGGCCAGCAGATTTGCGACGTTGTTGAAAGAGTTCGCAAACTCGAGCTGAACGACAGTAGCCAGAGAAACGACGCCTGTGAAGAGAATTTGAATGAAAACGCCGGCGAAACTTTAGTGTCATTACGACCGCATGGTTTTGATAGAAGCCGCCATTATAGATCCACGCCATTCGGCCAGGGAGTAGTACCACGTATCCAGGAAGGTATTACAGAGTCGATCGGTCCCGCAGTATCTGACTACTGTGCCGCCGGGGAGGATATTCAGTCGGAATATACTTGTATCAAAGACTCTGTTGTTCAGGAGGTTGGCACCTTGAATAATAGTAATGCCAATCATTCGAAAACCACTTGGATATAAAGATGGTGACCTAAAATGTTCATTTATTTTATTTGTGACCCATGTCACATGCCATTTTTTGAAAATATTTGGCTCCAAACAGAACTGATAATTTTCCTGAAATGTTTGCTAAAATTTGACATGGAAATTGATAATTTGAAGAAATCAAACAAATATTTATAGTTTGAACTATTATTTAGTTATGATTTTTATACAGTATGAGGTTGAACACATGTAGTGACTATAAAAGTAAAATCTAAGTCAAAGTTTAAAAATTCTTGCTCTACTGGTGGCTTCAAAGCCCAGTACATAAAGAACACACAACAGATGTTACAAAATTTTGGAGCAATCAAATTATAACGCAAATAAAACAAATCATAGTAATGTCATCTTTCCAAAACTTTGCATACAAATATACATACATTTATTGTCTCATTTAAAAGTAAAACAAGTAGGGGTCACATCTCAAAAATTTGAGATATAGCATGAAATAAGCTAATTTCAGGCCAAAATTGGAGTTAATTTTTTCTTATATTCTATGAAATATAAGCTAAATATGCCAAAATATATCGATAGAAATATTAAAATAATGTTTAAATATGTTTATTAGAACATCATGAGTATATCATAATACACAAACTATCCAGAAGTTTGGTCTGTGCTGAAAATTAGGAAGCTAAAGTAACAGTACTCTAAAACTAATGAGTTATGAAAATTGTCCATTTCTTTCTTGAAAACCTTCCGCCACAAAATATTGTCCCTTACTAAACTCTGTAAAAATGAAATTTTTTTAAACAATTTTATTCAACAAAGTTTATTTGGCTACCCAAAACCTGAGGAGCGAACCTCTTTAAAGTTAAACTTCCAGCGGATTTGAAGTTACCCGACACGACGAGGGGTGTAAAACGGACGGATCAGCCATTTACAAATGTTATCCAAAAGTGCGGACGGTACGCTGAGACTACGCTAAAACTGTTGATGTCCATTGAAAAGAGTTCCGAAGTAAGTGATGAGACAGTCACTTTATTAGATCTGTGGCACGTTCAGGTCGCACAGATTCGATATTTACAAGAAGAGCATTCTGCTTTACTAGTACTGGGGCAATTTAATCCAGACGTCGCCAGGTTATATGGAACACTCCAGAAAAATACGTCGGGGTTTACGCCAAAATCTCTCGACTTGTTAGAGAAGGCTACTACCATATTGGCAGCCAAAGTTTGGAGCCAAAACGTTAGAGGTCGGGGAACAGGATACTTGGGACAACCAGACTATTATCGCTCACGTGGAGGTGGACGTTATTTCTTTCCATCTTCTGGATTTTACTGTGATAGACAGAATAATAGTGTTTCCAATGCTCAATCCGGTGCAAACTTGCGTCCGACGCAGGATTAGTTCAAGCACAGATATGTATGCATAGTAACAGTTCAACAGTATATGGTTGTTTTTATTTACTTTATATCATATGTAGGCCTATATAACTGTGCATATTTAGGTAGGCCGTATTTGTACATTACATGCTGTATATCATGTTGGTTCTCAGACTTTTATATTTCCACACATTTTACATGTTATTGTAGATGTCTGCTTTATCAAAGCATATTGATGCTTGGTCAAGATTGCATGTGTCTGGCACTGTTTTAGAATGGGTAAAGAATGGTATTCAAATCCCTTTCACTGTAACTCCTGAGGTTAGAAAGTTTAATAACCACATTTTGTCTAAAATTCAAAATATTTTCATTGATGAAAAAGTCAAAGAACTTTCCGGTAAAGGCTACATATCTCAAGTAAATTACACCCCAACCTGTGTGTCCCCTATTGGTTGTGTGTCTAAAAAAAGGGGAAAGTTAAGACTTATCACTGACCTGAGATATCTAAATACTTATTGTGAAACCCCCAAGTTTAGATAAGAAAATATTAGTACTTTACCACAAATAGTTCAAAATTGTGATAAGCTTGTTACCTTGGGTCTTAAAGATGGTTTTTATCATTTACCTTTTCATGAGGATTACAGGAAGTACCTAGGTTTTTGTTGGACAAACAAATATTACGTATGGAATGTACTACCCTTTGGTTTACAGTGTAGTCCTTACTATTTTTGTAAAATATTACGCCCTGTTATAGAATACTTGAAGGGCTGTGACATTCGTCTTTTGGCATATGTTGATGATATTTTAATTTGTGCACCTGATGTATCAATATTCAAACATGTAGAGCATGTGTTAGACGCTCTAACTTCATTAGGTTTTCAAATTAATCATGAGAAGTCTTGTCTTGAACCTGGACATGTTCAAGATTACTTAGGGTATGTGATTGACACTTCTGGGGAATCAGTGGTCCTTAAGGTTCCTAAGACACGAATTAAGAAAATAAGGTCCGGTATACGCCGTGCTCTGTCAAAAAAAACTATACGAGCCAGGACACTTGCTCGCATAATTGGACAGTGCGTGGCCACAACCAAAGCAGTGTTACCAGGAAAATTAAAACTACGATCGGCCTACCGACTTCTACATACAAAATCGTCGTGGGATTCACTGTTGCCGTGGTCAGCTGCACCAAATCCGATTTTCTATGGTGGATAGACGCATTTGACAATTGGAACGGATGTATCCTCCTGCCAAAACCCATCGACGCACAGCTAATAACAGATGCCTCCCAGGTTGGCTGGGGTGCCATTCTAAACGACAAGGAAGCTAAAGGATTTTGGGACAGTGCAATAGGAAGCAAACACTCAAATCATCGGGAGATGTTGGCTGTTCTCATGGCATTGGTAGCATTCAGGGACCATGTAACTGGGAAAACTATTCAAGTGGTGTCAGACAACATTTCAACCATAGCTTACTTGAACCATATGGGCGGACCAAGCCACGAATTGAATCAGATAGCAAATGCAATATGGACAAAGGCTATAAACAATCATCAATTGTTGTCACATAGCAGGAAAAAACAATATAGCATCAGATCGCCTAAGTCGCCTGAACGACAAGTACGAGTGGCAACTCCACCCAGAATTATTCAACTTTTTGGACGCAATGTGGGGTCCTCACACCTTAGATCGATTTGCATCTCTCACAACAGCTCAAACAGAAGTCTTCCATACTCGGTATTATCATCCAAGATCCTCGGGTGTAAACGCTCTGGCCTAGCAAGATTGGACACTTCACAACAATTTCGTAAATGCACCATTTCGCCTTATACCAGAAATATTGGACATTCTTCATGTTCAAAAAGCAGACGCAACCATAATCGCACCAAAATAGTCGGCTCAACCATGGTTCCATCGTCTATGCAAGGCAACAATATGTCCACCGATAAGGATACCAAACAATGACAAAGCTATACTCTGCGCATGGGGTCGAGCAGAACCACTCCAGAACAAGAAGTGGAAACTATATGCTTGGAGAGTATCTGAAAAAAGACTTAACAGAACAGCAGTGGGAAGAAAGAAGTATTAACTTGTACAAGTATTACTTAGCCCCATCAACAGTTGATGTGTACAATATGTATATTAGTCAGTTTTATGACTTTTGTATAACTAAAGGAAAAGAATTTCCGCCTGAACAGTCAAACATTGTTGTATCTTTCTTACAATCTTTGGCGGAGACTTAATTAGACCAAAATCAAAGCTTACCTGTGCAACAGCAGCAATAAACAGTCTTTATGATGCTTTTGGTATACCCAGCCCTGCAAGGTCTGACAATGTCAAGCATATGGTAGATGCCTTAGTTCGCGCATTTACAAAAGCACCTATGAAAAAATCTTGTGTACTTCCTATCCGTAACTTTAATGATCTATTTTTGTCTTGGTCTGATAATAGTGAACTCTCATGCCTTCAATCAAAGACCTGCGATTGAAAGCTATAACATTGCTTTAGCTTTCCGCAATGTTAAGACCATCTGACATTGCTCTTAGGTCAATTTCTGTCGGGGACAAATCAGGGAAACTGCAAAATAATATTTTTTCTGTGGATCAAGTGATTTTCAATTGTGATGGTAGTATGACCATTAGTTTCTTTGGCATTAAAAATGACACTCATCGGGATGGATTCGTGGTTAATATACCACACAAATCCAAAATTGGACCCAGTGATTACTCTAAGGAATTACATTGAAAAAAACTGCACTGTGGCGTGCTGCAGGTTCAAATGCAGTTTTTCTCAGCTTGAAATCCCCTCATGTAACCATTGTTAGTGGTATTTTGCAGCAAGCAATCCGTCTTGCAGGACTCAGTTCTGATAAGTATTCAGCAAAATCATTTCGTCCGACAGGAACTACGACCGCTATCGCTAATAACATTGATCCCAAAATCGTACCAAAGTTAGGGAGATGGAAAACAGAATCTGTGTTTTTTTTAACATTATGTACATTCAAAACCACCAAAAGATTATACAGATAAAGTTATAGGCAATGTGTAAACCTATTTGAGTATTTGATGCGTATATGTGTTTAAAAAGGTGTTACATTCTATGCATAATTAAAATAATAACATGAATTAAACTAATGATGCATACATAATCATGTATCGTGGTTATCAAGTGGTGGTATACATATTTGATCATTACTTTGTTTTCGTTATGGGCGATACATTTTATTTTATTTTTTTTTTAAATTACTTGTATCTTGTTTTTTCTCACTATTTTGGCATTTTGTTATAATAAATACATTTTCAACTGTAAGCGGGTTATTCCTCTTTAACGTAGATTTAGTTAAAGCGTAGTTACGGGGAATAACCCGTACTGGCGTACTACTTTTGGTGGCGTAGTAATACGCCACCATATTCAGTTCTTTACTTTGCGCTAATTTCAATCGTATCTCCTAAATTTAGTTTTATACCACAATTAGCATTGTTATACTGTTGATGCAGCTCAAGTAGAGAACATGGCATTGTGTTATAATAAATACATTTTCAACTGTAAGCTGGTTATTCCTCTTTAACGTATATTTAGTTAAATAGATATTTTGTTTATCAAAGATATTGTTATAACATTCCACAAAATCATCAAAATAAGGCACGTTTTTACTATTAATCAAAAGCGGTTTTTCAAAAACGGGGGTAAATCCGTAGATTTCCCAAGCACGATTCAAATGGGTACTTACATTCTCTACCAATACAACGTAACATATTCTAAAATAGTATTGATCATTCACCTGCGCCAAGCTGGTTTTTACATGCATTAAAATTTCTTCACTCGGTTGTTTACATGTAACAGGGAGAGTCTCCAAACAACTAGTTTATAATAGTTTTTTACTTTAAACGAAGTTTTAAAACTGTCGATTATTTGAAACTGGTTAATAATATAAATGAATTTTGTACGTCTAGCATTAACGGCAGCACCTATGTAAAGGAAACATGCAATTTTACTACTGTTTTGATAAAATTAACTTTTAGTGTTAAGGTACATTCCCTGAGAACTATCGACAGGAATGCAGATCGTGATGTCAAAGTTAATTATTACGTCATATCGTATGAAGTACAAACAAGTGACTTTATACACATCACTGTAAATTCAATCGGGTATCATTCTTTTGCATATCATGTAACATTATAAAATTATGGACTTTATTGAAGGTCGATATGAGGTTATATGGACGCGTTTTCGCGTCGATATCGTAAAAGAACAAATGTCACGTGGTGTACTTTCAACCAATGAAATGACGAAAAGTGTTGTCTTATATAATATAACATGTTTTGAGTGAATTAAATACATGAGCTTGAACTTAAGGACGACGGACCTAACTCCATTTGCTCAGATATATCGTGCAGCTAAAAGGAGTGATTGTTACAAACATCGAAATCTCAATATTACGTCACAATCACTAAAAGTCAATGAAAAATTGACGCAGTATATAGCTGTTCAACGTCATCAATACACACTTTATATAGCGCAAGTAGTAGCTGACCTTGCTATAATTTAACATGCTAAAATATGCTTTTCAACACTATTTAACATGCAAAATATCTTTAAGGGATGTCAAGTACTGTGGTGAGTTTTATATTAGTTCAAGTTAATTATAACAATCTACATAGGTTTACAGAATTTGAGCCCGTGAAAAAATCATTTACAGTAAAACCGCCCATGTGCTTAAGTTTTGAAGTATGTTATCATACACAAATGTTTAGCATACTCTGATAGTTGTTTTGTTTCATAAATCAACCTCTAAATAATGTACATAAACTTTTTCTTCTCATGAAAAATTGAAAAAAAACGCCAAACCACATGTGCCCCCGTCAAAACGAAGTCAATGACGTGGTCCTTTTTTAAAATATTAATTCGAAATCATCATATAAGTGTCATATTTTAGTTTGGATAGAAAATCTATTGCAAAATTTTTATATATATATATAGTTTAATCCAAAAAATATCGCAGTGTCCGGTATTATATAAAGAAAATTTAAAAAATGAAAGACAACACAGAGTGAACGTTAGCGTTTTTAAATTGATTGATCTTTGCTGGAATTTAAGGTTATTCTGACCAATAACATAATTGGGGGCTCGTCCGGTATTTCGAATTTCGTTAATTTGCAGATTGAGTTTAATTTTGTTGTTTTGTTAAATTAATAATTATTATCCAGCAGAAATCAACATTGTATTTTCGGTAACATATTTTCTTGCCTCGCCAGAGGTTAAGGTTTATGAAAATTTGAAAAAGGATGACTTAATTGCATTAGAAATGCACTTTAATTTAGATGTAAGATCTCCAATGACGAAGCAAGAAATTAAAACTATAGTTGCAAACAAATTAATAGAGTAAAAATATTTGAGACACGTGATTTTCAGGAAATTTTAAAATTAGAATTAGAAACTTATAAAATGTCAGAAATGCAGTATCAAGTAGAGTTAAAAAAATCCAATTAGAACGAGAAAATTGGAAAGAGAAGACCGAGAGCGTGGAAGAAAATTTGACAAAATGGAGAAAAAGAGCGTGAATTGAAATTTGAGTTAGAGAAACTAAAATTACAGCATGCATCAGAACATTCATCTATTAGGGCTGAATTTGATGCAGCTAAAAATATTAGATTAGTTCCAAAATTTCAGGAAATATCTGTAGACAAATATTTCCCTTTATTTGAAAAAGTAGCAGAAAATCTTAAATGGCCGCAGAAGGTTTGGTCAACTATGCTACAAAGTGTACTTATTGGCAAAGCGGCTGAGGTATATTCTGCTCTTGGGGTAGCTGTGAGTTCAGACTATGATAACGTCAAGTCAGTTATTTAAAGGGCATATGAATTAGTACCCGAAGCTTATAAACAGAAGTTTAGAAAGTATAAAAAGTTTGATAATCAAACATTTGGTGAATTCTCACGAGAGAAAGGAGATTTGTTTGATCAGTGGTTTAGGTCTAAGAAACTTGATAAAACTTTTTCTAATTTACGTCAATTCATTCTGTTAGAAGAGTTTAAGGATTGTGTTCCTCAAGACTTAAAGAAGATAAGAATGTAAAAACTCTTGAGGAGGCAGCAGTCATGTCGGATACTATCACTCTTTCTCATAAAACGAATTTTTTCACAAGTTCTCAAAATAACAATTATTCTAAAAGTCCAGACTCTTATAACAAGAGTGTTCTAGAGTCTCTCAGTCTTCCACAAGTTCCCAGTCTTCACCACAAGGTGGTTCTAGGTCCGGTCCAGGACGTTTTGAAGGTTCTTCTGGAATAGGACCGCTTCATACTTGTGGTTATTGCAAAAGAAAAGGCCATCTTATTAATGAATGTTTAAACTCAAAAGAAAAAATGACCTTGACAAACATCAACCACTTGCCTGTGCTGCAGTCAGAGGTGGTCAAGGAGCCTTGGTTTCATTTTGTTCTGACACTCCTGAAGTTCAGGGTTCAATGTCCAGTTTTACTAATTCTATGAAGGATTATAAGCCTTTTTTGTCCCAGGGATTTGTTTCACTTGATGACTACAGCAAAACTCAGCCTGTTAAAATTTTGAGAGATACTGGGGTTGCACAGACGTTATTGTTAGATGGTGTACTGTCTTTGTCTGAGCAGACCCTACTGGTAGGACAGTTTTAATACAGGGTGTGGAGCTCGGCGTCATTAATGTTCCCCTGCATAGAATTTCTTTGAAGTCAGATTTAATTACTGGACCTGTTACTGTAGGTGTTCGACCTACCCTTCCTGTTCCATGCGTTTCTTTATTGCTAGGCAATGATTTAGCCGGTGGAAAGGTTGTACCCGATCCTATAGTCAGTGAGAGAGTTACGTCCAATTTCACATCAGATTATGAAGATGATGATTTATATCCAGCCTGTGCTGTTACTAGAGCGTTGGCCAGAAGACGAGAAATGGAGGCTGACCATTCTACAGGTGCAATTATGAAAGATTCCTCAATTATGTCTCCCCTTTTAAAGGGGAGACATATTGTTTTTGTCGACTTTCTCATTCTTCTTCTTCTTCTTCATCCAAATTTGTCCAGGCCGTAACTTAAATACCCTTTGAGATTAAGACTTCAAACTTGGAACATAGGTAGATGGTATTGAGAAGGAGTGCATGCCACCAACATTTTTGACCTTGACCTATTTTGACCTTCAAGGTCAAGCGTTTTATGAAAAACAGTGTCCAGACCATAACACAAGACTCCTTCAACATAGAGACTTTTAACTTGTATCATAGATAGATGGTATATAACGTAGCTAAACACCACCAAAATTTTTGACCTTGACCTAAATTTTTTTTTCAAGGTCAATTTAGAAAAAACGTCATCGTTCATCTCTTGAATATACTTTGACAAAAGGACTTCAAACTTTAAACAAAGAACAATAATAATACACTGAGGTGTACTATTGTTTTATATTTGACCTTGACCTTGTCTTTACTCAATGTCAAATTAAGAAAAAATAATAAAATTTTGTCTGGGTCGTAACTTAAATACCCTTTGACATTAGTACTTCAAACTTAAAACACAAATAGATAGTATTGAGAAGGAGTGCAAGTCACCATAATTTTTGACCTTGACCTATTTTGACTTTCAAGGTCAAGCATTTTATGAAAAACAGTGTCCAGACCATAACACAAGACTCCTTCAACATAGAGACTTTTAACTTGTATCATAGATATATGGTATATAACGTAGCTAGTCCCCACCAAAATTTTTGACCTTGACCTAATATTTTTTTTCAATGTCAGTTTAGAAAAAACGTCATTGTTCATCTCTTGAATGTACTTTGACAGAAGGACTTCAAACTTTAAACAAAGAACAATAATAATACACTGAGGTGTACTATTGTTTTATATTTGACCTTGACCTTGTCTTTACTCAATGTCGAATTAAGGAAAAAATAATAAAATTTTGTCTGGGTCGTAACTTAAATACCCTTTGACATTAAGACTTCAAACTTAAAACATAGATAGATGGTATTGAGTAAGAGTGCACATCACCATAATTTTTTACCTTGACCTATTTTGACCTTCAAAGTCAAGCGTTTTATGAAAAACAGTGTACAGACCATAACACAAGACTCCTTCAATATAGAGACTTTTAACTTGTATCATAGATATATGGTATATAACGTAGCTAGTCCCCACCAAAATTTTTGACCTTGACCTAATATTTTTTTTCAATGTCAGTTTAGAAAAAACGTCATTGTTCATCTCTTGAATGTACTTTGACAGAAGGACTTCAAACTTTAAACAAAGAACAATAATAATACACTGAGGTGTACTATTGTTTTATATTTGACCTTGACCTTGTCTTTACTCAATGTCAAATTAAGAAAAAAATAATAAAATTTTGTCTGGGTCGTAACTTAAATACCCTTTGACATTAAGACTTCAAACTTAAAACATAGATAGATGGTATTGAGTAAGAGTGCACATCACCATAATTTTTTACCTTGACCTATTTTGACCTTCAAGGTCAAGCGTTTTATGAAAAACAGTGTCTAGACCATAACACAAGACTCCTTCAACATAGAGACTTTTAACTTGTATCATAGATAGATGGTTTATAACCTAGCTGAACCCTTCCAGAATTTTTGACCTTGACATTATATTTTTTTCAAGGTCAATTTAGAAAAAAAGTCATTGTTCATCTCTTGAATATGAATATACTTTGACAAAAGGACTTCAAACTTTAAACAAAGAACAATAATAATACACTGAGGTGTACTTTTGTGTTATATTTGACCTTAACCTTGTCTTTACTCAATGTCAAATTAAGAAAAAAATAATAAAATTTTGTCTGGGTCGTAACTTAAATACCCTTTGACATTAAGACTTCAAACTTAAAACATAGATTAATGGTATTGAGTAAGAGTGCACATCACCATAATTTGTGACCTTTACTAATCTTGTATTGTAAGGTCATTCATTTTCTAAAAAATATTGTACAAATCATAACATGAGATTCATTCAACATAAAAACTTTAAACTTTTATCACAGATAGATAGTAAGTAACCTAGCTAGAACCTACCAAAATTTTTTACCTTGGCCTAATATTTTTTTTCCAGGTCTAATTAGAAAAAAAATATTCTCGTCTTTATTTAAATATACTTTGATAGAAGGATTTCAAACTGTAAACAAAGAACTAAAATACCATGAGACATACTACTGTAAATTTTTTACCTTGACCCTTTTACTAACTCAAGGTCAAATTAAGAAAAAAATCAATTTTTTTTCCAGACCATAACTTCTAAATTCTTTGACAGAGATTTTAAACTTAAAACAAAGTTTGATGATCTAGCGAAAAATTGAACCATACCAAACTTTTTGACCTTGACTTATTTGGATCTTAGGGTCAGTCATCAGGAAAAAAATCCTTACAATAATGACTTGTATCATATATGGATGATATATAACATATACCTGACATCATTCTTTTTCACTTATTAAATTTGCCCCATATTACAAACCTGGGGGAGAAGGGGAGACATTTGTTTTTTTTTGTAAAAAAACAATACCCACTAGTTGATATTGATTTAAATGACACTTTCTTATCCAATATAGATGATTATAAAACAAGCACTGAACCACAAACTATTATAAAAATGATCAAGAATATACCATTACCTAGATTTATCGGCAAAGATAATAAGTTGAATCTACCATCAAAATAAGAAAATGACATCCTCAGTCGAGAACAATTACTTGCTGAACAACATACAGACCCTGATATCATTCAATTAAGTAATAGAACCCTTCCACCAGAAGAGGTCATCAAAGTCGGAGAATGCTTTTACATGAAGGATGGCATCCTTATGCGAAAATGGTGACCACCTGAGGCTTCCCCTGATGAAGTATGGCGTGTTGTTTACCAGATAGTAGTTCCAGCTGTGTATCGTAGGGATATAATCGCTATAGCTCATGAAACTCCTATGGCAGGTCATCTAGTTGTCAATTAGACTTGTCATAACATTTTGAGTGATTTTTATTGGCCTAAGTTGCGAAAGGATGTTTCTGAGCTTTGCAAGTCTTGCCATGTTTGTAAGATGGTAGGTTTACCAATTAAGAATATTCAATCCGCACCTTTACAACCAATTCCAGCGTTTGAAGAACCGTTTAGCCGGGTATTGGTGTATTGGTAGGACCTTTGCCTAGGACTAGATCCGGAAACCAGTATTTACTTTCCATCATGTGTACATCGACACGATTTTCAGAAGCCATACCACTTACAAATATCAAGGCAGAGACCATAGTTAAGGCCCTAACCAAGTTTTTTAAGTTTTGTGGGGGCACCTTAAGGCAATCCAGTCTGATCAAGGTTCGAATTTCATGTCAAGATTGTTCCAGCAAGTTATGCATGAGTTTTCATCAGACACTTAAAACAATGCTGAAGACCTATTGCTACCAGTATGAGAAAAACTGGGATGAAGGTGTTCATCTTGTACTATTTGCTGCACGGGAGGCTGTCCAGGAATCTCTTGGGTTCAGTCCTTTTAAACTTGTGTTTGGTCATACAGTTAGAGGTCCTTCGAAGTTGCTGAAGAAAAAGTGGCTGACTGAGACTAGTGATCTTATTCTTTTGGATTATGTGTCTGATAAAAAAAAACACTTTACAATGCTTGAAAATTAGCACAGGAAAATCTAAAAAGTTCTCAATTGAAAATAAATGTATGGTATGACAAAAATGCTAGAAATCGTAATTTTAAGCCAAGAGATAAGATACTTGTATTTCTACCTATTCCTGGACATCCTTTACAGGCCAAATATTATGGACCTTATGAAATTGAAAGTAAGATTAGTGATGTAAACTATGTAGTTAGCCAACCAGATAGACGAAAACAAAAACAAGAGTGTCATATTAATATGTTAAAAGAATATCACGAAAGGTGTGATCGAAATCTTGTCAAACCAGTTTCCACTTTAGCCAATGTTAAGAAAGTTCAAAATTGTATTGATACACATGAGAAAGATTGTAATCAGAGTGCCCATTTACAAATTTCAACAATTTTTGCTGATTTTGACACCAAAGTTGGACATTTGAGCATTCACCAAAAAAAGAACAAGTTAAAAAGCTGGTGGATGAATATCACCAACTTTTCTCTGATGTCCCAAAGAAAACAAATGCAGCTTGTCATGATGTCATAGTGGGTGATGCTTTACCTATCAAACAACATCCTTATCGACTAAATCCCATAAAGTTGCAGTACCTAAGAAGAGAAGTACAATGCATGTTGGACAATCACATTATTGAGCCAAGTAAAAGTAACTGAAGCTCACCATGTATTCTTTTATCAAAACAGGACGGTACTTATCGATTATGCATCGATTTTAGAAAAGTGAATTCCATCACGAAAACTGATTCCTACCCCATTTATAGAATTGATGACTGTATTGACAAAATAGGAAATGCCAAAAAGAAAAGTTTGTCAGTAAATTTGACCTGTTGAAGTCTTACTGGCAAGTTCCATTAACAGAAAGAGCAAAAGAAATTTTCGCTTTTGTAACCCCAGATGGACTTTACCATTATAAAGTAATGTCCTTTGGCATGAAAAACGCACAGCTACGTTCCAAAGAATGATCCATTCCCTTCTCCAGGACCTCGAAGGATGTGAGGCTTACATTGACGATGTCATCATATACAGCAAAGCATGGGTGGAACATCTTCGAATCATGTGTGTATTATTTGACATTTTAGCTAAAGCAAACTTAACAGTGAACCTTGTAAAAAGTGATTTTTGTCATGCTTATGTAGAATACTTAGGTCATAAAGTAGGTCAAGGTCATGTTACTCCAATTATGGCTAAAGTGGAGGCTATTGCAAAGTTTCTGATTCCTACAAACAAGAAAGAATGAATGAGATTGTTGGACATGGCAGGATTTTATAGAAAAGTTTGTCCAAACTTCTCCTTTGTAGTTAATCTACTCACTAATCTTTTACAAAAGAGGGTTAACGTTGAATGGACAAAAGACTGCGAAAAATCGTTTTCTAAAATAAAATTTATCCTTATAAGTAGTCCAGTTCTCGAAACTCCGGATTTTTCTAAGCAATTTAAGCTTACAGTTGATGCTAGTGATGTAGGAATCGGGACAACTTTGTTTCAAGAACATAGTAATAGTGTAGATTCTTATTTTTCTAAGAAACTTTTCAAATGTCAACAAAATTATTCTACCATAGAAAAAGAATGTCTTGCTTTGTTGCTAGCTTTACAGCATTTTGACGTTTATTTAAATGTTACTGTACATCCTATTCTTATAAACAGATCACAGCCCCCTTACATTTTTGCATAAATTGTCAAACAAGAATCAAAGACTTACTAGATGGAGTTTGCTGTTACAAGAGTGTAATATAATTATCAAACCTATCAACGGTAAAGACAATGTTATTGCAGATGTCTTGTCAAGATTATTATTTGTTGCACTTTTTGTATTTGTTTAATTGGACAATACAAGTTTTCATTGGCACTCAAACTTTTTTTAAGGGGGGAGGTGTTATATATAGTAGGTTTGTATAATAAAATATTTTGGACTATTCTAAAGTGGTCAGTTATTCTTTCTAGAACATTATTGAGTGTCCAGGTAATTCAAGTAACTTCTTGTACGTATAATGTCTAGAATTTACCAGATTTATATTTTAGTATAAATAACATGTAAACAGTTCTCATAAGATGGACTCTCATTTGAACTATTGTTCGAAGACATTAAACTTAGAACAGTTATCTACTTACTGGGACATTGTGATTTGATCCATTCGGCAGATTGTAACGGACACTCTTTGGTTAGGATTCTTAGTGTAAGTTGTATTTTTGTGTATATATATATATATATATATATATATATATATATATATATATATATATATATATATATATATATATATATCCAAATAAAATAAAAAGTCACAGTGTCCGGCAATATATATTAAAATGAAAAAAAATTTTAACAACACTAATCGTAAAACGTAAGCGCTTTCATTTCTTCCTCAGACGTTTTACAATATTATATTATATATATATATTACAATATTATATTATATATATATTATATATATATATTACTGTAAATTATTAAGTTTAAAGTTTAATCTTTGTGATTGATCTCTGCTGGAATTTAGGGATATTCTGACCCATAACATTAGTAATACACCGGCATGTTTGTTTACAAGTACATCGATCGCAGACTATCGATCGGAATCGAATGCAGACGATATATTTTTCGATGAATAAAATACACACTTAAATTATTTATGATTTTTTTTTTTAATTTAGATTAATGAATTCGATAATTAACGTATCAATTTGGTTTTTTTTTCATTTGGACGAACAAGCAGGGAAAATGTGTTGGGGGAGGGTCTTGGAACAGCCGCAATTAACTCATTGAAATAAACATTAATTAAAGGGAATGCACATCGCTCTTAAAGACACTAACCCGTGTAATCAATGTTTTTGTTGTTTTTGTTTTTTGTTTTTGTTTTTTTTTAAAGAGCAAGTTTTTAAGTTATAAACTCATTTTCGACTCGAGATTGGTATGTGTTTAAGATCTGATAATTTATTGATGACGTTTGTGGTATATTTAAGAAATAAAGTACGTTTGTTTCGTGAATGTTGCAGAATAACCTCCGAGGTCGAGAAATGTTGTTTTGAAATATAAAAGCCGACAACATTTCGAAACCGAGGAGGTATACAGCAACATTCACGATAACAAGAACTTTATTTCTATTCTAATAATAGCCCAGTATTTCTGCAGATCGTTTCTTCTATAGAGAGACGATCTAGGTAATGTTGACGGCTGTTCCGTGGAACCCCAACGGTTTTGTTAGTAATGTTTGTATATGTATCGATCAAAGGAATCACTTGCAGACGACATAATTTTTCTTTGGATTTTTAATACTCTTCACTTATTCATAAAATATCTTTGAATCATATTCCCTTATATTTTAAGGGCAATTTAATGCGATTACTACTACTACACGTTATATATTTTGAGTAAAAACACGTAGTGAAAATGTGCTAGGGAGGTCCTAGGAACAGCCGCATTGATCTCTTAAATATAAACATTTGAGGCAATACACATCGTTTTGACTGGAACTAACACATGAAATTGACATGGTTTTAAAACTTTTTACGGTTTGAAGTTGTACTTTCATGATCAGTGCAAGTCAAATAGGTATTTCTGATCTGATAATTTACTGATGACGTTCGTGGTATATTGGAGAATAATGTCCTCGGCATCTCTTTGATCTCGGCAATAACTGTAGTAGAATGGAGAATAATGTCTGCGACATCTCTTTGATCTCGGCAAAAAATGTAGTAGAAATTTCTATAAACGCAATTGCTCTGCCTCCAAGACCCTCAGATAGCTAATTTTTCGTCAGGTGCAATATGATTTTTTACTAGTATATATAGTGTATATTTCTAATAACAAAAAATATGTTGTGTTTATATAAATTATCTAAAGTTTAAAATAAAATACAAGTTATTTTGTTTTATTCATATGTATTTTTAATCAATTACAAATGTTATTTATTATCGTATAGTAAAACTGTACCCAAATAAAAAGAAAGTGTTTGATTTTAATATTTATTTGTACAAAGTTCAATGTACAAGGACAGATAACTCTTCCTAACTTTACCATGATTTATGTACCTTACTTTTAGCAAACTATGACGTCATAAAGGTGTGAGGTCATAGACTCTTCCATGAGTTTAAGGGGAGACAGGACACGTATCACGTGACTTTCATTGCAATGATACTTCGATGTGCTAACTCTATTATGACGGCATAATTGATTTGATTGTATGATGCTATGATGTCATTTATCCATTATGACGTCATACAGGATTTGATAGATCTTTTTCCCGTACTCAACGGCTCTAAAGTAGTCATTTTCACAACATGAGATTGGGGAAATTTAAAATTTTAGTTTTAGAAATGTAGATGTATAAATCATAAGCGGTTAATATATTCAGGTATATATTCTGATACTGATCCGTTCATGTTAATTGATAAATCTAAATAATGCATTACTTTTTTGATAGTTTAAAACAGAAATTGTCACAAAAGGTCATAATTCCAGAATAAGGGGTATGGGTGATTTCTATTGTAGTATCTCTCTTGAATGGCAAGAAAGTGGCCATGAACATTTTATAAGTAATAAAGCGCATGCTAAGGTTGATCTATGAAATTTTGTTCAAAAATAAATTGACAGTTTTTTTTGTGCCATCACATTTTGTTCAAATTTAGAATCAAAAACTTCAAAATTTGAAGCGCTGATTTGAGCAATATTTTGATAAAATTATGATATTGCTATGTAAAAAAGCCAATGTTGTAATCGATTTTGAAATTTGTTTCCATTCTTAAAATTAATGAATATAATTTGCAAATTAATTCCATCAAATAAAATATTTATTGCAGAAAATTGAAATTGTTAAAAAAAATCATAATGACAGACAAGGGGGATAATTCCTATCAAAATATCTCCCTTGCAAGGTAAGAAAGTAGTCATGAAAATGATGCATGTTGTAGTGGACATCTTAATATAAACGTGCGAAGAAAAGCAAAAAATTTTATTGACAAATAATTTTACACTGCAACGTCCTGTCTCCCCTTAAACCACTATAAGCCTACGATACATGTGTTTTTTCTTCAACTCCCTAAAATTGGTGCATTTAAAATATGTCTTATTTTAACATTTTGAAGGAATTACTGTTATAACATATCATTTATTCTGTTAACAAATCTATGTGAGTTAACAAATCAAAAAATATACATTGAACGTTTATTTTTGATGCAATATCTAAATATCTTTGTCTAATACCTGTGTGCTGACACTTTCCGGAACATTTTGTGCCGTTTTGGGACGGTTCCGTGTTTTATGTTTAGTTTACGTTCAGCCAACGTCAGTCTGATGGCTCACGATTTAGGTCGTCCTATTCATTTTTCAATTGCAACTTGATTTTGTGGCCCCATGGAGTAAGTTTATTATAATTTGTGTGTATGTATACTCTACTTAAAATCAGAAATGATTTAGTGAAATTTTCTAATGTTTACTATGTTTTGTGATCAAGGTGAAGAGGAGATTCGAATGTGTGTCGAAATGTTGTCAAATAGCGAACATTTATCGTAAAATTTATTCATCTATTTTGTTATGAGCATATTGTGAATTTTTTTTATTTTTTATTTTTTTCAGTTTTTTACCTTTAATATCTCGTCTATTAAATAAACAAGTAAACTGTTTATTGTGAGTTTGTTGGACCTGGCGAGGCAAGGGTTATATTGAAAAAATTCCATATTCAGGACAGAACAACATGGGATCTGCAAGGGGTAAAATGCAAAAAAAAGTAATAAACAACGATTATTAGTGAACATGGCGTAATGAATAGCAACTGCTCTGCTGGAATATGCCAGCAGAGCAACTGCTATCCATAACGCCATGTTCACTAAATAACGTTGTTTATTTCTGAAATCTTGATTGTAACTGTCACGTGATTTTAGAAACTCAATATTTAGATTGATTATTTTGTTTGTATATTTAATTTTTAAATGTTAATCCTTGTGAATATTTCTTGATCAACTGATACCTCCTTATAAAGTGTTTGACCACTTGCACCGTGAAACGCAATGCACTGTGAAAATAAACAGATTTTCTCTTAGAAATTAATTTGTTTCTATTCTTTGAAAGCAGATATAAGACAACAAATTTTAAAAAGTACACTTTTGATTCAATACTAGATTTATATATTCCAATATTGAGATTATACCCATCACTGGAAAATCATTCGATACCATTTGTGTGTTATAACAATTTAACTATCTTATCCTAATTAAAAAGAAAAAAATCCTCAACAAATATGAACTACGGCAATTTAATTTAATTTATCATGTATTGTATGTAAAACTTTCAGTATTTTATGATGAGGAGAACCCTTGCTGATTGAAGCAGTTTTTGTTTCTAAGCACATCTAACAGGAATTTACAATGTATATTATACTTATATATGATTCAATATACATTCAATATTTTTAATATTATGCTGCAATGGTAAAATTCTGGCATTTTTTTTTTCCATTTATACTGTGTCTAGTTTTCTTCATATCATGATTAGAGACATTATCAATTTTATAAAAAAAATAAACTATCAGCGCTTCATCACTTCAACTTTGTTTCATTTCAATCTAATGATATTGACGTTGATGGAAATTAAAATAAAGAATTCTTAAAAATACATGGTAAAATCAATAGCAGAGGAACATTACACAATGACATCTAACACTCCCATATGTTGATTATCATTAATTAATCAATCATCTACATCTGTTGACGAAAAACAAAAAATGGGGCTTTAAATGGCTGAGTACATGTTAATTTTAGAAACGCGCCATTTATCGATTTGAATCTGAAATGTGACGCCCCAGCATTGTCAGATTTTAAAAAATAACACTTACTCTATCAATTCACTAAGTTATTAAACTCATGACGAAAAGTTTGGCTCGCATTTAAAAAATTATCGATAATGAAAATTCCTCTTAATTCAATGTCGTAATGTGCCAAGTTCCTTATCGGAATTTCGTCAGTGTTAATGTCAGAAAAAGGCTTTAGCCAGTTGTTTGATAACGTTGATAAGCGCGTCCATTCTTTTAACCGCTTCGTTTTAACTATCTTAACTCTAGTTTTCCTAGATATAGTATCGTGTCAAATGCTTCCCGATCATCCATAATTCAAACGTTGTTTGATATTACATGTATACTAGACTTTGACCCGTGCGTGCACGGGTTGAAATTGCATATGATATCGGAAATTTACGAAATAGATACATCGACATACCGTATTGTTGACTTTTACATAACCAAGCTTTAGGCCTACAATTATGCTATTAATAATTTCACTACACTCTGCTTAAAGGGGCATGGTCACGATTATGGTCAAAAATTATTTTCCCGATTTTAATGTTTACAATGCTTCAGTAAGGCATTTTTAAAAGGCAACCAAAATTTAACTGCCATTCGTAGAGTTATAAGCGAATTAAAGAGCTTACAATTCTTTGCTATGTACACAAAGCTTTTGTTTACGTTTTGAACGTTGAAGTGAAAACTCCAGTTTTAGACCGAAAATGAATGTGGTTAACTTTAAGATCTGTTTATTTATGCTTAAAATGAGTAAGAAGATGGAAAAATCAGCTTGAAAAAGATTTTTTACCGGTATATTGAACTAATGTAAACAAAAACTGGGCACGAGCCTTGTTTACATGAAAAAAGACTTGTGAGCCCTGTATCTTGCTTATAACTTCACTACTGACTCTCCAATTTCATTTGGTCATTGGAATTGCATTTCTAAAGCATTGTAAATAATAAAAACAGAAAAATAGAATTTGACCAAAAACGTGACCATGCCCCTTTAATTAGAATAATGTAATTGTGTCTCGGGACAGGCCTTCACCACAGTTAAAATACCTCCCACAACGTTATACCCGTAATGTAGCAAAGAATTGCAGAATCGCTCCGAAACGATTTTGGAGAAAATTAATGAAGCTACATTGAAAATAACAGTCAAATTTTTCATAACAAACCATTTTGAGGCCGTAAATACCTTTCATCTGAAAATTTAATTCATATTAATGAAGAATTCAACACTTTTTCACCAACTTTTTTTTTCACACCATGTTGACATTCGGAACTCTCGGGATTTTTCATATTAAATGCACTGAGTTAGAGTTATCTCCCGTATTTTCTTTGATGAACAGAAAAAAGCAAACTTCCAATGAAAATTTACACGTATTTGTATTATCGTTTCTGAGTTTATCCATGCAAATGTGATATTGTGGAAACATAAACTAAAGAGCCTCCCGTGATTAAGCGTGAATGTAATGCGCATGCGCAAGATTGTAAAATCCAAAAAATCCAGGTGATTTCCGGATTTTTTAAAGGATTTTTTGTTGATTATTAATTAGCGAAGCTTGATTGAGGAAAAATAAAAACAAATTGGTAATCTTCAAGTACCAATGATGTTTAAAATATATAAAACAAAAGACAGTACTTCTCCGATTTCTCGGTATTAAAGCCCAAAAATTTTAATATAGTAGTATAGATAAACCGTGCTAATCTAAATACGCGTCTGGTTGCTGTCATATCTTGCTCTAAAACTTACAGATTACTGGGTATGTAATATAAATCATGTCACCATCATCTTAAGACAAAATTTTATCCGTACTAACTAAGCATGGAAATATTTTAATGAAAATTAGAAATGATATAGGCCAAAAATACTCTGCTTGACGAAATAATGAATGTTATATTAAACACATTTCCTTAGTTTTGGAGATGAAGAAAAATGAAAGGTCCTGCTAATTCAGACAGTAAAACTTACTATATTTACACAAATTTCCCTGATAACCAGCATCACATCCAGTTAAGCATGTCCCGTTGATAATGGAACACTGGTCTATGTCACGACAGTATCCGCATGTTTCACTGCAGTCACTACCAAATGATCCTTTATCGCAAGCTGGTGAAAGACAAATTGGTTTGAGCAAATATTCATCTGAATATTGTCATATATTTGTAAATTGTATTAAATGTTATTTTTTTTTTTAAAATATTGTTGTCATTGCTAGTTTCGTCTTGGATGGTTGTATTTGGATTAGGTTTTCTCTTTGCATAACCACTATCCCCCTTCCCCCACCCCTAGCCAACTTTCATAAATTTGCGAAAATGCATTATTTATCAAACTAGATTACTTCTCTGTTTTAAAAAAAACTGCCTTACAAATTGTCCGGCTGTTAATAAGGACAAATCTAAAAACAAACAAACAAACAAACCCCCAAAAAACCGGGAACGAATATTTCCATGAGAAAATTGTCCACGGGGGCAAAAAACAGCGACAAATATTTCCATGCAAAAATTAATATCATTTGTTCAGGGTGTAGTACCTAAACGGCTACTATTGGTAAAAAACGGAATTCGATGTTTCTATTCGAAAATTGAATGGCTGCTAGTCGATATAGATTTCATGGGTCACGCCACAAAATCAACGCAAAGTGTCCCAAAATCAAAAATTTTAAAACAATCCGTGTTCACGGAACATGTAAGGAATTAATGTATTTGATAATAAATGTAATTTGCTTAATGGCCTAATAAGTAACCAATACAGAAAACTTTCTTACGTGGGTGACGAAGCAAAAGGCACATTAAACAAGGTTTTATGCTAGTATTTTCATTTAGAAAACAGATTGTGTTGTTTCTGACCCCATGAAAAAATGTGTAAATCTATTGTGACTCATGAAGGAAGACAAAATGAACATGAAAGTATATTTTGAAAGAAATATATGGAACACACATGAATTTTAAAAGTTACGGTTGGTATTTGAAATATTGGATTGTTAGCACCGGCTATAAACTGAAAACAATGCACCGGCTGCTAACTGAAAGTTTTGACTAAATGAGTGTAAAGTCACGTAAAGACTGATTTTTTTTTATACCCCCCCCCCTTTTGAATCTCTGGACAAGTCTGATGTATATATTTGGTTTCGATGTCAAAAAGTTAGCACTTAAAGACCATATTTACAGCCGGGATGTCTGAGCCTATCTGGGCATGAGAAAGGAGAATGTTTATAAAGAAATCAAGGAAGGTTAATAATGGAATAAAATCAAAGCTTGGCAAAAAGTGTAAGTCTGGACAACCGCAGATCCAGATTAATTTTTTCAATCTTTTTGTTCAACTTAAAGGATAAGAAAACTTATGTGGCTGCACATTGACATCTATTTTAGGATATTATGTATCTCTTCGTACATGAAATGATAATTCCGCACGTCTTTTTTATTTGAATTTTATATATCGTGAGGATGTTTTTATTTGAGTTAATTTGAATTCACAGGAAAACATGTATATTGACCATTGAATAAGAGAGGAAAAGCCCAGGCTCCAATTTCACAAAAAAAACTTAAGTCAAATCTCAGGTTTTGGGGGTTTTTTGAGTTTTTTTCTCAAATTTGAGAAAACTCAAATCTCTGCATTTCACAAAAAAAAATCTTAGTCATGTTTTTTACTCAATTTGAGAAAAAACTTAAGTTACTTCCATAGCAGACTTAAGTCAAATCTCAAATATAAATATGTCATAAACATCATTAATACAGTATTATATTGTCTGTAGTTCTATTCGCTCAATAATCAGCGTATATGCAATATTTTTATCAAACAGGAGTCCTTCATGAGTCACAATAGGTTTACACATATTTTCACGGGTCAGAACCAACACAATCTGTTTTCTAAATGAAATTTAGCATAAGACATCCGAGACCAACTTGCCATTTCAAAAGAGGATTTAGGAATTGATGCTTTAAATACAGACATAGAATTTAGTGGATCTCCTTTGGACTGTTTCCCATCAACAACAGAAACTGAAGTTCGTAAACTTATCATGAGCTCTGCTTCTAAGTCGTGTGAATTAAATCCCATCCCCACCAATATTCTCAAGTTAGTCATTGACATTCTTCTGCCTGTTGTTACAACAATAATCAACAAATCTTTGGCAGAATCATCAGTGCCATCATCTTTTAAACATGCTATAGTCCGTCCACTACTGAAGAAGCAAGGACTTGACACAGAAGTCTTTAAGAACTATCGCCCAGTTTCGAACCTTCCCTTCATTTCAAAAATTCTGGAAAAAGTGGTCAGTGCACGCATTGAGCATCATCTTGTATCAAACAATCTGCAAGATTCTTACCAATCCGCATACCGCGGATATCATTCTACAGAAATAGCTTTTCTAAAGGTACATCACGACATTGTGACAGCACTAGATTCCAACTCATGTGCAGTTCTCTTGATGTTGGACTTGTCAGCGGCCTTTGATATGATTGACCTTTCTATCCTTCTTAAGCGCCTTAAATTTTCGTATTGCATATGTGGTGATGCTTTACGTTGGATAGAATCCTATCTCAATCACAGATATCAGCGAGTTGCGGTCCATTCAAATATGTCAGTTGATTTTCAACTGAATTATGGAGTACCACAAGAGTCTGTCCTTGGACCAAAGCTCTACTGCATGTTTTCGAAACCCATATGTGAGATCTGTAGTACCATACCTATGCTGACGATACCCAAGTGTATATGGTCATCAAGCCAATTGAGACATGGGGCATAATAGCAGCTAGGCTGGAGGCATGCCTGTCTGATATCAGTGATTGGATGAAGACCAATATGCTTGAAATAAATCAGGATAAAACAGAACTCATTATCTTCTCTCCTAAAAACAAATCTGGTGCATTTCCAAACTGCACTATAAATTTTGATGGTTAGATCATTGAGGCATCATCCTCTGTTAAAAATCTTGGTGTACTTTTCGATCAGTCTCTCGGTATGGAAGACCAGATAAGTTTGATTTTAAAACAATGTTTTTACCAACTTCGTAATATTGGTCGTATTCGAAAACTTATCACTGAGAATGCCTGCAAAACCTTAGTGTGTTCACTCGTTACCTCTAGACTGGATTACGGAAATGCATTGCTGTATGGGTTGAGCTCAAGCTCCCTGTCAAGACTGCAGAGAATTCAAATTACAGCGGCCAGGATTATAACAAGGACAAAGAAGCATGATCATATAACTCCTGTGCTTATGTCTCTTTAATGGCTGCCAGTGGAATTTCGAATCCAGTATAAGTTACTTGTGACTATCTTTAAGGCGCTTCAGAGGAGGTCACCATCATACATATAGGACCTTGCAAAATTGTATGTTCCTATGCGGACATTGCGGTTCGAAAATTCAAGATTTCTTGCCCAACCGCGTGTCCGCACAAAAAAAATATGGAGATAGGCGGTTTGACGTTAGTGCTGCTGTACTGTGGAACGGTCTCTCGGCAGATCTAAGGCACGAACAACATCTGTGCGGTTTTAAAAAATCACTTAAGATTCATCTGTTTAAATTAGCGTTTTTATAATTGATATCGTAATCCATTTTATTGATATCTGTGTACAGGAATCCTGATTTTACATTTTAAAGTAATGTAATTCTTATCAGTGCTTAATCTATTTTAATCATGTTTTATGCCTGCAAATTGTCTATTTTAATCATGTAATATAATTGTACATCATTATTTTATGTAAAGCGCTTTAGAGTAATTGTTATTATAATTAGCGCTATATAAATTTTATAACAATAATAATAATAATATTTCATGGAGGATTGATAAATATTTTTTTTTCATTAAAAAATAATAATTTTGTGGCAGTTATCTCCCTTGACAAAAATGTAAACAAAGGGAACTAATTCATTTGTTTGTGTTATATGGAATAACTGTGCAGTGATTCTACTTTCTAATGATTTTAAGGTAACCATAATGCAATTAATGTGTCTTTTTGTTTGATATATAATATATATGATAATGTAGATATGTAATCTATATTTAGCATATCAAAGTTTAAATCTTATGACCGATTAACATTTTATGACTTTTGTTGAATTAATCCGATTTTCCTCTGTTTAAAACATAAGCAGACAATTGGGTTTTTTTTTTGAATAAATTATAAAAACAAAGAGAAGTTATAAGGGGCCACTTGTGACAATGAAAATTCTTGACTCAGCTAAGTAAAAAATTCAACTCAGCTGAGAAAAGACTAAGTTTGATTTGTGAAATGTAATTTGAGAAAAATCTCAGCTGAGTAAATTCTCAGAATATAAGATTAAACTTAGGAACCAGGTTTTAGTGATTTTTATTTACTCAAATGAGTTTACAGATTTGGTATCACAAAAGCTAGCAGAATTGTTTTTATATGGAAAATCAATTAATAAACACATTAACAAGAGCACCGCTAAACGGAGCATCCCCTCGCGACATAAATGATTAATTAGAATTTAAACACTATTGTGGAATCGGTAATTATTGTGGAACCAATGTTTGTGGATTTTTTAATGTTTTCAACATAAGATTTTAAATCCCAAGAATGTGTTTTTCAAATTGTGTTTTCATGGTCGTTTTCCCGTTTGAAAAGTTATCCACTGTTAACAAATGAGTAAAATTTTGTCATTCAAAAAATTAAATGATTCCACAGAATTTTACATATTATGAAGTGAGGAGAAGAAGGCCCTTGGCTTTAATGAGAAACCCACAGCGTATTCTAATTAGGATTGACATTTTGATTTTCAAATATAGTTTACATAATGTATATTTAATTTTTGCATTGAGTAACAATTTCAGATAAATTAAAATATATGTTCTGATAATTGTATTAGCAAGATGTATTACAAATTTTTAATTTAGCTGTATATTTCAATAATAATGGGTTAGTGTATGGAATCTCCCTCCTCCTTCATGTACACACTTACATACACTAGCACAATACTCATCACACAAGCCCGGTATATTTTATCACATACTCTGATAGCAGAAAGATTTGGTGATGTAGCCTCATTGACTACATGCTCCAAAGTGCATTGAATGCAAGCTGCAAGTACCCAATTTTTACTGATGATCCGAGGATAGTGAAAGGAACACGAATTCGGTGGTCGCCGAGTGTCCTCGATAACGAACAGTGACGAGTTCAATATAATTTCTCTAAACGTTCCTTGACTATATTTATGCGTGTTAAATTCAAATAACAAACATTCAAACACACATTAAGCTATTAACTCTATTAACTCACCGTAACGTTGTTCTTCGCTCTGGGTGATTGATAACTCTTACTCAGAGATTTCGATTAATAACTCGTATACAAAGTTGATTATGACATTGATTTAATGAAATAATAGTTTATAATAGTATTAATGGTTTGGAAAGGTACATGCATTTTTTATTTGTTATTTCACAGAATTGCGCAATCTATGATAAATATGTTAAGTTTTGAACGAATTTTGTCATAATGTATGCCCCCCTCCTTTACAATGGTGTAATTTTATTTAAGTCTTTGCATAAAAATTTGACCAATTAATATGACATCGCATTTGTTTTAATCTTTTACTATGAGGCATATTTGTGCAAAGTTTGAGGAAATTCTATTGGAAGTTTTTTTTTTAAATTTACTAGAAAATTGAAATGGAGTGTTCACACACACATAGGAACACACACACGCACGGTAGCGATGCTATATCCCCTTCGCAACAAGTTGCGCGAGGGGATAAACAACAAGATCCCTTATTATTAATTCATTTTTTTTTAATTTCGCATGATTTTTAATGTTTTTAAAGACCCATTCTCTGTAAATATCAAAATTCGGTGGCCACGCATAGTCACCGATGTTCTTCTTATTTCGTATTTTGATACCATTTGGTAAATTAAGATGCAAGACCATTTTAAACGGTTGCTATGGGTACCGGTTTTCATGGAAACAGTGGCAAAAGATTGAAGAATGGCCATTTTAAACTATTTTGAACACAAATTGTAAGATATTGCGGCAGTTTCAGCTATACAAAATAAAATTACCGCATACAAAATATTGTGAATTTTTAAATTATTAAATAATTTTAAGGGCAAATGATTAGTTTAACTGTGGTACCATGGTAACTAAATAGCACTTCAAAAATACATTTTTTTCATTTTATTTGAACATAAATAGCTTTAATTGGAAAAAAAATTAAATTCTTGTTTTGGCAACAAAGATAATAAAAATAACAAGAGGCCCATGGGCCACATCGCTCACCTGAGGAACAATATGTATGATAAAATCAGCTTAATGAAGTAATGATACAAACTATCTGGACTATGTAGCATAATACATGTAGATCCTGTATAAATAAAAATCAATTTTTTTTCCACTGGAAATTCTTATGTTTATTATTATTAGTCCCTTTTCTAACAGGATGATTTTATAGTAATATCACATGTTGAGCATTGCAGCTCTCAAAAAGATCCTAAACAATTGTTTATTTATGGGATATAAACCTACATCAAACTCTGAACCCCTTGTGAGACCCAATCGTCCAGGAATCATCCAGAAGCCAAAGTCTAAACAATATTAAATAATCACTTGGCTGAATAGTTTCTGAGAAGATTTACTCTTAATATTCCTATGTAAAAATTCCACCCCCATTGTCGCCCCCCTCTACCCCAAGAAATCATGATTTTTACAACTTTGCATCTACAATACCTGGGAATGCTTCCAAACAAGTTTCAGCTTTCCTGGCTTATTAGTTTCTGAGGAGACGATTTTTAAAGATTTGCTCTATATATTCCTATGTGAAAATTCGATCCCCAATTGTGGCCCCACTCTACCCCTGGGGGTAATGATTTTCACAACTTTAAATATACACTACCTGGGGATGCTTCCACATAAGTTTCAGCTTTCCTGGCTGATTAGTTTCTGAGAAGATGATTTTAAAAGATTTATTCTATATATTCCTATGTAAAAAGTCGACCCCCCCCCCCGATTGTGGCATCACTCTACCCCCAGGGGTCATGATTTTTACAACTTTGAATCTTCACTACCTGGGGATGCTTCCATACAATTTTCAGCTTTCCTGGCCAATTAATTTCTTAGAAGATTTTTACAGATTTACTCCACATATTTCTATGTAAAAATTCGACCCACCCATTGTAGCCCCACCCTACCCCCCGAGGGTCATGATTTTCACAACTCTAAATATACACCACCCTAGAATGCTTCCACATAAGTTTCAGCTTTTCTGGCCAAATGGTTCCTGAGAAGAAAATTGTTAAAGATTTACTCTACATATTCCTATGTTAAAAAACGACCCTCCATTGTAGCCCCACCCTACCCCCCGAGGGTCATGATTTTCACAACTTTAAATCTACACTACCTAAGGATGCTTCCACATAAGTTTTGGCTTTAATGGCTTAACGGTTTCTGAGAAGATTTTTAAAGATTTATATTATATATATATATATATATATATATATATATATATATATATATATATATATATATGTAAAAAGTCGACTCCCCATTGTGGCCCCATACTACCCCCGGGGATCTTGTTTTTCAAAACTTTTAATCTTCACTACCTGATGATGCTTCCACATAAGTTTTGTCTTTTCTGGCGAAATGGTTCTTGAGAAACAGATTTTGAAAGATTTATTCTATATATTCCTATGTATAAATTCGACCCCTCATTGTGGCCTCACCCTACCTCTGGGGGTCATGATTTTTACAATTTTGATTCTACACTACCAGAGGATGCTTCCACATAAGTTTCAGCTTTCCTGGCCTAACGGTTTTTGAGAAGAAGATTTTTTAAGATTAACTCTATATATTCCTATGTAAAAAGTCGACCCCACATTGTGGCCCCATCCTACCCCTGGGGGTCATAATTTTCACAACTTTACATCTGCATTACCTGAGGATGCTTCCACACAAGTTTCAGCTTTCCTGGCCAAATGGTTTTTTGAGAAGAAGATTTTTGAAAATTTCTTGAAAATGTTCATTAACTCTTAATTATCTCCCCTTGTAAGAGGGCTTGGTCCTTAATTTTCACAACTTTGAATTCCCCTAGGCTAAGAATGATTTGTGTCAAGTTTAGTTGAAATTGGCCCAGTGGTTCTTGAGAAGATGTTGAAAATGTGAAAAATTTACAGACGGACAGACGGACAGACAGACAGACGGACAGACGGACGACAAACAAAATGTGATCAGAATAGCTCACTTGAGCTTTTAGCTCACGTGAGCTACAAATTGAAATCCGTTACACTGAATTACATATCAACATTTAACAAACCTACTTCTTGCCAAACTAAAATTTACTAAACGATGAAAATATTGACCAAGGTACTCATTGACAATGACAGTAAATACATCCATACGATTAGTATGGTACATGTAAGTTTTAATAGTATAGAAATATATTGATGCATAATTTATTGATGATATATTCAATAGAATATAGAAACACTGAACATAATTGTTTAATTCAATGCATAACGGGGAAGTAACTTCATTAAAATCAGGAACTGCATTTTTCCAATAGAAACCGGTGTTGTTGTCTAATAGAAGCCGTAATATAAGTTTTGTGAATTAAAGTCTTTATAGTTCTTTCATAAACAATGAAAATGGCAAACTATACAGAGTACTAATATCAAGTAATCTGTCGCTTCAATTTTTTTTAGAATTGTCTTTAAATATAGCGCAATCAAGTTCAAAACACTAGTTTGCTTAGACATGTGCCCAAATCTACGACATTAATTCGCCAAGTTTAATGTAAATTCTTTATCTTGTAGAAAAATAGACTGATATTTTAGTGTCAAAATGTATGTTTTGTTCCGTAAGGGTTGTCAACTACTCTACTAAGCTGAAATGCCTCGATATTAGGGCATTTTGTTCAATGTGCGAAGAAAAATACTTACTGTTTCGGCCATTTTTTCAGCTAGTAGCCGTATAATTTTCGAATAGAAACACTGACCGCGTTATTTTTACCAATAGCAGCCGTTTAGGTACTACACCGTGTTGTTTGAATTGAAGAAACGTTACTACAATGAATCTAGTTTTCAATTGCACAACGATAAGCTACAAGCTAGTAATTTTCAACATTAAGTAACAGTTACTTCATCTGTTTCGCACTATTCGGTTGTGTTATTTTCTCAATACAATCTGAATAAGCTTGATGAGTTGGTGGTCATGTTTTATTTTATGTAGTGGAAATACTGCTTTTTGAATTTACTATTTTTTTCTACTTGCATTACACATTAAACTCTCAAATGAAACCTATTACAAATTAACGCATAAATTCAGTATCTCATAACTGTTAGTTCATTTCGCAACATACTACATTAGTACATATACCTGTATGTTCTCATTATCATATTGACACCCAGTCCTTGCCATCCAGGGTTAGTATATAATTTATGTATACAAAATCTTTTTTACCAGTTTGACAGTCATATCCCTGCCATCCAGGGTTACAGCCAGAATCACAAGAACCATTGATGATGTTACAACCATCACAGGTGTCGTTACATCTGTCAGTACAATCTTGTCCAAAGAATCCGTATGGGCAGGCTAAATGTAGCAGATAAAGCACTGTATAACTCAAAACGACATAGAATGAAGCCCTGTAAATCAACAAATTGAAGTATGCATGAAGTATGTGTAACAAAGAATAAATGGCATACATGTAGGAATGCCTTTCTTCGTCTTCAAGGTGTAGTACATGTAGTTCACATTCAGTTGTGTATGTGTGTGTGTGGGGGTGGTGGGGGGGATGCATGTTTGCTACGTGATAACGTATTCCTTCATTGATTTAATTAAAAACATAGAAATTCAAATTATTAATTTAAAATGCACCACAGTCTATGGCAATTTGTGTTTCTCCATTCCGATAAGAAACTATTATAATATTTTTTTACAGCTATTGTAGTGAAGTTGGTCGATCTTAAAATATATGTCGGGTCGAATTCCTTTTGTAATGAAGTCAATACATCATATACGCACGTGTGTGACACCTGTGTCCAATATAACCAACGCTACATCCAGTCAGGCATGTTCCATTGGTGTTGAGGCATTTGTTGACGTCACGACATTGTCCACAACTCTCACTGCAGCCCAAGCCATACCAGCCTTTGTCACAAGCTAATAATTGAATCATTGATTAAATCGCTTTGGTTTTATTTTTCAAACAGCCGTTAAATGTGTACAGTTTGCACAAATTTGTTTGGTGCAAATTAAGGAGAAGGGGAAAGGGCAAAAGAAAGGAAGAAAAGAGAGATGATGCTGAACCATTATCTACAACTTTCAGTGCAGCACAGGTCATGCTATCCACTGTCACAATCTAATATTCTGAATCAATAATTTGACTTAATATTTCTTTGTGTTTTTATTAACTAAACATTTAGAAACATTATTTATCTTAATTATAGTTTAACAAAATTTTGATAAAATATGTGGGGGAAAATGATGAATACGCAATGTATTTGGAAGACAAATACAAAAGCATTTCATTGATAAAATATAATCACTCCCTGAATTTCTTAAAGAAACATTATAACATCAGATTGTAACGTCTTCCTTGGTTGCGACTGAATATAAAGCAGAACAAGAAGTACCCCCCCCCCTTAAGAAAATATATTATATGTAACTCAGTATTTCTCTATTTGAAAGTAATGGATGCACAATTTTTCTTCTAGTGATCTTGAACTTGCACAAATTATTAAAGCTCAAGGTCAGAAAACATTTACAGGTCACAACTAATATTTGCGTCAAATTTTAGCTTTTAATCATTTTCCATTACACAATATGGCATAGGCAGGAAATATGCTTTTCTCAACAATGACCTTGAACCTTCACAACTGACCCTGGGTCAACTTCATGACACAACCCCACGTCATAAGCAATCTTCGTGTAAAGTAGAAACATCCAATGCTTCTTCATAAGAGAGATATAATCCGGACACGAACTTTGCACTTTTCGTTCCGGTGACCTTGAACCTGCCCAAATGACCTTGGGTCAAAATCATGACATACCTTCATGTGATAAGCAATCTTTGTGTGAAATAAAATCTCTAATTGTCCCTCAATAAGAAATAGATGGACCGGCAAGATTGTACAGACAAAAGGACTAATGGACAGACGGGCAAGCAGTCGGACGGATGGATGGACAGACAGACAGACAAGGTGATTCCTATATATCCTTCAAACATTGTTTGTGGGGGTATAATCATATGAATAATCACAAAATATATATTTATTTGCTTTAAAGAAGTGTCAATATTAAACATTGTATGTTAAAGAAATAAACAAGTTTCTATTGGCAGTGAAGTAATCTTATCAACGAAAATGATATTTAAGTAGTTTGAATGATTTTTTCTATTTATATATAACGCATATACAGTTTACAAGAGGGATGAATGATTAGATATTTACAATAGCACATTGATTACCTAATTTACACAGGTAACCTTGGTACCCAGACTTGCAGCCCTGACAGGTGCCCGTCTCTAAGTGACAGTAACAATTGGTATCTGGACAGGCGTTAGAACAGTTAGGCCCGTAAAACCCTCCAGGACATCCTATAAAAAAAACTTTTCAAACAAAATGCAATCTTGGCTAATTCAATGTGAAAACATGAAAATGATGTAGTTATTAATAATTCACAATACAGTCTATATTACAATAGATATTAGCTCACGTAAATTAAAACTATATCAACACATTTTTAAAGATAATAAATCTTTAAAAATTTACGGGTACGAATCGCTACATTATTATGAATCTCCACAAAAAAAATCGAAACCCAGGTTCAATAAAGTTTGTCACTTTGCGGAAAGACTTTCATAAATGAAATTTGGGGGGAAAAAAAGATACTCAGAATCAACCAGGAGGATAGATAACCATGAAAGGCTGATGATGCAATTTTGCTTTCACACATATCTGCCTCGGAATAGGTAATTCGTTTTCATTTTCCTGTCTGTTCTGCGTGTTTCGACGTTTCATAATACTGTAACTTCATAAAATATTGAAATGGTACAAATGTGTACGTCTTAACAAGTGTAATTAAGGGTGATGGTGATGCTAAAAGGAGATTGATAGAGGAATGTGCTTTGTTCATATTAGGGTCCTAACAAAATAAATTTATTGCATAGAAGTGAGTGAAATACGGGTATATTTTCAAAAAGAAATGTTTTGGTTTTTTTCCAATCAATTTAACACAAAAAAAATAAACATTCAAAATATGAATTTATCTATGCTCACCGCATTCTCGTTTTCTAAAAATCTACACGAGGTGACGTATGTTTATTCATACTTATGATAATACATCTTAGTTTGAACAATTGATTCTTAAACTGTTACCAAAAGCAATCGGAAAAAAAATATATAAATATATCCCACATTAGCATATATCTTACTATAATTTTAACAAGGCCGAGTACAGTTCAAGTACGCACGCCTTCGCTCAGCGTTTCATTTGCATTTTGACGTTATGTTTTTGCTTGGTTGATGCCATGGCGTTATGCTTCCAACTGCATATATTCGGCGAAATTTGTCGAAAATTACTTTTTTTAGGCGTGAAATTGATATTATATTGTAGAATATACAAAAATGTATATATTTTGAAGTATACGCTATATTTGGGCTCAGGTCGAAAACATGAAGAGGGTTCAGCAAGACTAGCCCTCAGTCACGTTTTCTTACCCGAGTCCAAATATAGTTTTAATACATGTATTTCAAGACAGTAACCACGTATTTTATATCAATGACCCTTAATATGTAATATTATATGTTTAGTTATTACTTAAATATGTCTGAATGTTTTAATAATACTATAAATATCACCATTTCCGCCTTTGTCATATAAAAAATAGCCATTATCTGACAAATCGCGGAACTCGGCATACAAAAATATAACTTTGATAAGACCCCTAGAACAAACCAGGAGGTAAAGGGATTTTTTTTTTATTTGACCATTTGGTGCCTTTTAGCAATAACTTTCATATGTAGAACAGAAAAAGAAATCCCTTGGGCAAAAGTTTAAAAGATATGCAAAATTGATACATTTCAAGCAAAATCCCATAGGGTCCTATGTTAAACATTGATAAACTTTGAGATGACCCCCTAAACAAACGATTTGATAAATGTCTGATTTTTTCATTTTGAAATAATAATTTATCAGTCGAAATGAATGCAAACAAATTATTTAAAAATCTAGGGCAGAACAAAATAGACCCGACCTTGTTAAACAAAAATTTAAATGCCACATAAAAATATTATCCGGGGGCGGTGTTGAAGACCAACAAACCCAGGGAAGGGGGACTCTATTTCAAAATCTTTGCCCATATAGTCTATTTATAATTGAAAAAAATTTCCGAGACAAAAGATGGTAGAACGGGCATGATTGCCATAGCACTTTAATTTTATCCTTTTTTCAATTTTTTTTTCATCTTATAGTTAATTAACCATGTAAACATGTAACTTAAATAAAACAAAGTATACATGTACAAATTATAATAAGAAATCAACTTCCATTGCATCATTACTCGAGGTTGAATTCTAGAAATAAGGAACACTCACCATACACCTCTACTTCACAGAGGTAACTGACAGCTACAGTAGAGTACCCTCTAGGGTAGGTAACTCCTGGTCGTCTCTCGTTGTAGAAGATAACGTACTGTCCATATACAGGACAAGTGGTGTTGAAAACAGTAGGTATGGTGTTTTGTGTAAAGTTGTCGTCCTTGTAACACAGAGTTCCCTGTAGTCTGTCTGTTGTATTGGAGACGTACACAGAGAATCCAAGGAAAAAAGGTGTGGCGTATTTAAAAAAGTCTACAAAGGAACCACGATCAAAGATGAACTGATAAAAGAAGCTGGATTAACTAAACAATATCATTATTGATCTGAGGAGTATTTATTTTAACAATAATGGATGCAACACGCTCTATAAAAAATCCTAAAAATAATATTATATTAATGGAATTCTTTTGGAATTGTGTGTAGGTAGTAATTAAACGATAAGCAGTGGAATAAACAAAATGTTTGCATGTATTAAATTCTTTAATTATATGTGCATGATCAATATCTTCATGTCTTACCATAGCCTTGGTGTGTATGTATATATATATATATGTTTGCTTCTTGTAAATAAAAAAAAATTCAAATAATTGAAATGACTTAGAAGATTAAAAGTTGTGTTTCATATAAGTATCAAATTCATTCCCAATTATGCCTACACCTCAAATATAAGTAGAAAATAACTTTAAAAAAGGAAATATTGTTCCCCCGCTCCTGCCCTGACTTTAGTAATGTGTAAAATATTAATTACATTTATTGGCTAGTGATTGTCACAATCTACAAATAACATAATTATCTACAACGGTAAATACCCCGGTGTAACCCAGGAAAAACTGATTGGGATCCCCCCCCCCCCCCCATGTGATTGTGGTGGGAATATACATCTAGTGTACCGCTGTGAAGAGTGAGTGCCACGTACATGTACGAAGAAGAAAATTGAGTTCTGGCCCTAATTCTAACCTGCTTCCCGTAGTATAACACAACTAACAGGGGATAACCAGAGTTCGACCACAAAACCGACTCTAGAATTCCAACGGATCTAGCTGGTTCTTTAAAAGACACCACTGAAGTAAATAACAGTATTCCTTTTAGAGGAATGATCGGCATGTAATATACCTTTTGTCAGTTCTCTTTATGTAATGCGACAGCATTATGCCACATGCAATAAATATGATAAATAGAATATATCCCAACGTTTTGTCGATTTCCGAAATAGCAAAGCATGAATAAACTTTACTCTTGGTTGGGAATTGTTTTTCCGATAATACTAGGTATTTTTACGCATGTATAGAAACACATGATTTTTATCTTCCGGTAAGTGTATAGATGTTTACTATCAGGGCAAATACATTAGAATACTAGGTTTTAGAATAAAGTAGTGCAGGGCGCAATGCGGGCGCAATTAGTTTACTTTGCCGGATGCCTCATATGGACACAACTGTGATCGGCTTCGGCCGATCACAAAAATCCTCACCAGTACCGAGTTGTTGTCGATGCACGGGTTGTCGCGTCTACGCTGGAATAGAAAGTTTACCACAGCATGGTGTTAAACGTTATTATGTTCTCAAATATCGTTGAAAAATCATAATTTTGAACTGACTCTATTCTCTCTTACTTTTTAACAAAATTCATCGTGTTAACTGCAATAGATAAAATGTTTATTAAATGTGACTAATCCATATCGCCGCGCATATGTTAACCATTTTAGAATGATTAATCCAGCCTTCAAACGCGTTATTAAGAAGTAATATTTACATTTGCAAATATGTTTCCTTATATGGACCTATAGATTAGGGAAAACGTTCAATTCTGTATGAACGTTTTCGTGACGTCACAATGATCATAGCACGCGCTTATCGCTTGTCGCTTGGATTATTGTAAACATAAAATCTCGGTTATTTTAACAGTTCTGAACAATTTGCCTTTTTCAAACGTAAATATAAGTAATAAACAGCAATGTTAAAAAGTTCACCGGGATATGAAGTTGGTTGGTACGTGATCAAATCTACTTCACAGGATTTGATCACGTGACCAACCAACTTCATATCCCGGTGAACATTTTAAATTGCCATTTATTTCTTAATTAATACGTTCATAAAGAAACAATTGCGAACAATAAACACAATTGCATGAAGATATTTAACAGGTGCCTTGTGTAATAAATTGAGAGTAACAATACATATGTCGTTGTTCCTTAACCTTCGATCAAATATACGATCAAATATACGCACGTTGTGATGCCTTCGTTGGTGTTTTATACAAGAATAATGATTAACTAGAGACGAGCTCGTTGCAAAGCAACGAAGAGGTCTTCCGTTGCAGCTTCCTGTCGGAAAAGGATTGTCAATCAGTCTGATTTAAAGCACTCTCTTCTCCTTACAGGGTCTGACAGGTATTGTAAGGGGGTCATCTTCACCCGACCTAAAATTTTGACCAATCAGGGCTTTAGAAAATGTATTGGAATTTTTTAAATGGAGACAGGCAAATTATTTTAATCCTGCTTTCTATATAACCCCCAGACTGAGTATTGAAGAGTTGCACCTCTCATTAACAGATAAAGTCATGTATTTGGTAAATGAGATATATATTTAGGTTGTGTGCAAATATAGAGGTCATGTGAAGATGAATTGTTATCGATACCTATCAGACCCTGATGAGTGTAAGCAGAAGGGTGGTAATTTTAATCAGACAGGATTGTCAATATGATAAAGCAAGTTCAGAAAATCAAAAATAAACGATGACGGCTTCTCTAACCTGAGAGTGCGCTGTACGAGAGGTGCTCAGTGGGAGGGACAACTCTCCGTATAACGTTTGGCCATGCAAGCACTCAGCATCGGTTTTGCTTCGGGGAACAAATTTATCCGAAATGTATTAACAAGCCAATAAAAGAAAAAATTAATCTTCAAAATCTAATCCGTGGTAGTGGTAGGGGAGGGGGGGGGGGGGTTGTGAGGCAGCTATAACTTATTTTGTTTAATATAATTTGTTTTCAATTTGCCATAAAAATTTATATTTTCTACTAAAATGTGTGTTGGGGGAGGGGGAACAATGCCCCAAAATTCAATTTCCTTTATTAAGTTAATTTAAGGTGAATTTTGGTTGCGAGAAAGGGGGAGAGTGCTCTCAGTGGACTAACTGGCGGTTCTATGAGCAACCTCACAAATAATTCCTCCCCACCCCACTAAGAAAAACAAAATCATAACTAAAGTATTTATTTATTAGAAAGTAATGGTTGCTTCTTTTTTTTATAGTGACACTGAACTTGCACAGATGATCAAAGTTCAAGTCGGGACATATTTAAGTACATGTCAGAAGCAATCTTTGTGTCAAATTTTAGCTTTTAATCATTTCCATGTATATTACATGTAGATATGACAGACAAGAAAGAAGCATTTATTTTTCAAACGACCTTGAACTTTCACAACTGACCCTGGGTCAAGTTCATGACACATCCTCAAGTCATCAGCAATCTTTTAAATGAAAAAGCAATATCCAATGTTTCTCCTTAAAAACAGTAAAAAGCAGACACAACTTATGAAATTTCTTCCAATGTCCTTGAACTTCACAAAATAACCTTGAAACAAAATTATAACACACACGTAGGTCATAGGCAATCTTTGTGTAAAGTAAGATCTTTCAATGTTTGGATGGCGCCTTGTTTAGAACGCTACATTACAGAAATAATTTGTTCAATTAAGGTCTACTCCGCGCCCTGGCGCCGGAAATCGGTGTCACAAGTGCCTAATTTTGTGCCGGCATCCTCAAGGGATTACCCGTCCCCCGTAGAATCCGGGCTCACCTAATAAGCACAAGTCAACACTTAGGTCATAAGCAATCTTTGTGTGAAGTAAGAACTTTCAATGTTTGGAGGGCGTCTTGTTTAGAACGCTACATTACAGAAATAATTTGTTCAACTAAGGTCTACTCCGCGCCCTGGCGCCGGAAATCGGTGTCACAAGTGCCTAATTTTGCGCCGGAATCCTCAACGGATTACACGTCCCCCAAGGAATCCGGGTTCATATAATGAGCACGTCCTAGTTTTGGCGCAGGGCGCCTTGTTTAGAACGCTACATTACAGAAATAATTTATTTACTTAAGGTCTACTCCGCGCCCTGGCGCCGGAAATCAGTGTCACTAGTGCCTAATTTTGCGCCGGAATCCTCAAGGGATTACCCGTCCCCCGAGGAATCCGGGCTCACCTAATGAGCACAAGTCCTAGTTTGCGCGCAGGGCGCCTTGTTTAGAGCGCTACATTACAGAAATCATTTGTTTACTTAAAGTCTACTCCGTGCCCTGGCGCCGGAAATCGTTGTCACTAGTGCCTAATTTGGCACCGGAATCCTCGAGGGTACACCCGTCCCCGAGGAATCCGGACTTAGTGCTGGCTAGCTTGACTCTGGTAGTGAACTATCATGGTACATGTATTTCAAAGAAACAAGAAATCTGTCGACACTTTCAGTACTTTGATGATTTCTATGGCGACCGACTGCGTTGCATAATGTAGTCGTATTTCGTAACTTCTTAATCCGAGAACAATTTTCCTTTGACTTAAAACTTTTAAGTATAATATATTATTCCGTTCATATCTGTAGAAGTTTAGCGTGTTCAACAGGTTGATATGTTAGCAACATTATCGAGTACGATTTCGCACCTACATGTATAATGTGAAGATGATTAACTTCGAATAATAGCCTTATTGTTTAACAATTGACCACTGTAGTCAGGTAGTGAAAGCACACTTCGATACTCAATAATATTCGATAACCTTCGATATTGTTACTCAATTACATAACAATTGATGATCTGCAGCCATAAACATAACCCGGCTGGGGCTATAGATGTTCTCAGCTGTGTGCGCTGAAGCGACACAAGATTTTCGGTCGCACGCTGCGATTGAATTAACACAGACTGACCGAATAAACAAACGGGTGGGAAAGTGAAAATGTTACACATAAGAAGAAGTCGCCAAAAAAATGATTTTCGTCAAATCTGATTATCTTTTTGCCAATTAAAAAAAATCCGAATGCCTTAAGTCAGGACATCCTTTTATCGTGCCAGCACCTACCGCAAACATGAAACATGGAACTTTGATTATAATAAACTACCTTGTGCGCAATCGTATTAATCATTGCTAAATCAACTGTACATGTAAAATAAATTTATCTTTTCATCTTAAACCAATATCATAGTTGACATCATAATAAAAGAAAATAGTTGTGTTCGTATACAAAAGTCTGAAACATGCACGCGTGATAAGGAACATGTAGAAGAACACAAACCTGTCCACTCGCGCGGGATCTCCTCGGCCATGTGCGAGGGATGATCATCATTTAAAAGTTTTAATATTTGTGGGTTGTTTGTTGATTTAAAACAATATTTGTACAGATTTAAAAACATTTTAGACCTACAAACCAACCATTAATTTAAGTCTGACGAAGTTTCCGATTTGTAGTAATATTGCCTTTATAAATTTTCAGAACGTCTTAATTACACTCTAATGTTTAATTAAATAAAAACAAGATGGACAAACTCTTATAACATGAAGAAATTAAAACAGATCTTGTATTTTATTTACGGGTATATAAACTAAAACAATTCTAGAGTTCGCGGCTAAATAAACTCATATATGAGAGACTCAACTCTCGTGTATTAGATAACCGCTGACCGCTAGTTAGCCCCGCCGCGACCATGGTGACCGATTTTCTAGGCCGCGGATGAGGGATAGCTAACGTAACGGTACACACACAGCTCTGATTCAAGGTAGATTTTAAATGCATGCAGTATGGAACTTAAATGTAATACATAGATTTATTTTAAATCCGTACTTTGTGTTTTACTACAAAGGAAGAAGAATGTTTTGTTTTCCGATTCTCGTTTTAGGGATTGTGCACTATAAGAACTTAACAAAACTGACATAAACGACATAAACTCCTAAAAAAATATATTCTAAAAAAAAAAATTCCTGTATAAACCAGCATACTTTCTGTGGTAACTGTATGCCAGTTGCACGCACATAGACTTTCGATAACTTGCCAAATTAAACGAGGTACATGTTAACATGTACAGCTTTTTACACTCATACAACACAAATCACCAACAAAATAACATTGTAACGACCTTTATGAGATCCCAACAAACAACTTTTCCAGCGACAGCCATATCGAAATCCTAACCGTTTTTGAGTTATAAAGCAAAAACTTTTAAGCGTTATTGGCCCTTAATTTTAGGGGCCAGCCCTTTTTTATTGGTGTCAAATGAAAGCCCTTAACATTCTGCACAACTTTTATTCTACATGTCTTAACAAAATATTTTTGTTTAAAAGATACAAAGAAAAATATGTCTAAATTTTCGCACTTTTTGGAGTCCTATTTTTTGACCCCCTACCTTTTTCTAAAAAAAAAACGTAATCCAAAAACAAAAATCGATGTGCACAACTTCAATGTCTCTGTTATTCAAATTCGCTGGATTCCCATTCCCTGCTATCATATTCTCGGAGCCTTTGTCTGGAAACCAAAGGCCCTAAAAATTTTTAAAAGGGGAATAACTCGTTAACGGAATAGGAATTTTAAAGTTTATGAAAAGTTTTAGATAGTGTTTTGTAATGTCTATAAGCCCTGAAAATTTGAGCAAAAACCATTTAGAAATGAGCAAGATATGAAGCCTCAAAGTTTGCGTCTAGGAAGAAAAAAAAAAAAAAGAAAAATAAGAATAATCTTACAAGCACAATAATAGTAAGGTCTTCCGTTGGAAACGGAAGACCTTAATGATCTGCATACAACAATTGTTTGCAATGATCGCGTACGTCTAGATGGATATAAGTGTAAAACCTCCCAAAACAAGTTTCTGTATATGTACATGTATCTCTGTGTCTATATATGTACATAAAAAGAAAGTATGATACGTAAACTGTGGTACTGTCGATCACCACGTTACATAATACAACAAATTCTTCATTTATTCAAAGAATCTGGGGGAATAAGCCGAGGCATATGCCCACAAGTGGCCACAACCCAGTATGTTTCAAATTGCAATCACGCATTTAGTATAATATGTGTATTAACTTCAAATATTTTTATTCCTTTGCTTACATATCTCCAGAGAATTTATTATGTGCGTGTACAGAGAATAAAGAATTCAAATCGTTTGTCTTAAAGTCCATAATTTGTACCCCCTCAACAAAGTAACATGTTTATTTTAAAAAACAAGAGGCCAAATGGCCTTAACGGTCACCTGAGTAGCATAACCCATACACAAACTTGTCAAGGAGTCTCATATACGCATATTTAGTTAAGTTTTATTCTGGAATAGAAAAATTTTTAATTTGTAATGACGACCACCTCCCTGCCTTAAATCTTTCAAAAAAGGACTATTAAACCTATAATTTTAGCGAAAAACTTAAAAGATCATAAAAGAGTGCATGACCTGATATTGAAAAGGTGCAAGACTCTGATAGAAAATAATTTAATAATAATAACAAGGTGGCTATTATTCATGTTTTATCTAAAACAACCTCCCATCCCCCATCCCCCCCGGGGCAGACAGAAACTCTCCCTATGGGCATTTAAACAAACGAAAAAAAAAACCAGCTTTGTCGATAAAAGCCATCATGAGTTACTCACTTCTCCTGTTCCAGTTTTTGAATATTCAACATTCGTTGAGAATCACCATCTGGCATATATTTAAAAATCATTTTACCTTTATATATCAGTGAATTTAGTTAGCCAATTATTACTTTACTATTAACATAAACAAGGAACAAGAATATATATAGTTTAGGGGTGGGGATATTAACCGTGTTCAAGATATTCAGGCACTACCTGTTTGAGAGGGGTCAGGACCACCCCACGGGCCCATGACCTACATACCATATGATGCCCCTTGACACAAGGAACAAGATTATATATAGTTTAGGGGTGGGGATCTCAACCGTTTTCAAGTTATTTGTGCACTTCCTGTTTGAGGGGGGTCAGGACCATCCCCGGGGCCCATGACCTACATACCATATGATGCCCCTTGACACAAGGAACAAGAATATATATGGTTTAGGGGTGGGGATATCAACCGTTTTCAATATATTTGGGCACTACCTGTTTGAGGGGGGTCAGGACCATCCCCAGGGCCCATGACCTACATACCATATGATGCCCCTTGACACATGGAACAAGAATATATATGGTTTAGGGGCTAGTTCTTAACCGTTTTCAAGATATTTGGGCTCTTCCTGTTTGAGGGGGGTCAGGAACCACCCCTGAGGCCCATGACCTACATACCATTTGATGGCCCTTAACACAAGGAACAAGAATATATATGGTTTAGTGGTGGGGATTTTAACCGTTTTCAAGATATTTGGGCCCATCCTGTGCCATATTGGCCCCACCCTAGTGCCTAAACACCTGTCCCAGGGGTCATAAATTTCACAATTTAGGTAGAAGACTTCATGTACATCATATCCAGGCCTTTAGTTTTTTACAAATATATATGGGAGTAGAGAAGAAGATTTTCTAAAATTTAATACATTTTAACTATATGGCCATTTTGGCCCCACCCTTGAGCCTGAACCCCTGACCCAGGGACCATAAATTTCACAATTTTGGTAGAGGGCTTCATGGACATCATATCCATGCATTTAGTTTTAAACAAATATCTATGGGAGTAGAGAAGAAGATTTTCTAAGATTTAATACATTTTTTACTATATGGCCATATTGGCCCCACCCTAGAGCCTGAACCCCTGACCCAGAGACCATAAATTTCACAATTTTGGTAGAGGGCTTCATGGACATCATAACCATGCATTTAGTTTTTAACAAATATATATGGGAGTAGAGAAGAAGATTTTCTAAGATTTAATACATTTTTACTACATGACCATATTGGCCCCACCCTAGAGCCTGAACCCCTGACCCAGGGCCCATGAATTTCACAATTTTGGTAGAGGGCTTCATGGACATCATATCCATGCATTTAGTTTTTAACAAATATCAATGGGAGTAGAGAAGAAGATTTTCTAAGATTTAATACATTTTTACTATATGGCCATATTGGCCCCACCCTAGAGCCTGAACCCCTGACCCAGGGGCCATAAATTTCACAATTTTGGTAGAGAGCTTCATGGACATCATAACTATGTATTTAGTTTTTAACAAATATCTATGGGAGTAGAGAAGAAGATTTTCTAAGATTTAATACATTTTTACTATATGGCCATATTGGCCCCACCCTAGAGCCTGAACCCCTGACCCAGGGGCCATGAATTTCACAATTTTGGTAGAGGGCTTCATGGACATCATAACCATGCAATCAGGTTTTTCCTGGGAGTAGAGAAGAAGATTTTTGAAAATTTGACTGTTTTTTGCATATTTGGCCCCACCTGTGGCACCCTGGTGGTGGTAGAGCCACCAATTTCACAATTTACATTCCTCTTACCATAAAAATGCTTCACACCAAAAATGGGAACAATTGGCCTTGTAGTTTTTAAGAAGAAGTTAAAAATGTAAATTGTTAACGCACGACGCACGACGACGGACGAAAACAGATAGCAATAGGTCACCTGAGTTTACTCAGGTGAACTAATAATACTAAAGATAACTTATTTAGCAGTAAACAAAAAACCTATAAAATGATAAAGTTCATGTGTTTAATTCATCATAACGCAATTTTTACTTTCTTTACGTCATATGAGTTTTTCGAATTTAAACAAAGTAAACAAAGATATATAAAAAAATATTGACAACATATTTTATTAGAATCAAACACCTACTTCAACTTACTTATGTATCAAGAACTTAACGCTAACCGCTACACCATGGAATCACATGTTTTAATCCATTTAAATAACAAACTCAATTTAGTATTGCGCAAACATAATTCGGTCTTGGCCATTTAATGGTCATCTTGAAAATTGAAGGAAGAAAATTTGCTTTTTACCATAGAATGGGTCTTGGTACCATTTTTTGAAAATTGAAAAAGATAGACATTTACATGTTTTATCAGTATACCTTCTTAAAATAATGGTATGATGACCCACTCTATAAAAAACTGTAGTCTGAACATCCGATTTCATTAGCATTTTGTTGCTCAATTAGCATATACATATTTCGATGTCTTAATATCAATTAAATTTGAAGTTAAATTTTTTAAGGTTTTGGCAATACTGAATGCAAATGATTACATATGTTTAATAAATGTAACGAAAGTGATATTTCTATGAAAAAAAATTGTGGGTTTTTCAAATGGACCTTAGGTGGTTTTATGCCTCGGCTTATTCCCCCACGTTCTTACTATGGTTACTTTATCTAATCGGAAGTATGAAGACTTCGCGTACAATTTTGTTGAACACGTGTTCTCAGGTAAGCTATAGTTTTTAGCAATCACGAATTAATTCATTTCAAAACTAGATGTGTCGTAACGCCACAAATGCCCCGCAGGCGGCAAAAATTTCAAATGCCCAATTTAGTATAACATTTGTTTGATTACAGAAGAAGTTATAAATCCCTGAAAATTATTAATTTTCATTTAAGTTCAAGAGGCATAAATCTCTTAAAAATCATTCGACTAGAACCAAATTCAAACTTGACCTGTATTTTCTAATAAATCAACTTTATATAAAATATCAACTTTATATATGCATCACATCAAAAGTTAGCGAGCGGAAACATAGAATTTCCCTTTTTTTAAAGTTCAAGAGGCATAACTCTGTCAAAAATCATCGGACCAAACCAAATTCGTACTCGACCAGTATTTTCTAGTAAAGAACCAACATATGAAATATTGTGATGCAGATGGGACTCTGTTTACCCTTATCTTTTATATAATGTGTTATCTAGTTTTACCCTGTCCTTGTAATCCCGTTTCTACGCGGGCTATCGGAAGTTTAACGTCAAATAAACTTACTGCTAGTTCGCGTGTCTTTTTCTCTCAATAATCACCATTTACTGTGGTGCTTCGAACCTGAAGCATTACAACTGGCGTCAGAAGCGGGATCCGGGCGTCAAATACAACGCCGACGGATTTCATAGCTGTTTTTAACAGTTACAGTGTTGGACAAGCAACACGCCGAGTTCGACACAGCGTGTTGGTAATGTACGGGGGCATTGAGTGGGAGTATCTCGAGGTAACAAGTCGATTAAATAATTATTTCTAGTCAAAATTCATCACGTTGTATGTTCTATTCTGTTCATTTTGGCTCAACAACAGAGTAAAACGCACTGCAAAAATTGTAAACATTGGTACAGGGTGTCCTCAAAGTAAGTACCGTATTTTCACTTCCTGTTAAAAACACAGGAAGAGGCTCGCAGCATTCCTGTGCTATTGTCTGATAGTAAAAGGGCTAGGTTTGAACAAGCTCAAGAAAACAATTCACCCATTGTCTTTCTGTCCAAGCGCGGAGCATCCACAAAAGAACTTGTTGACCTGCTTCTGCAAAAGCTTTCCCTCCTTCTAAAAGAGTACAAGAAAGTAATAACAGTCTATTTCTTGGTTGGTACCTGCGACATAACTAAGAAACAAGGTAAATACATACAGATCCGTGGAAAAGCAACAGACGTTATCCCAGCTATCGTAGAGGAATTACACAGAGCCAAGGACTTTATACTGAGTCAGAACTGCAGGATTAAATTTATAGGAGTACCTGTCTATCTAATTTCATTATACAACGACATCAAGGGACACCGAAACCTAACTGTCTTCCTTGACTCGGACACAAAGGTAGAGTCACAAGTAGACCTTCTCAATCAGCACATTGAGCAAATCAACCTGCAACTGGGTAGGAATACCCTGAAGTTTAACGCTAATTTTGCGAGACACCCGACGAGGAAAGAAGCGATATTTTTCGAACTTTTGCCAGACGGATTACATCCAGGGTGTTTGCTAGCACAGAAGTGGTTACGACGGTTGGAACTAGATATTGTTAGTTAGTGTTACCCCCCAGAAGATACTGTGAAAGTTGACGAGCAGGAATCCCTGGCATTTCAACACAATGAGTGACTCGGAAGAGAATGGGAACAACGTAAAGAGAGGCAATGAAGGAGCTGCAGACAGTGAAGTAAGTTCGGAGAAGGCAGATGACAGCAGCTGGCTACATAGGACACTTGAATCGTTCAGTTTCTCATTTGACGAATGCAGCGAGAAGTGTTTATGCGGACAATGCATGAAATGAAAGAAACTATAAATCAAGAAATTGCCAGACAACATGCTCAATTTCAGCAGTTTCTTGAGATTCAAAGGAACAAATCATTGAAGCAGTCAGGACCCCTTTGTTTGTTTCCACTCCTATGTCACCATCACGTTCGGGGATGATGCGTACCGGCCAGAATCCAACATTCAGCGACTATGACTACCCCTCAAACCCGAGGTCACATGCGACTTCCGGGTGAACACATTCATCTCAACAATCCTCCTCAGCCAACCAGCCAAGTAATGAAGGTAAACCAGGGGACCATTGACAGAAGGTGGTCAGGATGACATTGACGTGTTTTTGGTTCCATTTGAGAGAATAGCAGAAAGATATGCTTTGTGAGAAATAGAAAAAATAGACAGACTTAATGAGAGTCTTAAGGGTAAAGCAATGTGGTATGTTTGCTCCCTACCAAGGGCTATGACAGCTAATTACAGATCCATGCGTGAAAGCCTCACTAAGCGATTTGGTCGAAAGGACCCCCCTTCCACTTTGCGCAGGAAACTAGCTTTAATGAGGCAGAGAGGTGAATCTAACGATGAATTTGGGGAAGAAGTGCGCCGTTTAGTCACCCAAACATACCCTGGAACGGATTTGGAAATGCAGGACCAGCTAGCTACACAGGCTTTCCTAAGAGGTTATCGCAACTCCAGGATTGCATTTGATGTGCTTAACAAGGCTCCCAAGACGCTGAATGCTGCAATAGAGATGGTTACCTGACAAGAACATAATTACCGGGCCACTGTGGGTCGGGATTATGATCAGCTGAAGAAAGAGAGGACAAAGCGTGTTACCTGGATAGACGAGTCTGACGACAACTCGTCAATTGAGGAGGATCAGGAAGTTCTGAATGCGCAAAGAGTGCAAAGGCCTACATATGTAACAATTGACCAGCTTGACAACCGGCTTAAAAATTAGAATATCGCCTAAAAAAGAGTCAAGAACAGGAAAAGGCAAAGCGTGAGCATTTGTTCAAGGACTTAGAAAGTAGATGCTTCCAGTGCGGACAAACTGGACATTTTAAAAAATAATGTAGAACCAGGTTTCAAGCAGGTAGACCACAAGAAAAAAACATAGAGCCTGTAAAGGAGGAAACCTTAGAGAAAATGGACAAAATTAAGTGCACACGGCTTTACTTTGCAGGAAAGGGTATCGTCATACCAGTCACTGTAAATGACACTGAGGCCAATGGTGTGGTATACACAGGGGCTGTTGCTACTGTCATTTCCTCTGACTTTGCCAGTGTTGCTGGGATTGACACTAAAGGCTGCAAGAAGGCATGCTTACTGAATGCTGAAGATAGGGCAGAGATGACTGCTTTTGGAAGTGTCACTGCGACGCTCCAAATTGGCAGTCATACCACAAGTTGGCGTGTCTATGTAGCCCCATAGACTCAGTTCTGATTGAAATTGATCTTTTGGATACCCTTGATGCTGTTATATACACGAGGCAGGAAAATCTTCGAATTGGAAAGGAGATTATCTCGGGCACCCTGAGTTGTGAAGGAAGTGTACCTGCCTGTAGCGCTGTTCTAGTGCTTGAGAACTGCTGGGTACCATCAGAGAGTGAAAGGATTATTATAGGTCGGGTGCAGGTACCTAGAACTGGAACTCCAGGTGTTTTAGACAGTTGTGATGATGAACTTCCAAGTGGCATCCTTGTTGGATCCTGTCTGGTTAATATGGAAAGCAAGGTTCCTCTACGGGTACTTAATGTAAGAGACCAAAGAGTTCGCCTTTTTAAGGGAATGCATTTAGGAAAAGTTACTGAAGCCACTGATGAAATACAACATGTTTTTGCAAGGAGAAATAGCTGCTGGAAAAAGTCTTTTTGATTCAAGTGGAAACATAAGGGAATGTGTGCCTAATCACCTTTTAGATCTTTTAGAAAAGTCCTCTAAAGGTATGACTCAACTTCATCGCCAAGCCCTTACAAAGTTGCTTTGTGAATATGAGGATGTATTCTCTAGGGAAGAGTATGACCTTGGTACTTTTACCGCTATCAAGCACAGCATTGACACTGGAAATGCCAAGCCAATAAGGCAGCCTGCATGCCGAACTCCTTTTAGTTTTCAGGCAGAGGAGGCAAAATACTTACAGAAGCAAATGGATGCAGGAGTTGTTGTACCATCATGTTCTGCATTGGCATCCCCGGTGTTCTTGGTGCGTAAGAAAGATGGTGGAGTGCACTGGTGTGTGGACTACCGGAAGGTGAATGAGGCCACTCAGAAAGATGCCTACCCACTGCCAAAGATAGAAGAGTGCCTTGACACTTTGAGCGGTTCAAAACTATTTTCTACTCTTGATCTGCTAAGTGGATATCATCAGTTTGAGGTTAACGAAAAGGACAGACCAAAGACGGCATTCATCACAAAGCATGGGTTGTTTGAGTACACACGAATGCCTTTCGGGCTTTGCAATGCGCCTTCCACATTTCAGAGGGGCATGGAACTAGTGCTGAAAGGGCTTCAGTGGGTTACCCTTTTAATCTACTTAGACGATGTAATCATTACAGGAAAAACATTCAAAGAGCATTTGAATAATCTTGGGGAGGAGTTATCTAGATTCCGCGAGTTTGGACTGAAGCTAAAGCCAACTAAATGCAGCTTATTTAGAGAAGAGATTTTGTTTTTAGGCCACGTTGTAGGCAAGGATGGAGTGCGTCCCAACCCTTCGCTAATTCAGGATGCGGAAAATGGCCTGTACCACAAAATCTTAAAGAGCTTCAAGCATTCCTAAGACTTACAAATTACTATCGCAGGTTTGTTCAAGGTTATGCTGATATTGACCGATCCTTGCACAATTTAACTCGCAAAGGGGTGACCTATTATTGGGGAGCAGAACGGGTAATGGCTTTTTGGTGCACTTAAAAAGGCTTTGACAACAGCACCGATTCTTGCATATCCGCTTGAAGAAGGTAGAATGATCCTCGACACTGATGCTTCTAACTTTAGCATTGGGGCTGTGCTGTCCCAGGAACAAGGTCAGGTTGAGAGGGTTATCTCATACTCAAGTCGGCGCTTGGGCCCAATACAGGAGCGCTTTTGTGTCACTCGACGGGAGCTTATAGCAGTAGTTGCATTTTGTCATCAATACAAGCATTATTTACCTGGAAGACAATTCCTCCTTAGGACTGACAATGGCAGTTTGGCATAACTGTTCAGATTCAAAGCACCCCAGGGCCAGCTAGCAAGGTGGTTGGAAGAACTAAGCAAATACTCCTTCGTAATTCAACACAGAGCAGGAAAGTCACATGGCAATGCTGATGATTTGTAAAGGCGAAATGAAGAAGCTTGTGATTGCTACAATGCTAGAAAGTGCGCTGAGTCTTTACCATGTGGAGGCTGCAATTACTGCAAAAAGGTTGAGGTTCACAAATGAAGTTGATTTTGTTGTTCCACTGACAACTCGGCGAGTGATTCAACCAGAGCAACCGGAACCAGATTGCAATTGGATGGAAAGTTATAACATGAAGGTTGCCCAAGCTGAAGATAAAGAGGCCCAACTTTTGATAAGGTGGCTAGATGAAGAGAAACCAGCACACTCGGAACTGCGACTCATGGATCTAGCTATGCGATTTTACTATTCATGCATCCAGCAATTTCGCATGGTCAAAAGAGTGCTTTACTACGAGTGGCTAGATGACTTTGGCTCACGGTGACCCTCAGGGAGACTCTTGACCATGCAACATATATCGAAAAGCTCAAGAGCGCTTTAGACACTGCCCATAGTGTTGCAAGAAAGTCGCTTCATAAATGTGATCAGAAGCAGAAACGTTCACATGATGTTCGACTTTTCAACAATCAGTACGAGATAGGCGATCTTGTTAATGTCAATAAAATGACAAAAAGTCGCGAAGTGCCCAAAATTGCAACATGTATGGGAAGGACCGTTTGTTATTGTAAAGAAATATGGTCCTGTGCTCTATGAAGTTCAAGGGAGGAAAACCTCTCCTGTTGTTCACCATGACCGAGTAAAAGCTTACAAATCTGATTTTGTGTCAGGATGGGTCACAAGGTTTAGCCTCTTCGACCAATCAAACACCCGGTCTATGGAGACCATTAGTGAACTGGATAACGAACAGGACGTAGCGCCAGCCACAAATGGTAAAGATTCCAAGCCTATTTGCGTCAATGCGCCTGACCGAGATTTGACTCTGGGCAGTGAGGAAACACCAAGTGGATTTCAGCGGACTCGAGCAGGGCTACACATTAAACCACCTGATTGGCTTGACCTTTAAGGGACTTAAAGGAGCCTGGAGGAGGCAGTGAAATGCAGATGGGACTCTGTTTACCCTTATCTTTTATATAATGTGTTATCTTGTTTTACCCTGTCCTTGTAATCCCGTGCAGTTTTTATCAAATAAACTTACTGCTAGTTCGCGTGTCTTTTTCTTTCAATAATCACTATTTACGGTGGTGCTTCGAACCTGAAGCATTACAATATCAGCTTTTTATACGCATCTCTTCCAACGATAGAGAACAGAAACTGAAAATTTCTCATTTTTTTTCTAAGTTCAAGAGGCTTAACTCCATATATAAAATTTGAGTTGAATGTGTGCAACGGCTGTTGGGATTATGATCGGAAAGTGAATGATGACGGTATGACAGACAGACGGAATGACGGAACAGGGTGACACTATATGCCCACGGCCATTTCATGGCGGGGGCATATACAAAAAATCATAATCAAATATATATGTAAATTAAAAAGATGAAAATATGACAAATTATTCGTATTTAAAAACTCGTTAAGATTGTTTAACGAGCTACAGTGCTTAAACAATGGACAACAGTATAAAGAAATGAACAAATAAACATGCAAAATAACTAATTTAACTGGTATATAAAATCGTGGTACGAACTTTTACATCAAACACAACAGGATAATTCTTAAACATTAGAGTCATTGGATATAAATATAATTTGAGTTTTAACAGAAATGTTATCTGAGGGTTAACATAAAAGTATAAAATGTGACACTATACCCTGTAGATAACTGTTCGTCCCGAAGTAGATGGTGACGTGATGAATGCTGTGGATGCTTGTCAGGTCCACCCACCAGGTGACGGTTTCTCTCCTTTGTGATACAGCACATTGACCACTTATCGTACGCAGGTCTGACTTACGTCCGTCTACAGCGTTACTGGCGTCATATCTGTCGCTACCTTGGAAGAATTGGTTCTGTAGGTATGCTGGTTTGTTGAGGGCGACATTGACTGTGAAAATATACACACAGTGTACTCAGAGTGTAATTCTCGGGTTGTATAAAATCATGGTAACTATATAGTATATGTATAAACATAATTCTAAAAAATAAATTTTGACATAGGGAAATACATTATTATTTACAATAAGTATGCTGCCATGCTTAAACATCTTGAATGAAGCGTCAGGTGGTTTTGAAAACTCAATATTTAGATTGATTAATTAGTTTGTATATTCTAAATGTTAACCCCTTATGCGTAATTTTTAATTTGGTCAATTGATGCATTTGTGTAATTGGTTTGACCGCTTGCTCTGTGAAACGCAGTAACGCCATTACAAAGTAAAGGAACAAATATGTACACAAATGTAATTAAATATTAATTTTTGGGATGTGTACATGTGTGCGATGGTCAGCATACTCAGTTAAATAATTAACTATGAAGTCATGTGTTTAAAAACTTTTTAAAATCCGATCTGGTGGAATTATACTCTCAGTTATAGAAAACTTAGCCAAGCATGTAAAAATCATTAAAACTGATTGCAAAAATGTCTTATGGTTCAAAGTTAAACAAACTTCTTTTAAACTATGACGAGAATTTATTATGTGGAATCGTTTATATCCCCCCCCCCCTCTTGAATGTAGTAGATTTTCTTCCCTTGAATGTTTTATTGAATTAGAACAGGAACTTATCAATATTGCAAAAGATTCTATGTAAATACGTTTACTCGGTGATTTTAATGCCCGTGTTGGTTGTTTACGAGATTATGTTATATCTGATGATTTTTTAACGCAAATGAATATGGGTGAAGATTTTTATAATACTGATAGAGCAGTCCGCTCACAAGTTTTTCAATTGTCAATTATACCACTTGAACGTAATGTGCAAGACTCTCATGTAAACAATTTCGGGTATAAACTTATAGATTTTTGTAAAAACAATGAACTCTAATTTGTAAATAACCGTATCGGCAATGTTAAACATACAGGTGGTACTACATATAAGAACAGTAGCACAGTCGACTACGTTTTATCCAGTGTACATATGTTTGCTTTTTACCAAGATTTCGACATTGTAGAATTTAATAATTTATATTCAGATGTTCATAATCCAATTTCTTTTACTGTTTCAAGTTGTAACCTTCGTATGATACCACAGGTAAAATTCAGCCATGTGTAAAATTATGGTCTCAGGATAAAGCTAAGAACACTGTGCCGGATAATTATGCCAGTGCCAAGGTGGCATTTTTGAACCCGTCTAAGCTGCATATATCGAAAAATTCAATTATGCCATATGATAGACCATTGCTTAAAGAGTTTACAACCACCTTTGTGATCAAAGTATCTCACCTGTCAGGTGAGATATTTACCTTTCAAAACTAAATTCCTACAGGAAAATAATTTTTCCCATAGGAAAAACAGTATTCCTATAGAAATTTACAAATTTCCTATTGGAATACAAGAACTTCCTATAGGAATTTCAATTCCGATAGGATTTGGTAAAAATCCGATAGGAAATTTTAATTTCATATAGGAAAACTACCTGTCTAAGTCAAATTCCTACAGGAAATAGCTTTCTCCTATAAGAAATATAATTCCTATTGGATTTTCAGAAAATCCTATAGGATTGTTAATATTTCCTGTAGGAGAATCGTTTCTCCTATGGGAATGATCATTTTCCTATGAGATATTATTATTTAAAGGTAAATATCTCACCTGTCAGGTGAAACAATCTAAATACAAAAGTGGTTATATACTCTCTAGACAATGGTCTATCATTTAGTATATACAGATTTTTCCGAAACTGCATCTTAAGCGGGTGCAAAAATGCCACCTTGGCACTGGCATAATTATCCGGCACAGTGTTTAAGGACTTTTTTCATAACATCAATACCGCGGCCGTCAATGCTATTGAACACATCTTAGATGACCTAGTCAGAGGAACGCGTGACTTCAATCAAGACAATATTTCTGATATAACGTGATATTTGTGATGTTTTCTTTAACGCTGCTAAGGAAACATTTTGGTGTTATTTATCCACAATTTAAACATGTAAGACGCAATAAACCGTGGTTTAATCACGAATGCAGATCCGCACGCAAAAAATTCCACTCAGTCACACAGAGTTATTCTAAATGTAAATCTGCCGAAAACAAAGAAACTCTAAAATCAGCGAACAAAACTTATAAAAACATAATGGATAAATGTATTAAAAACCATAAGTCGGAATTAATTGAACAACTAGTGAACTTGCATTCTGATAATTCTAAAGATTATTGGAAAATCCTTAATGCAGGAAGTAAATACAATTCGAGCGCTGTAGATATTAATAATATGTTCGAGTTTCTGAAAGATATGAATGAATGCGAAGTCGATGACGATAATGAAAGTCAACCAGATGTGATTACCGAGGTTGACGTTTCGGATACATATAACTTTCTGAACCTTCCTATTAGCGACGAAGAAATTTTAGAAGCGGTTAAGAACGCAGCATAGTTAAGTTGTCCCGGAGCTAAAATACGGGTGAAAAACGATATTTTTTTAATCAACAAAAATTTACTTTGACCGGGAGTATTCCTTAAAATCTAAATTACATATATTTACAATAATGTTAAACATTATTTTTGATGCATTTTTTTGACGTCATGTGTACTTCGTTGTCACGTGACTTGCTGTCCTAACATTGCAAATTTTCTAAATAAATCGCATCGGCGCAGGTGATTAATGACATTTTTTCATAAATATTTTAAAGAAAAATCCTTTGTTTTGTCATATACGTTGATGTTCTTGCTTGGCATTGAAATAGATATTTCGTTTATTAAAGATATTGGAAAAACACTTCGCCGAATCATCAAAATAAAGCACATTTTTACTAATTGAAAGCGATTTACTTAAAATTGGGGTAAATCCGTTGGTTTCCCAAGCATGATTCACATTGGTACTTATATTCTCTACCAATTTAACGTAAAATATTCTTAAATATCCTTAACATACCTGCGAAACTTAAAAACAACTAGTAGACTAATTGTTCTCGAACAATTAGAGGTCTTTCCACCTATATTATTTTTATGCTTTGTTTCAATATAATTAATTAAACATTTTATCTGCATTACTGAATAAAACAAGGTTAAAAACTTAAAATATGCTATTTTTTATGGTTTGACCTTGACCTTTGACCTTTATGTTATTTTGATCAGACAAGGTAGACGCTTCCATCCCAAGTAGTCCGAAGTCTTTACGATAAATAATAAAAAAGTTGGAAGTGATTTTATAGAATATTGAATACATTCAGGGGCAATAACTACTAGAAGGAGGCCTCGGATCCTTTCGGTATAAATAGATAGAAGAACCCTCTAAGTGTACTGAAGACATTGGTAAAAGTTCCAAGTCACTATCTCTTATGGTTTCAGAGGAGTAGCGATAACAAGCATTTCGAACAATAGGGGCAATAACTCTGTTATTATTCAAAGGTATGAGCCAAGGGGCTAAATTTTAAAATGTCTTAAGATGTCCTACTACATCCATGAAAAAGTTTTTCTCTACCATCCTTAACAAAAAAGATCTAAAAACTCATTAATTAACAGATTTTCAAATGACCTTGACCTTTGACCTTTATGTTTTTTTTTCGGCCAAGGTAGACGTTTCCATCCCAAGTGGTCCGAAGTCTCTACGATAAATAATAAAAAAGTTGGAAGTGATTTTATCGAAATTCAAATACTTGCAGGGGCAATAACTAATAGAAGGGGGTCTCGGATCCTTTTGGTATTAGTAGATTGAAGAACCCTCTAAGTGTACTGAAGACATTGGTAAAAGTTCCAAGTCTCTATCTCTTATGGTTTCAGAGGAGTAGCGATAACAAGCTTTTCGTATACAAGGGCAATAACTTTTAAAGTTCTTGGGGTCATTAGGCACAGGGTCATTTGGTATCATAACTTTCAATGTTCAATCACATAAAGAAAAATTTGTTTCAATATCTCTTCAAATAAAAAAGTTTTCCCGTGGAAAATAGAGGAGAAAAATAATAATAAAAAACATAAGAAATACAAAAGGTCTTTCACCTGAAAGGTGGAAAGACCTAATAAATCACCAGGACATGATTTAGTAATTAATGAACACATTTCCACAACAGTTACAATATTTCTATCAGTCTATAGGAAATTATTTAATTTAATTTACTATAGAGGTTTTGTACCAGACGAGTGGGTAATAATTAAACCTATATTTAAGAATAAGGGCGACCCCACCCAGCCAGAAATTTCAGACCAATAACATACTTAGCTGTCTCGGCAAATTATTTACTTGTATTTTGAGCAAACGTTTAAAGACGTACGCATCTGAAATTAACCTCATCACTAGAAGTCAGGCAGGTTTTAGGAAAAATCATTTGACTCTGGACCTTATTCTAACTCTTCAATTTTTATCATACACTTTACTCAGTAGAAAGAAAAAAATATCGTGTGCTTTTGTTGACTTTAAACAAGCATTTGATACCGTCTAGATCTGGAGAAATGGTCTCTGGTATAAACTACTAGATAATGGAATAGGGGGAAATGATATGCTTTTATACGAAATATGTACAAAGGAATTAAATCTAAGATATGTATGAACGGTATGTCATCCGTTTTTTCTGTTGTAATATAGGTGTACGTCAAGGAGTAAATTTATCTCTTTTTTTATTTTCTATTTACATTACCGACCTAGAAGATTTTTTATTAAATAAAAATATTGTTGGATTACAAAGGATTTGCTCTTCAATTGAAGATGAGTTGATGTTATACTTGAAACTTTGCCTGTTATTTTATGCGGACGATACGGTTATCATGACCGAGACCGCTGATGTTCTTCAGAAAGCCCTAGATGAATTCCATGTGTATTGTTCCCAATGGAAACTAAATGTCAATGTAGAAAAATCAAAGATATTAGTTTTTTTCAAAAGGCCCTAAGCCTAAAAATATATTTTATTATAATATTAACGTTGTTGAAATTGTGAGTGAATTCAAATATTTGGGTATTGTATTTTCCAGAAGTGGATCTTTTTGTAAAGCCAAAAAGCACTTAGTCGATCAAGCACAGAAATCTATGTATAGTATTATTAGAATAATAAGACTCTTTAATCTACCCACAGAACAACAATTTAATTTGTTTGACAAAGTAGTAGTACCGGATTTGCTCTATGGTTGTGAAATTTTGGGTTACGAGAATATAGATATAATCGTATTTCCCACCGCTTTGATGGCGAGATAGTCGGGGAAAACGATAAGAATCACCAACAACTTACCGGGTAGGCGTCAAATATCTTTATATAAGTATGATAGCTTCTATCTTGTAAAACAACGTGTGTCTTGCAATCCGCAGACGACAGAGAATCTCTATTGCGCATGGGCGAATTCATCCGGTGCCTGATGAACTCGCCCCGCACTTACAATAGTGGGTAAAATCACCACACTCCCCCCGATTTTAAAGACAAGCCCCCCGCCATTACAAAAATAGAGATACATACATAAATACATTTTTAACCCATGTGATTGACAATACTGTTGTGTTTAACTAAAACATGTGATTTACCATTACTTTTACACAAATTTAAGAAAATTTAAGATATTAACAGTTCATAAATCACGACAAATGAAAAAGTTAGAACAGTCACTGTCAATCACTCAATCATAGGCAACGGCTGTCCGGAAACCAAACAGGATGATCTCAGGCAATGGTGTACGTCGTCTCTCCAGGTGGTCCATGGTCCATCATCTAAAGCGATCAAAAACTTTCGTTCATCTTTACTACTATCTATTAGGGAATCTATTAGGGAACACTCAGGGCAAATATACCGAGGTATCCTTTGGGCAATTTCTGCAGTAACACCCACACATTCCGGATGAAACCAGTCTCTACAGGAATCACATTGTACCATTAACCCCTTCGGATTTTGTTTTTTACACACATAATATGACTTCTGTACCTTTTTCTGTCCCCGCTTTGGCGGTTTTGCGACAATAGCTTCATCGTGCTTAGTAATACCTTTAGAATGAGACCTTGTACCCCTGAATGGTCCATCAGGCTGTTTCCCAAGTCTCTCCTCAGTGGCAATATCAGCAGTCTTTGGCGGAAGTGTTATTGCACGATCCGCCAGCACTTACCTCATCATCTGGATGATCATCCAGGTCACTTGGCGACTTACTTTGCACTGATTTCATATAGTCTACCAACCACTTCGGCAGTTTCCATGCATCACATTTCTTAAGTTTGTCATGATGCATGACCTTGACCTCCCGACGTGATTTCACTGCAAAAACTGTGTCGGACTTTGCTTCCACTATGATACCTGGGCCCATCCACATTGATTCTACCTTCTTCCCTGCGTTCCGGCGCCAGTACACAGCATCACCTACTTTAAATTGGTGTTCTCTGGCTCTGATGTCATAATCCCGTTTCATTGTTTTTTGTGCGGCCTTTAACCTTTCACTGGCAATCTCATGTGACTTTTGCAAATTTTCTTGCAAATCACCTATCCACTTCTTCTTCCACCCCAGTTTGAAAATCATTTTAATCTGGGGGTCGATACAGGATAGTTGCGGGCACATTGACTTCTGTACCAATCATCAGTTTGCTTGCTGTGTACCCAGTATGCCTATTGATAGCAGACCTCAAAGCACCTGCTAATGGACCCAAGTATTGATCCCAGCTCTTAGGACAGTCATCAATGTAACAGCGTACCGCGTCCATAAGCGTGCGGTTGTAACGCTCAACCTGGCAATTCCCTGATGGTCTGTACGGTGTTGTCCGCGTTTTATGGATCCACAGGGTCTCGCACATTTTCCGGAATAGCTCACTCTCAAAGTTTCTACCCTTATCTGTAAACACTTCATACGGGTACCCGAACCTTGAGAAAAATTCATTGATGGCAGCTCTTGCGGTCACTTCCGCTGTCTGCGATGGTAGTGGGACACACTCCACCCACTTTGTAAAGCTACCCACCATTATGAGTATGTATTCGTTTCCGTTCTCTGTGCGAGGTAATGGTCCAAGGAAATCAAGATGAACTTTTTCCATTGGACTACCTGCTTGATAACTCTTCAAAGCAGAGCGATTTGGCAATGGACCCCTTTTATTTTTACAACAGACATCACATGTGAGAACATAGTTCTTCATGTCTGCGACCATCCGCCACCAATAAAAATTCGGCTTTAGCCTCTCTTTCGAGCGTTGAATACCTTGGTGTCCTGATGAAGGAATGTCATGGCACAAGTACATCACTTCTTCACGCAAAGCTTTAGGCACAAGAAGTCGCAGGGCATCTTTCTCCTCAGCGGATTTCCGCCAAATTACGCCCTTATCATCCAACATGAAACAATCCCTCTCAAAAACATAACACTTTTCTTCAGGGCTAGAAGTCATCAACTCACTCTCACTTGGCAAAACTCCAGACTCAAAATATGCTCGAAGGATAGTCAATGCCTTATCAGCGCTTTGCAGCTTAACCATGTCTTCTGCAGAATAGGAAGACAAAGATATCCCTTCTCCAGCTGCCTGGTCGGTATCCTCCGACGAACGCTTGGTGCGCCTTGCCTTGGCAAGCTGACTCACTGACTTGTCCTCTCCAGGTGTATTTATCTCTACTGAGCTGTCGTTTCTTTCCTTTGTAACAACTGACTCACTGACTTGTCCTCTCCAGATGTACTTATCTCTACTGAGCTGTCGTTCCTTTCCTTTGTAACAACTAACTGCACTGAAGGAAAATCTGCATTGACCTGACTTGTGTTGTAAGGCTCGAAGGGACCTGATGCCAGCAACACTCTATTCTGTGGCCCTAAAGGTTTCATACCATTATCATAACCCTCATCTGCGATGGAACCCTCCGCAAACATCTGGGCTAAAGGTATCACATCATCAATCTCTGTACTGAAATTATGCCATCGCTCGTGAGCTCTCTGACAATATTTACATCCTCCACAAGGCAAGTCTTTCAGCTGAATTTGTGAAGAATAGCTCTGACAACTATCTGCAATGTCCCGCGACAGAGCGTCAGCATTTACATGCTTTTTACCAGACCGATGGACTATCCGCATATTGTATTGAGGCATCTGTGTCAAGAATGAAATGCCCTGTGCCTGTTGGTATTGCTAACACAGATGGCTTCAGCAGTAAATTAATCAGCTTATCAAATGCTTCTTGTTGTTCCGCTTCCCACTGGAACCCTTTCTTTCCAGTCAAATCATACAAAGGTGCTGCAATTTTAGAGAAATGCGGAATGTAGCTCCTGTGATAGTATGCAAAACCGAGAAATCTCTCGACTGCTTTCACATCCTTTGGTATGGGCCATTCCCGTACTGCCTCTAAATACCGATTTCCCATCTCGACACCATCTTGGCTTACTGTGCGCCCCAAAAATTCTACTTTAGGGCGAAATAACTCAAATTGTCTAAATGCTCTTGTTCAATTTTGCCCCACTAGCACATCATCCAAGAATGCAAGAGCAATTTTCCAGTTAAGGCGGTGCAACACTAAATTGATTACTCTGGCAAATGTTGCAGGGGCGTTACATAAACCGAACCCCATCCGCGTGAATTCAAAGAGTCCATACTTCGTGATGAAGGCAGTTTTCTTCATGTCATCTGGATATATCTTAATTTGCCAGTAAGCTGCATTAGCATCAAGCTTGGAAAACCATTTGTTTCCTGATACGGTATCCATACATTCCTCTATTAGTGGCAAAGGGAAACTATTTTTGATTGTGACTTTGTATTGTGCACGATAGTCAACGCACCATCTCACGCGTCCGTCCTTTTTACGCACAAGCAGTGGAGCAGCGGCCAAGTCTGAAGTAGAAGGCTGGATTACCCCAGCTTCTAACATTTTATCCAAATGGCCTTCCTCCTTTACCTGAAAAACTGCAGGAGTGCGGCGCATCCGCTGCTTAATGGGGCGTGCATCGCCAGTGTCGATACGATGCTCAATCTCTACAAAATTGCCCAAATCTAAATCACTGACTGCGAAACTATCTACAAACTCAGTTACAAGGCTGACTGCTTCCTGGCGGACTTCCGCCGGAGCATTTTCCTTCAGATCTCTGATAAGCGAGCTGCCATGCTCACAATCCTTTTGCCCTTCTGTTGAAACCCGACGCCCTGAAGCCTCACTGTTTTTGACTGCACAAGCTGCTGTCGCTTTTCCAACAACACTTCCTGTTTTAACAATATGACTGTGGTCAGTCATATTCATGACACACACCTTGCCCCTAATCCCAGAAGCATTGAAGTCCTGGAAGCAACAATACCCATTGGAAAAACATTGGCTGGTTCAATGATAAAATCTGGCATCTCATTAGCCAAATCACATTCTATCACTTGAGCAGTATGCGGTGGAATCCGCACCCGACGAGATGATACAGCGTTTAGCACAAACCAGTCAACACCATTTGACATTTCAATCATGCCTGGTACCCGTTTGACTCTCAGAGCTCCTGTCTCACAGGAAATTTGTGCACCATGTGACCTAAGGAAATCAATTCCAAGCAACATTTCATCCTGTAAGGGACCAACATAAAGTGGATGAACAAACCTATATCCCCCAACTGTAATCTCAACCTTTCCCAAAAATTGAGCACGCATACCAGTTCTCTCACCCGCGAGTCTAATATTTGACTCCTCAACAATGTGTGGCTTGGGTTACATTGAGTCGTAAACCTGTTGTTGTTGTGATACTATTGTATCACTGCGGCTGTGTCAACTGTGGCATTCACATCCATACCCGCAATTCCAACCAACACATGCCATGCCCCTGAACCATCACCCTGATTACCAGACTGAACAGATGGTATAACATGTGAAGCACTAACAGATGGGTCTTCTGCAAATGTAACCCGACCCCTCGTGGTCGGTGGTGAAAAAGAAACATTTGACTCAATGTGCTCTGTATTTTTAATAGGTGGGTTTGGGGGGACAGCATAATTGTTACGTGAACGTTGCGGACAGTTTCGCCTCATGTGACCTGGCTGCTTACAACTATAACAAATTATTGGCCTTCTATCCCCCTGACGACCCGGACTATTAACACCACAAGATGGCATTGGGCTGCGGCGTTGGCCCGCGTTTTGTCTATCTGCAGCATTACTAGACCTATCTATTGGACGCCCCCTTGACACATGCTCAGGTGAACGATTTTCTACAGGTAATACTGACCTTGGGTACTTAACTTCGTTTGGGACTGACCTAACAGCCCTTTGGCGACGAGCAATTGCACGACGACTCAACTGGAATGTCTTAATCCTCTTAATAGCCTCCTCTAGGGTATCTGGCGGGCGGTCAATTAATTGCTGACCCGCCTCACAGTCTAGGCATCCTAAAGCAAATCTCATTCAACTGTTCCTGAAAAATTTCAGGCGAGGTCCCACCCCCAAAGGCTTTCTGGGCTAAGTCCATTACTCTATCACCCTATTGTTCTATTGGCTCTTCAGGTTTCTGAGTAATCGAATTAAACTCTAACTGGGAAGCTGCCAGCAGAGAAGTTTTACCAAACCTCTCCTCCATGCGAAGTATAACCTCTTGGAAAGTAAGTGTAGTACCCCTGCGGCGCAAAATGTCAAAATACTTCAAAGCCACCCCCTCTAGTGTCAACCTAAGTGCAAACAAACAATCTGGATCACACCAACCATGATATTCTGCAATGGTTGAAAACTTTGAGTAGAATGGACCCCACTCTACATCCCCATTATACTTGACACCCTTTACCTCAGTGGGAATACTCCGACTTATTCCAGTTCTACTACCTGGAGGTATAAGACTGGGTAACTAAGATTTGTGAGTGCTAGACAATATAGGACTAGGGGTACTCCCTGACTGCCATACATTTGACATGACTGGCATCCTACTCTCATGCATACCTGCAACTGGTTGTCCAGACAAAGTTCCTTGATAATGCGACATTTGTGTATTCTGCCAAGTTTGTGTGGGACAGACCGGGGTCATTGGCATTTGCATAGGGGCTCCCCCCATGCAGCTAGAATTTGACCCCCAACCACAGGCCCCTGACTACTACAGACATTAGTTACACTAGCTTGGGCTATGACTCCTGATGCCATCATTCCCCTAGACTGATCTGGTACTGTACCTGCGAGTCTTGAATTAGTGCTATTGTCACCAGGCATTGGCCATGGCATGAAACTAACATCTGCCTAAGTGACTTCCTCAATGACGCGGGGAAAGCTAGTAATAGCCTGCCCCCCTGCGGAGACAGAACCTACCGAGCTCAACACACCCCCTGGACCTCCAGAGAATGTAACATTTCCCCCGTCTACTGATTTTGTTTGTACAGACTGCCAAGGAACCCAAGGACCCCCCTGGCTACTGGGAATCTGTGAATGACTTGTCCCAAAGCTTGCAGCATTACATTTCAAGAGACCTACTTACACTTAACAAACCTGACATCTGATACATCTCTCTTATCTGGGAACTTAGACCCCTTACTTGTTCAGTCATACTTGTCTTGAGTGACCCTATACCTGTTCTGATGGAATCAACTTCACTCTTCAGACACCCAAAATCTACACTTAAACCATCTACCATACCTTGTAGACTTCCGAATGCTTCCTCAAGCACTCGCTGCCTCTTCTCAATACCACTCTCCGTGTACTTCTCCCCATGACTCTTGCATCCACCCCCCGTTTGAGTGAGCGACATATCAACCTGCTCATACCAGGTGACATTAATACCAGGGGCACCCTCCCCTCGGGGTGTGCTAAACAGCCTCGGGTCAAAATGTACCCTACTGGTAGATGAAAGCCCTTCCCTGCCGCTATTCCCTGAGGTACTTACCATGCCATCCTGGCCATTTCCCTCAGACTGAATGTACCGGCCATCCGGACGTTTCCGGGCCCCCTACCAATACCTGCCGTTTCCATCTTTTGAGCCATTAAACATTCAAAGTACACACAATCAATTGAAACATAAATAAAACAAACCAATATTCAACAAATAAACACTCGGAGGCTCACCGCAAGTACAAAACTATGACATACAAAATTTATTTTTCAAAATGGCGCCTACCACGTTGTCTCGGCGTAGCATTTAAATTTTCCCCACTTGCATCAAAATGCACCCTGCTCGCAGCGCTATTTATCGTGTTTCCCACCGCTTTGATGGCGAGATAGTCGGGGAAAACGATAAGAATCACCAACAACTTACCGGGTAGGGGTCAAATATCTTTATATAAGTATGATAGCTTCTATCTTGTAAAACAACGTGTGTCTTGCAATCCGCAGACGACAGAGAATCTCTATTGCGCATGGGCGAATTCATCCGGTGCCCGATGAACTCGCCCCCGCACTTACAATAGTGGGTAAAACCACCACAATATTATTGAAAAAATGCATTTGAAATTTTTAAAATATGTTCTATGTTTGAAATGTAGTACGCCATCTTATACGGTCTATGGTGAATCAGGTCGTTATCCTTTATATGTCACTGTATATTCTCGAATGATTTCTTACTGGACAAAAATGATCCAAGGTCAAGACATTAACATTGTGTTTACTGTTTATAAATATTTAGCAAATCAATATATGTACAATAATGACTGTGTAAAACCATGGACTGATTTTATACGACATACTTTAGATTCTTGTGGTTTTTCTAATATCTGGACAGAACAAGGTACTGCAACATATACTGTTAAGTGGATTTCTGCTGCCATCAAACAAAGATTACAGGACCAGTTTATTCAGAAATGGGCAAATGATATAGATAACTCATCCAAGGGTCAAATATATAACATTTATAAAACACAATTTTGGATTTCAAAAATACTTGAGCATTCTTACAAAAAAAATTTTGAAACCACTTATTAAATTCAGAACATCAAATCACCGTTTACCGATTGAAACCGGTAGATGGTATGGAATCCCTGTAAATGACAGAAGTTGCACACTCTGTAATACTGGTAAATTAGCGGACGAATTTCTTTTTATTCTCGAGTGCAAATCCCTCTCAACTTTACGTAAACAATTTCTACGAACCAGGTATTGTCACAAACCAAATACATTAAAATTTAGGGAACTGTTTACAACATCAAACATAAAAACATTGAAAAAATTAAGCACTTTTATTTGCAACATCAAGGAGCAAGTCTGCTGTCCAGCCTAAACTATTTTAGTATTTATTATTACTCTTTGCGTATTGAATACCAAACTCTGTATTCTACATGATCATCCACTTTTTCTACCACTTTTTGTATTATCACTATTTTCTTTCTCTTATTTACACTTATTGACACATGTATTACTATGTTGTATCATAATATTATACATATTTTTTAGACCCTTGGCATTACTATTTAGCGTAAATACCGGTATGTTATATGTACCTCATGTACCATTGAATGTTAATGGCTTGAGTGAATAAACTAAACTGAAACTGAAACTTTATATGTTTAGATTGATCTGTTTGTTTACATATTTTAAATGTTAACCCCTTAAATTTGCTGAAACATTTTTATTGGTCGATTAACTTCTCTGTGTAACTGGTCCGACCACTTGCTTTCTGTGCGGTTGTTAAGTAAAAAAAATACAAACAAGGAGGCAAACAAAAACTGTAACGTAATTAAAAAAATAAGAATATACTGTTGTCCGTCGTTAGAATACTAAAATTTAATATCTATGTCTAGATACATGTAGGCACCGGCACGATAAAGAACCCCACTGCACGATCCCTGGCCAGATCACCGAGGTTTAAATGATCTTAAATTAAAACCATCAGCTGTGTCTGTTGATATACCTGTATACGAAATGAGAGTTGAAGGCAAATTTTGAAATGATTTTAATGGGATCTTTTTAATACTCTCATATTTTGATAGCCATGCATTAATCCATCACCTGTAAAACCATACAAGGAGCGGTGCATAATATATTTAAGATTTGCGCCATTTACTAATTTCAATTTGAAATGTGACACCCCAGCGTTGTACTTGTAGGATCTTTAAAAGTATCACTTTCAAAACACCCAGTTATTAACATCTAGATAAAAAAAGTGGCTCGCACTTTTTTTTTTAGATACATGTAACATTATATTATATAGTAATATCAACTGTCACTGAACATAAGAAATTGCACTCATATGATAATTATGTCGTGAAAAACATTTCAAGTCATGTGCAGGTCAAGAAGAGGAGGTGGTGTCTGGATCCCCCCTGAAAAATTCAAATTAATTCAATATGCATAGTAAAATTCCCATAAAAGAGCCTCGGACCCCCCCTTCCCTATTTACCAAAATTATCCCTCGACCCCCCCCCCCTCCCCCATTTGTCTTTTGGGTCCGTGCATGCTACGCATGTTTGTTTATAGGTATTTTTTTTTATAAATGAAGCACCGGGGCGATGCGTGCTCTACCGGTGTAACGACGAAGAGTGACGTAAAATATTGACCCGGTGGTCAAATTTCTACTGGGAAAACTGACCCAGGGTCAGTATTCTATGATTAGTAGGGTCCTTTTTCTACAGTAGAAAACCATTCCAGACCTACGACCCCCACACGTTGTAAACTGACTCCCATAGAATTTTGACATCGCTTATAAACTACATAGAAATTCTAGAAATTAGAGGTGAGATGTGCAGCATTTATGTTTGGCGAGGGGGAAGGGGGCAGCAAAAGCATATTAATTATGGATGACCTTCCGTTTTACCCGTTTTACCCGTTTTACCCTGTTACATATATAGCATCAGTTTGAACACAGCAATGTCTGTGATTAACTTAATCTTAAAGTACTCGTCAGCTTGCCTTATGTTGTGTCTACCACTAAAGGTACTTGCATGATGATGCGCTCGCTTGCTCTCCCTTTTTGCATAGCTAAAGACGGTAATGATGCGACAGCTCGCGTCTGCTTGTTCTGCTATTAAGTTTTATGCCAGTGGCGCTATTTCTTGGAGCTCAGCGAGGCTCGAAAATTAGGTACGATTTTTCATTCAAAATCTTCATACGTTTTGATCTGTATCTTTTTAGCAGTTGATATTTTGTTAAGACATATAAAACAAAAGTGATAGAGAATCAAAAGTTCTTTCCAACAAAATCAAGAAAAAGGGACTGGCCCCTTAAATTAGGGGCCAAGAGACTCGTAAAGCTTATTACAAATAACTAAAAAACGATAAAGATTTTATAATGCATTATAGAAGCAAAGTTGTTGATCGTAACAATATCTAACAGAACAAATCATTGTTACGCCGATTTATTACATAATTAGGGATTTTTAGGGGCCAAAGTACTTAAACTTTGACGCAATATATCTAGAGAAGGAAACATATTTTGTTAGGCTTTGTAGAAGAGAAATTGCTTCCATTGATGATTCAAATCGATTCCACTAATAAAAAATCTAATATTTGTCCCCATGAAGGATCTAGAGGGCTGGCCCCTAAAAAATTCAATCATTTGTATCTCAAAAATGAACAACAATTTAAGATAAGTGTAAGAACAAAAATTGTTAATATTCGTGAGACCTTTCGAATGAATTCAAGAAAAAGGGGCTGTCCCCTTTAATTAGGGACGAAGACACTCGTAAACTCTATTACACATAACTTAAAAACGATCAAGATTTTGTAATGCATTATACGAGGGTCAATCAAAAAATACGAAGACAATGTGGCTGTCTACCATATATTTTTCAATAAAGTCAAAACTAACAGATTAAATTATGCAACAATACTTATTTTATTGATATACGAAGTTTCATTCCATTTGATGAAAATGTATTTTTGTTACTCGATTTTAAAATCAACATGTTTTGTCACCACGGCGCAGGGTAACTGAAAACATAACGTCAAGATGATGCAAGCACAGTTAATAGAAATATCCAATTTTTATATCACCCTGAGTCTTTTGTGCTTTTCGCCATACAATTTAAATCGGGACTATATCATTTGACATCTAATTTGTTCACAATTGTTCGAAAATCATAAGTTTGTTCCTCGACGTTTTCTTATTTTTTACCGCATGTCTCTTCGATTACAGTAAGACAATTCCTGAATGTCAGATGACGTTGTTTATTTTGTTATCAAATATTTACAGATATTCTGTTCTCTTTCGTTCTGATTGATGTTCAAAATACATTTACCACAACCCCCCAAAAATGTGTTGGAGTTAAACATAAATGTGAAAATAATTTTTGACTTATTTTTTCCACTACTGAGCATTTTCACAGTTTTTATTGACTTTTTCCCGAGTTAGATCCATACTGTTTATACTTTTCGTTGCGCCGTGACGTCCGGCGACGTCAATGTTTTTAGTCAATTTTAAAGAGGACTATATGTCTTTAGTTACTGATATCTGTTCAACAAATTTATATATCCCGTCATTATTTGTTACATAGAATACCATATCAATTTTTAATTTTAGGTTTCAATTTTAGTTGGTTTTAAGCACAATTTATGGAAATATTACTTTCAACATAATATGGTTTATTGTTTACGGAATACAAAGTTTGACCTTGCGCCGTGACCTCATGTTTGCAGGATTAGATTCTAAATAATTCTTAAAAATGAAGGAATATATGAACTGTTTTTTATTTCAAATTGTTTGAAACATTTGCCAAGTCATGTTTACTAAATTTAGTAAAAATATGACGTTAAATAACATAGCTATGGCAAAAGTCTTCGTATTTTTTGATTGACCCTCGTTGAAGCAAAGTTGTTGATCGTAACATCAGTTTGTAAAACTCATAGCCACACCCATTGATGACATAATTAGGGATTTTAAGGTACTAAAATCTTAAATCTTTAATGTGCTGTATGTGAAAAAGCAAAACACTTTGTTAAGCATTGTACAGGATATTGACAATCGTATACATTACCTGAAAGGAAAGGGGTTGATTGGGAATTCTAAAATATCATTATTACTTTAATCGTATCGTTACTCGTAACGAGATCGTATCTAGTTATTATTAATTTTTTTCCACAAATTTTGTGCACGCGATTTCTCGAAAACTATTCGACCGATTTTCATCATTTTTTCACAGTTGATGGGACTTGATATGAACTTCATATATATTTTAAACTTTTGTTGTCGTCACTTCCGGTACCGATTTATCGGCCATTTTGTTATTATTTCGACCTATTTTGTGCAGAGATGATCTCAGAAACTATCAGAGATATGACTATGAAATTTTCAGGATATGTTTAATATAGCTTGAAGTTGAGCCCTATTAAGTTTTATGCCAGTGGCTCTATTTCTTGGAGCTCAAAGAGGCTCGAAATTTAGGTACTATTTTTCATTCAAAATTTTCATACGTTTTGATATGTATCTTTTTATCAGTTGATATTTTGTTAAGACATATAGAACAAAAGTGGTAGAAAATCAAACGTTCTTTTCAATGAAATCAAGAAAAAGGGGCTGGCCCCTTAAATTAGGGGCCAAGAGACTCGTAAAGCTTATTACAAATAACTAAAAAACGATACAGATTTTATAATGCATTATAGAAGCAAAGTTGTTGATCGTAACAATATCTAACAGAACAAATTATTGCCACGCCCATTTATAACATAATAAGGGATTTTTAGGGGCCAAAGTACTTAAACTTTAGCGCAAAATATCTAGAGAAGGAAACATATTTTGTTAGGCATTGCAGAAGCTAAAATGTCTGTATTATTGATTCTAATCGATTCCACTAATCAAAACACCAATGTCTGTCCCCATTAAGGATCTAGAGAGCTGACCCCTAAAATATTCAATCATTTGTATCTCAAAAATGAACAACAATTTTAAATAGGTGTAAGAACAAAAAATGTAAGTACTCATAAGACCTTTTGTATAAAATCAAGAAAAAGGGGCTGGCCCCTTAAATTAGGGGCCAATAGACTCGTAAACTGTATTACAAATAACTTAAAAACGATAAAGATTTTGTAATGCATTATAGAAGCAAAGTTGTTGATCGTAACATTATCTAACAGGAGAAATCATTGCCACGCCCATTTATTATGTAATTAGGGATTTTTATGTGCCAAATTACTTTGACGCAATATATCAAGAGAAGAAAACATATTTTGTTAGGCATTGTAGAAGAGAAAATGCTTCCATTGATGATTCTAATCGATTCCACTAATCAAAACACTAATATTTGTCCCCATGAAGGATCTAGAGGGCTGGCACCTAAAATATTCAATCATTTGTATCTCAAAAATGAACAACAATTTAAGATAGGTGTAAGAACAAAAATTGTTATTATTCGTGAGACCTTTCGAATGAATTCAAGAAAAAGGGGCTGGCCCCTTAAACTAGGAGCCAAGATACTCGTAAACTCTATTACAGATAACTTAAAAACGATCAAGATTTTATAATGCATTATAGAAGCAAAGTTGTTGATGGTTACAATATCAGTTTGTAAAACTCATTGCCACATCCATTGATGACATAATTAGGGATTTTATGGCACTAAAATCTTAAATCTTAAATGTGCTGTATGTGAAAAAGCAGAACATTTTGTTAAGCATTGAACAGGATATTGACAATCGTACATATTACCTGAAAGGAAAGGGTTTGATTGGGAATTCTGAAATCTCATTAATATTTTAATCGTATCGTATAACATATTGAACGGAAGACTTACTCGTAACGAGATCGTATTTAGTTATTTTTCTTTTTTTTTTCTTACAAATTTTGTGCACGCGATTTCTCAAAAATGGCTCGACCGATTTTCATGAAACTTTCAGATCTGACAGATAGTGATCTGAACTTGATAGGTTTTTGATTTTCTTGATGACGTCATTTCCATTTTTGAGATATTGACGTTTTAGCGATTTTTAGAGGGGTGGCTTGTCCGTGGAACTTCTCCTAAACGAGAAAAGATATTGAGTTCAAACTTTCAGGGATAGTAGACAAAAAATCGTAGATTTGTAATTTTATTTTCATTTTGATCTGGCTTGAAAGGCGCCGAAGCTCGCCTGGACCCGAAAATTGAGATTTTAAAAACGTTGTAACTTTTTCTGGTTTTTTCTGTGTTTATCTCTTTTCTGAAAAATATTTTGTTAAAACATGTAAAGTAAAAAAAGTTTATATTTACAAGAGCTTTCATTTGAAAAAGGGGCTGGCCTCTCAAATTAGGGGACCAGAGGGCTCTAAAGTCTTTTATTTGTAGCCCTTTACTGAGGGATATTTTGTGAAAGGTTATATAAGCAAATATGTTTATCTCACAGTTATTTATCCAAGGAATCTAATGATTTTATCATGTGTTACGTAATTAGGGGTTTTAGGGGTCAAAAGTCCAAACTTTTGATCACCCATATCTCACAAAGAAAAAATATTTTATAATGCAGTATAGAAGAAAATATGCTCAAAATGATGTACTTAACAATATGCAACCGTCAAAATTTCGTTAAACGGCCCCTATAAGGAGATAAGGGGTCGGCCCCTATAATGTTTTTCCCCACATATCTCCAGAACGGTAACGAATGTCTAAACACTTGTTGAACAAAATATGTTTATAATTAAAGGACCTTTCAATTGATATTAAGAAAATGGGACTGGCCCTTTAAATTAGGGGACCAGATGCCTCTAAAGTCTTTTATCTGTAGCCCTTTACTGAGGGATATTTTGTGAAAGGTTATAGAAGCAAATATGTTTATCTCACAGTTATTTATCCAAGCAATCTAATGATTTTATCATGTGTTACGTAATTAAGGGTTTTTAATGGCCACAAGTCCAAAGTTTTGATCACTCATATCTCATAAAGGAAAAATATTTTGAAATGCAGTATAGAAGGAAAGATGCTTAAAATGATGTACTTAACAATATGCAACCTTCAAAATTTCGTTAAACTTCCATTATCAGGAGATAAGAGATCGGCCCCTAAAACGTTCTTAGCCGTATATTTTAAAAATGGTAACGAATTTCTAAACACTTGCTGAACAAAATGTGTTTCGAGTTAAATGACCTTTTATTTGATATCAAGAAAAAGGGGCTGGCCCCTCAAATTAGGGGACCAGAGGGCCCTAAAGTCTTTTATTTGTAGCTGTTTACTGATGGATATTTTATGAGGGTTATCAAAACAAAATTAGGTATAATATGTTTATATATCCTAAAAATATCATGATTTACTTATGCGTTACCTAATTAGGGGTTTTAGGGGCCAGAAATAAAAAGTTCAATCGTGTCTATCTCAATTGAAAGAAATGCAAGTATTTAAAAAAGCAACGTAAGAGAACTTATAAAAAGCGATGCAGAAAAGCTGTAGTACTCCACTTCTTTTTACAGATCATGTTTTCTTGACGAGAATCAAAGTCGATGATGTCATATGACCTTAAAATCGGACGGAAGACCTCGTTGCTCGCAACGAGATCGTATCTAGTTATTATTATTTTTCTTTTTTTTCTTACAAATTTTGTGCACGCGATCTCTCAAAAACGGCTCGACCGATTTTCATGAAACTTTCAGATCTGACAAATAGTGATCTGAGCCTGACAGGTTTTTGATTTGTTTGATGACGTCATTTCCGTTTCTGAGAAATTGACGTTTTAGCGATTTTTAGAGGGGTGGCTTGTCCGTGGAACTTCTCCTAAACGAGAAAAGATATTGAGTTCAAACTTTAAGGGATAGTAGACAAAAGATCATAGATTTGTAATTTTATTTTCATTTTGATCTGGCTTGAAAGGCGCCGAAGCTCGCCTGGACCCGAAAATTGAGATTAAAAAAACGTCCTAATTTTTTTTCTGGTTTTCTGTGTTTATCTCTTTTCTGAAAAATATTTTGTTAAAACATGTAACGTAAAAAAGTTTATTTGTACAAGAGCTTTCATTTGATACCAAGAAAAAGGGGCTGGCCCCTCAAATTAGGGAATCAGAGGGCTCTAAAGTCTTTTATCTGTAGCCCTTTACTGAGAGATATTTTGTGAAAGGTTATAGAAGCAAATATGTTTATCTCACAGTTATTTATTCAAGCAATCTAATGATTTTATCATGTGTTACGTAATTAGGGGTTTTTAGGGGTCAAAAGTCCAAAATTTTGATCACCCATATCTCACAAAGGAAAAATATTTTGAAATGCAGTATAGATGGAAAGTTGCTCAAACTGATGTACTTAACAATATACAACCTTTAAAATTTCGTTAAACGGCCCGTATAAGGAGATAAGGGGTCGTCCCCTAGAATGTTTTTTCCCATTTATCTCAGGAACGGTAACGAATTTCTGAACACTTGTTGAACAAAATGTGTTTAGAATTAAAGGACCTTTCAATTCATATCAAGAAAAATGGGCTGGCCTCTAAAATTAGAGGATCAGAGGGCTCTAAAGTCTTTTATCTGTAGCCCTTTACCGAGAGATATTTTGTAAAAGGTTATAGAAGCAAATATGTTTATCTCACAGTTATTTATCCAAGTAATGTAATGATTTTATCATGTGTTACGTAATTAAGGGTTTTTAATGGCCACAAGTCCAAAGTTTTGATCACCCATATCTCAGAAAGGAAAAAAAAATTGAAATGCAGAATAGAAGGAAATATGCTCAAAATGATGTACTTAACAATATGCAACCTTCAAAATTTTGTTAAACGGCCCCTATAAGGAGATAAGGGGTCGGCCCCTAAAATGTTTTCCCCATATATCTCAAGAACGGTAACGAATGTCTAAACACTTGTTGAACAAAAGGTGTTTAGAATTAAAGGACCTTCAATTGATATCAAAAAATAGGGACTGGCCCCTTAAGTTAGGGGACCAGAGGGCTCTAAAGTCTTTTATCTGTAGCCCTTTACTGAGGGATATTTTGTGAAAGGTTATAGAAGCAAATATGTTTATCTCACAGTTATTTATCCAAGCAATCTAATGATTTTATCAGGTGTTACGTAATTAAGGGTTTTTAATGGCCACAAGTCCAAAGTTTTGATCACTCATATCTCAGAAAGGAAAAATATTTTGAAATGCAGTATAGAAGGAAAGATGCTCAAGATGATGTACTTAACAATATGCAACCTTCAAAATTCGTTAAACGGCCCCTATAAGGAGATAAGGGATCGGCCCCTAAAACGTTCTTTGCCGTATATCTTAAAAACGGTAACGAATTTCTAAACACTTGCTAAAAAAATGTGTTTCGAGTTAAATGACCTTTCATTTGATATCAAGAAAATGGGGCTGGCCCCTCAAATTAGGGGACCAGATGGCCCTAAAGTCTTTTATCTGTAGCTGTTTACTGATGGATATTTTATGAGGGTTATAAAAGCAAAATTAGGTATAATATGTTTCTATATCCTAACAATATAATGATTTACTTATGCGTTACCTAATTAGGGGTTATAGGGGTCAGAAGTAAAAAGTTTAATCGTGTCTTTCTCAATTGGAAGAAATGCAAGTATTTAAAAAAGCAACGTAAGAGAACTTATAAAAAGCAATGCAGAAAAGCAGTAGTACTCCACTCCTTTTTACAGATCATGTTTTCTTGTCGAAAATCAAAGTCGATGATGTCATATGACCTTCTTAAAATCGGACGGAAGACCTCCTCGTTGCTCGCAACGAGATCGTTTCTAGTTATTATTATTATTATTTTCCAAATTTTGTGCACGCGATCTCTCGAAAACTGTTCGACCGATTTCGAGCATTTTTTCACAGATGATGAAACGTGACCTGCATTTTATATGTTTTTGAAATTTTTGGCGTCGTCACCTCCGATTTATCGGCCATTTTGTAATTTTTTCGACCTTTTTGTGCAGAGCTGATCTCAGACACTATCAAAGATATGACTATGAAATTTTCAGGATATGTAGACTAGAGCTTGAAGTTGAGCCCTATTAAGTTTTATGCCAGTGGCGCCATTTTATAGAGCTCAACGAGGCGCGGAATTCGGGTACACATTTTCTTATTCTTTTTCCCCCTATTTTCCTCGGCAGAATATCTCCGAGATGACTGAATAGAATTTCCTAAAATTTTTAGGAATTATAGATTGTGATAATATCTCCAGGCTTGTTTTTTTATTGTTTTTTTAAAATTCATTTCCGGTTGTCCGTTTCCTGTCCCACGACAGGAACCTTGTTTCCTCGGTATTTCAGAAAGGACAAGGACTTTAACGTCCAAACTTTGTAGGATGATAGAACAATGTCTGTAGACGTGTTTCAGCTATTTTGTTTTGTTCGTCGTAACTTCCGGTCGTCACCGGAAGTAACTAAAAACTATTTTTTTACGTCTTTAATTTATTTTACATGGAATGAATATATTAGAATAAATTCTTACTTATGTCATCTATGCGATGTTTAATAAACAGAACAGGTCTGCTTCCGGTGAGATATCTCAATTATCTCGGGTAACTTTTTTGAAACAAATTTTGTACCGGCGTAATCTCAGAAACTGTAAGTGATCAAGCCACAAAACTTACATGCATGATAGACATTTGATAGAAAATTCGTTTAACTGCTTTTATTTTGTCAACCGTCACTTCCGGTCCTCACCGAAAGGGTTAAAACAAATCAAGTTGTTGAAAGTTTAACTGTTTTTCTTTGACAATTTTAGTCCAGTTGATAAACAATTAAGTACAGTTGTCTAATGTTCAAGAAATACTAACTTTTTTTCACTGAGCACTTCCGTTTGTCCGTTTCCTATCAAGAGCAAAAAAACATTGACTCCACAAGAACTCAAAAACGGTGACATCAACAACCAAACATTGTGAGATGATAGCCCTATGTATCTGTCTGTGTTTACATTATTTTGTTTGATTCGTCGTAACTTCCGGTCGTCACCGGAAGCACTTAAAAAAAAAATTACGGAATGAATATATCAGTATAAAATCTTTTATATGTTAACATTGCAATGTATAATATGCAAACATATTCTACTTCCGGTTAGATATATCAAATATTTTAGGTAGCTATCCTTTTTACAAATTTGATACCCGCGAGGTTTTAGTCACTGTAAGTGATTGAGACACGAAACTTTTATGAATGATAGACAATTGATTGAAGATCTCTTTAATAGGTTTTGTTTTGTCAACCGTCACTTCCCGTACTCATTGGAAGGGTTAAAACAATTCAGGTTTTAAACAGGTATCACAGACTTTCTTGGGTGATTCATCTAGCCTGATAAACAGTGATGTACACTAGGCAAATGTACAAGAAATACCAGCTTTTATTTTCATTAATCAATACCGTTCGTCCATTTCCGGTCTTGAGACAAAAAACCTAGTTTCAACGAGATCTCAGATTTGGCAGAGAGTATTGATATTTCATCGTATCATATAAAACAAATCGGACGGAAGACCTACTCGTTACTCGTAACGAGATCTAGTTAAGGTCTTCCGTTTCCAACGGAAGACCTTATTGTTATTCTTCGGTTTCTTTTTCCCTATTATTATTATTAAGGTCTTCCGTTTCCAACGGAAGACCTTATTGTTTCGTTCGGTTTCTTTTTCCCTATTATTAAGGTCTTCCGTTTCCAACGGAAAACCTTATTGTTTTTGTTCGGTTTCTTTTTCCCTATTATTAGTGTCTTCCGTTTCCAACGGAAGACCCTATTGTTATTCTACGGTTTCTTTTTCTTTATTATTCTTTTTTTTCTTTTTCTGACGTTTTTGGAACATTATTTCTCAAAAACTATCCAACCTATTTGCACGAAATTTTCAGGACTGATAGAGCATCATTGGCCCTACATATTATTAAATTTTCGAATGATGACGTCACTTTCGGTCTCAGATATTGACGATTTTGTAAGTTTTTTAGGGTCATTTTCTCCACTCATCTTCTCCGAAAACAATCAAGATAGAACCTTGAAATTTTTCCAGAATTGAAGATAAATGTTTGAATTTGTACCCCCATGCTTCCAATTATAAAAATTGTCCAAGGCCTCTAAGCTCCCCTGAACCTGAAAATTAGCACCATTTTTTTTCACGAAATATTCGAACATTTTCTGAAATATCTTTTGATGTATAAATATTTTGTTAAAACATGTAATGCAAAAGTTGTCTCAATTGCCATGGGCTTTCAGTTGATATCAATAAAAAGAGGGATCTAAAGTCTTTTTGCAATAACTCTTTTCTGAACAATAATTTGTTATCAATTATAGAAGCAAAATTGTTTATTGTACAGCTGTTTATCTATACAGTACCACACCTTAATCATATTTTACGTAATTAGGGGTTTCAAGGGGCCAGAAGTTCAAAACTTTGATCATTAATATCTAAAAAAGGAGAAATATTTTGCAAAGCATTGTAGAACAAAAAATGCTTAGAATAATGTTCTCAACAATATGCTCCCTAAAAAAAATTTGTTGGTGGCCCCAGTAAAGAGTTTAAGGGTCGGTCCCTAAAACACATTAGTTCAGATATCTCTAGAACGGTCAACAATTCCTGAACACTTGTTGAACAAAATGTTTATATTTGCAAGATCTTTCATTTGATATCAAGGAAAAAGGGTTGGCCCCTTAAATTAGGGGCCAAGAGGGCGCTTAAGTCTATTAATAATAACTTTTTACTGAAAAATAAATTATATATTATAGAAGCAAAAATATTCTTTTTACAGTTATATATCTATACAGTACCATACCTAAGTCATATGTTACGTAATTAGGGGTTTCAAGGGACCAGAAGTACAAAACTCTGTTCATTAATAGCTAGAAAAGGAGAAATATTTTGAAAAGCATTAGAAGAAAAGTTGATCAAAATAATGTTTTTAATAATATGATACCTAAAACTTTTTTGTTGGTAGCCCCAGTAAGGAGTTTAAGGGTCGGCCCCTAAAACACAGTTGTTCAGATATCTCTAGAATGGTTAACTATTCGTGAACAGTTGTTGAACAAAATGTGTTTATATTTGCAAGACCTTTCATTTGATATCAAGAAAAAGGGGCTGACCCCTCAAATTAGGGACCAGGAGGGCTACAAAGTCTTTAAATAATAACTTTTTACTGAAAAATAATTTGTAAATAACTATATAAGCAAAAATGTTCAACTCATAAGGCTGAATTTAAATCTGAAATCCGTTTTAAAATCAGACGATGCAATACAGAGATATAGGGGTTTAAAAACTAGATTTTTCCGGAAATTTTGATTCCTCATTCTTGGTTAAGAAAATAGTGTTATATTCAAAGTTAAATTAACTCGTACCTAAAATAATTCGATGATTGTTAAATGTACTTAAACACATTCGGATTCTTATTTGCAAATTCGTTCTTGATATTGAAAAGGTTTTTGTTAATTCGTACTTAGAATCATTCGGATTTTGTTAACTCGTGCCAAGAATACTTCGATTCTTTTTTTTTTAGTTTTTCATGTATATTGGTTTAAGAATTCTGCTTCTTAAAAGAGCTTTTTTGTGTACGCGATTTCTCAAAAACTATTCGAGCGATTTACACGAAACTTTCAGATATGATAGATAATGATCCGAACCTTATTGGAAATTTTTTTTAATGATGACGTCACTTTCGGCTTTGAGATATTTACAATTTAACGATTTTCAGAGGGTCGGCTTGTCCGGCGGTAAACTCCTAAACGATTTAAGATATTGAGTTCAAACTTTCAGGGATTGTAGACGAAAGGTTGTAGATCTGACATCTGGTATATACATTGACCTGTGACCAAAAGCGCCGAAACTCGCCCGAGCTCGAAAATTACGGTTTAAAAAGCGTCGTGAATTTAAGTGGTTTTATTTCAATATATTTTATCTCGATAGTATTTTGTTATATTATGTAGAACAAAAAAACTTTATAAAATCAAGAGCTTTCATTTGACATCGAGAAAAAGAGGTGACCATTCAAATATGGTGCCGAAAGAGCTCTAAAGTCTTTTAATGATAACTTTTAACAATGAAAAATTTTGTATACGTTATAGAAGCAATTATGTTTATTTTAACGTTTTTTACCTATACATGGCAATTGTTTACTCCTATCTTACGTAATTAGGGATTTTAAGAGGCCAGAAGTCCAAAACTTTGATCCTCCATATCTCAAAATGGAGGAAAATTCTGAAAAGCAATATTGAACTGAATATGCTCAAAATAATGTGCTTAACAATATGCAACCATAATTTCTTTGTTATCCGGTCCCTAAAAGGAGTTACAGGGTCGGCCCCTAAAACGACCTTCTCCAGATATCTCGAGAACGGTACAACATTTATAAACACTTGTTGAACAAAATGTGTTTGAATTGACACGAGCTTCCTTATGACATCAAGAAAAAGGGACTGGTCTTTCAAATTAGGGGCCGAGGGGCTGTAAAATGAAATGATAACTTTTAACTTTGAAATATTTTGTAATACATTAGAGAAGCAATTATGTTCATCATGACGTAATTTATCTATACATGGCAATTGTTCACTCCTTCGTTACGTAATTAGGGATAATAACGGGTCAGGAATCCGAAATTTTGATTCTCAATATCTCGAAATGGAGAAAAATTCTGAAAAGCAATATTAAATAGAAGATGCTTAAAATAATGTGCTTAACAATCTACAACTATTTATTGTTTGTTATCTGGACCCTAAAAGGGGTTATAGGATCGGTTCTCAAAACGATCTTTCCCAGATATCCCAAGAACGGTAATTAATTTATAAACACTTATTACCGGTACACAAAAATACCTTTTAACTGAAATGAAGGAAAAGGAGCTGATCTCTCAAATAACTGACACCAGAGGGAATATAGTCTTTCATCCATAACTCTTAGATCCCGCCTCCATTTCCAGATATGTTCCGTTGACGAAGATTAGGGGCAATGTACGTCATTCCCTCTTCTTAAAATCGGACGGAAGACCTCCTCGTTGCTCGCAACGAGATCGTGTCTAGTTATTCTTTTTTTTTCTTACCGATTTTGTGCACGCGATTTCTCAGAAACGGCCCAACCGATTTACGTTAAATTTTCAGATCTGATAGGTATTGATGTGATACTTGTTGAAAAGTTTTTTTAAATGATGACGTCACTTCCGGCTTTGAGATATTTACAATTTAACGATTTTCAGAGGGTCGGCTTGTCCGGGGGTACACACCTAAACGATTTAAGATATTGAGTTCAAAATTTCAGGGATTGTAGACGAAAGGTTGTAGATCTGAATTGTGGTAGTTATATTGACCGGTGACCAAAAGCGCCGAAGCTCGCCGGAGCTCGAAAATTACAGTTAAAAAAGCGTCGTGAATTTAAGTGGTTTTATTTCAATATCTCTTATCTCGATAGTATTTTGTTATAACATGTAGAACAAAAAAAAAACTTTATAAAATCAAGAGCCTTCATTTGACATCGAGAAAAAGGGGCTGACCCTTCAAATTAGGGGCCGAAAGAGCTCTAAAGTCTTTTAATGATAACTTTTAACTATGAAAAATTTTGTTATACGTTATAGAAGCAATTATGTTTATTTTAACGTTTTCTACCTATACATGGCAATTGTTTACTCCTATCTTACGTAATTAGGGATTTTAAGGGGCCAGAAGTCCGAAACTTTGATTCTCGATATCTCAAACTGTAGGAAAATTCTGAAAAGCAATATTGAACAGAAGATGCTCAAAATAATGTGCTTAACAATATGCAACCATAATTTCTTTGTTATCTGGTCCCTAAAAGGAGTTACTGGGTCGGCCCCTAAAACGACCTTCTCCAGATATCACGAGAACGGTACAAACTTTATAAACACTTGTTGAACAAAATGTGTTTGAATTGACAAGAGCTTTCTTATGACATCAAGAAAAAGGGACTGGCCCTTCAAATTAGGGGCCGAGGCGGCTGTAAAGTCTTTAAATGATAACGTTTAACTGTTAAATATTTTGTAATACGTTATAGGAGCAATTATATTCATTACAACGTTATTTATCTGTACATGACACTTATTTACTCATTTGTTACGTAATTAGGGATTTTAAGGGGCCAGAAGTTCGAAACTTTGATCCTCAATATCTCAAAATGGAGGAAAACTCCTAAAAGCAATATTGAACAGAAGATGCTCAAAATAATGTGCTTAACAATATGCAACCATAATTTCTTTGTTATCTGGTCCCTTAAAGGAGTTACTGGGTCGGCCCCTAAAACGACCTTCTACAGATATCTCGAAAACGGTACAAACTTTATAAACACTTGTTGAACAAAATGTGTTTGAATTGACAAGAGCTTTCTTATGGCATCAAGAAAAAGGGACTGGCCCTTCAAATTAGGGGCCGAGGGGGCTGTAAAATGATAACTTGAAATGATAACTTTTAACTTTGAAATATTTTGTAATACATTAGAGAAGCAATTAAACTACCCGACCGATTTACATGAAACTTTCAGATCTGATAGATAATGATCTGAACCTTATTGGAAATTTTTTTAATGATGACGTCACTTTCGGTTTTGAGATATTTAGAATTAAATGATTTTCAGAGGGCCTGCTTGTCCAGGGGTAAACTCCTAAACGATTTAAGATATTGAGTTCAAACTTTCAGGGATTGTAGACGAAAGGTTGTAGATCTGACATGTGGTATGTACATTGACCGGTGACCAAAAGCGCCGGAGCTCGCCCGAGCTCGAAAATTACGGTTTAAAAAGCGTCATGAATTTTGGTGGTTTTTCTTTCAATATCTTTTTTCTCGATAGTATTTTGGTAAAACATGTAGAACAAAAACACTTAATAACGTCAAGATCTTTCATATGACATCAGAAAAAGGGGCTGGCCCTTCAAATTAGGGGCCGAGAGGGCTCCAAAGTATTTTAGATATAACTTTTAACTGTGAAATATTTTGTAATACATTATAGAAGCAATTATGTTCATCATAACGTCATTGACCTAAACATGACAATTATTTACTCCTTTGTTACGTAATTAGGGATTTTAAGGGACAAGAAGTCAGAAATTTCGATCCTCAATATCTCAAAATGGAGGGAAATTTTTGAAAGCAATATTGAGCAAAAGATGCTCAAAATAATGTGATTAACGATGTGGAACCATAATTTCTTTGATATCCGGCCCCTAAAAGGAGTTATAATGTTGGCCCCTAAATTGATCTTTTCCAGATATCTCGGGAACAGTACATAATTTGTAAACACTTATTAAACCAAATGTGTTTAAAATGACAAGAGCTTTTATTTGACATCAAGAAAAAGGGGCTGGCCCTTCAAATTAGGGGCTGAAAGGGCTCTTAAGTCTTTTATTAATAACTTTTAACTGTGAAATATTTTGTGATACATTATAGAAGCAATTATGTTCATCGTTGCGTTGGTTATCTATACATGATAAGTGTTTGCTCCTCTGTTATGTAATAAGGGATTTTTAGGGGCCAGAAGTCCAAAATTGTGATCATCAATATCTCAAAATGAAAAACAATTTTGAAAAGCAATATTGAGCAAAAGATGCTCAAAATAATGTGTTTATCCATACGCAACCATAATTTCTTTGTTATCCGGCTCCTAAAAGGAGTTATAATGTTGGCCCCTAAATCGCTCTGTTCCAGATATCTAGAGAACAGTACATAATTTGTAAACACTTATTGAACCAAATGTGTTTAAAATGACGAGAGCTTTAATTTTACATCAAGAAAAAGAGACTGGCCCTTAAAATTAGGGGCCGAGAGGGCTCAAGTCTTTTATAAATAACTTTTAATTTTGAAAAATTTTGTGATACGTTGTGTGATCCTTCAAATTAGGGATCAAGAGGGGTCTAATGTCATCTAGCTATAGCTCTTTTAGATCCTACCCCAATTTCCAGATATGTTTCGTTAACGAAGATAAAAAGCAAGGTCATTTTACCTTCTAAAAATTGGACGGAAGACCTCCTCGTTGCTCGCAACGAGATCGTGTCTAGTTAAGGTCTTCCGTTGGAATTGTTATTGTTATTCTTCGGTTTCTTTTTCCCTATTATTAGGGTCTTCCGTTTCCAACGGAAGACCCTAACGGAAGACCCTCTTGTTATTTTATTGTTTTTTTTTTTATTATTATTATTTTTTTTCTTTTTTCTTCTGACTTCTTTTTTGCCTTATATCTCAAAAACTATTCAACCGATTTGCATGAAAATTTCAGGGATTATGTGAAATTTTTGTCCCTTGAATCTATTAAACTTTCAGTCATAAAATTGCTTACGTTTTTTAGTTACATCATTTTAAAATTTTTCAAAAAGTGATTTTGTCCACGACTTTTCTCTAAAACGGTTGTTTATAAAGACTTGAAATTTTCTGTGATTGTAAATCTGCCGATTTACTTATGGCATTTTTTCAAAAATTTGTATTTCGTCACTTCCGGTCGAAACCGGAAGTGATTTTAAATTTTCGAAATTTTCATTTTATGGAGCAAATATAAAAATTATATGCATACTGTAGAGTTTGCAAAGCTAAATACAAAACTGAAATTTGTTTTAAAATCGGATGATGCATTGCAGAGATATTGGGGTTTAAATATTGATTTTTCCGGAAATTTTGATTCCGCAGTCAAGATTTAGAAAATAGTGCAAAATTCACATTGAAAGTAACTCCTGCTGAAAACAATTCGTAACGTTACATGTCATAAAACCGAACTTTGTTTTTTAAATAGTAAATCTGAGTGTTTATTGAAACGATTTCGTTTGATAATATAACGTTGAATGTGTAAACTTCGTTTGGAAAAAGAGAAAATTTTGTCAACACGAATCAAAACAAAAACAAAGCAGCTGGAATTGAAGACACAGATCCCGATTCTAACAGCGAAAAGCGATCGAAAGTCTTTTCTAAAATTTGGTAAATGTGTTATTTAAATAGCCTAATCGTCGAGGATCTTTCAGTTGTTGAATAATAGAAGAACACGTACAATGTAGATTGGATCACTGAATATAGAGTTTGTTAAGATTTCAAATACGAACATTATTTATTGTAATTATTTGCTTGCAAAATAAATGCATTAATGTAATGCATGTTAATATGTGCTCTGCATATTAAACACAAACTTATTAGTTTTAATCGAAATAATTATCGTACGATTCACCATGTCAACTCGCCATGTTTTGACGGCGAACAACAACTGATAGCGGTGTGTCAACATTTTTAAAAGAAGCATGGCCTGCAAGACGTCGATAGTGGAAAATACAGCTCAACTATCGTATGAGAGATTATAAAGGTATGTTTCAATACAGGCTATGTCGTGTTGACTTTTTCTTTTCAAAGTATTTGTACTTTTCAATCTAATCCGAGATTCCTCTGACTCTAACCTCCGCTTTTGACGTGCGTCACAATATAAAAGCGGGTGTTAGATTCAGAGGAATTCGAATATCGGAATATTTTCTGTTCTTTGTATTTTCACTTGTAAGTTTTGCACATCACTCTTTTGAATTTCTATTTATTTTTTTGCTATGTATATGTATGTCTTATTGTGTATTGAACAACACACCATACACTGTAAAACAGTGCAATAAAAAGGGGTTGGGGGTCCCAAGGTACACAAGAGTAGAATGTTGTAATTAGAGTGCATGTTTGCATGATGATAACTTTACCTTAAATATTTGAATATAGCAGATCTTTTCCATATCGCCTTTCACTTAATTTATAAATTTAAAAACTCAGACTTGTTCTTAATTAAATAAATATATTTGACATGGTAAATATTCAATCTAATTAAAATTAGACCTTTCGTCTGGCTCTCTGTTATATATGGTTATCGCTCGTGAAAGAGCATGTAAAACAGAGTGCAAGATGAAAACATCTTCGCTAGCCAAGGGTTTTCGGTCCACTCTGCTCCCCATAAACCCTTGGCGGATTTCATTACAAAAACTCGGTGACAAGCTCCGTTTAATGATTGGCTGCAGCTGCGAGTAGCTGATCCAATCGCAGCATTGTAAACATTCGCTTATAAATAAACTTTTAAAAGAAACACATTTGTGATCTTTGGTAAAATATTTGGTGCTTTTCACAAGTTGAGGCACAAGTGCTCGAATACAATATCTCTACAAGGATGGTCTAACCAGATCACTGTAAAAAACGATATATTTTACTGGATTTAACAGAGATTTACAAACTTGTCAAGGCTCGTGCGATCGTAGTACTATGGGAAGTAAACATGGCGAATGAAGAAGTTGCCTATCCCGTTAGTATATACATGTACGCCCCTGCTTATGGTTAGAGTTTCAATTATTCAATGAGCTGTATTTTATTTATTTCTTTTGTCCACAATAATTACGACAACGATACCTGGTTTTATGGCTTGAATGCAACTTTTCTACTCCCGGTACAGGTCTCTACAAACACTAGGCCTATAAATAAAACATTCCTTGCTTTCTCTAGGTTATATCTTCATTCCCATTGAATAGCATCGTTAATTAAGGTCTTCCGTTTCCAACGGAAGACCTTACTATTATTGTGCTTGTAAGATTATTCTTATTAGGTCTTTCCACCTTTCAGGTGAAAGACCTCTTGTTTTCTTTATGTTTTTAGGTCTTTCCACCTTTCAGGTGAAAGACCTTTTGTTTTCTTAATGTTTTTTATTATTATTATTTTTTATCTTCTCTTTTTTTCCAGGGACAGCTTTTTTATTTCAAGAGATATTGAAACAATTTTTTCTTTATGTTATTGATCATAAAAACTTATGGTACCAAATGACCCTTTGCTTAATAACTCTTAGAACTTCCAAAGTTATTGCCCTTGTGTACAAAATGATTGTTATCGCTACTCCTCTGAAACCATAAGAGATAGAGACTTGGAACTTTTATCAATGTCTTCAGTAAACTTAGAGGGTTCTTCAATCTATTCATACCGAAAGGATCTGAGCCCCCCCCCCCTTCTAGTAGTTATTGCCCCTGAAATTATTTCAATTTCTATAAAATCACTTCCAACTTTTTTATTATTTATCGTAGAGACTTCGGTCCACTTGGGATAGAAGCGTCTACCTTGGCCGAACAAAATGACATAAAGGTCAAAGGTCAAGGTCATTTCGAAATCTGTTAATTAATGAGTTTTTAGATCTCTTTTGTTATGGGTGGTAAAGGAAAACTTTTTCATAGATGTAGTAGGACATCTAGAGACATTTTAATATATAGTACCTTAGCTCATACCTTTGAACTTTTACAGAGTTATTGCCCCTATTGTACGAAATGCTTGTTATCGCTACTCCTCTAAAACCATAAAAGATAGAGACTTGGATCTTTTACCAATGTCTTCAGTACACTTAGAGGGTTCTTCAATCTATGCATACCGAAAGGATCTGAGGCCCCCTTCTAGTAGTTATTGCCCCTGAAAGTATTTAAATTTATATAAAATTACTTCTAACTTTTTTATTATTAATCGTAGAGACTTCGGACCACTTGGGATGAAAGCGCCTACCTTGTCCGAACAAAATGTCATAAAGGTCAAAGGTCAAGGTCAGACCAAACAAAAATAGCATATTTAAGTTTTTTATCCTTTTTTTATTAAGTAACGCAGAGAAAATGTTTAATTAATTATATTGAAACAAAACATAAAACATAATATAGGTGGAAAGACCTCTAATTGTTCGAGAACAATTAGTCTACTAGTTTATTCTTCTTCTTCTTCTTTTTTTCTATTTAGCTCGGAGTGACTTTTTTGTTATTAGGGTTATCCAAACAAATTAAACTTTATGTAATTGTTCATTAAAAGTTATGGTATCAATTGACCCTGTGTCAAAAAACTCCCAGAACTTACAGAGTTATTGCCCTTTGAGAAGGAAATGCTTGTTATCACTACTCCTCTAAAACCATAAGAGATAGAGACTTGGAACTTTTACCAATGTCTCTAGTACACTTAAAGGGTTCTTCAATCTATTCATAACGAAAGGATCTGAGGCCCCCTTCTAGCACTTATTGCCCCTGAAAGTATTTAAATTTCCATAAAATCACTTCCAACTTTTTTATGATTTATCATAAAGACGTCAGACCACTTGGGATAGAAGCGTCTACCTTGGCCGAACAAAATGACATAAAGGTCAAAGGTCAAGGTCATTTGGAAATCTGTTAATTAATGATTTTTCAGATCTCTTTTGTTTAGGGTGGTAGAGAAAATTTTTTTCATGGATGTAGTAGGACATCTTAAGACATTTTAAAATACAGCCCCTTGGCTCATACCTTTGAATAATTACAGAGTTATTGCCCCTATTGTACAAAATGCTTGTTATCGCTACTCCTCTGAAACAATAAGAGATAGAGACTTGGAACTTTTACCAATGTCTTCAGTACACTTAGAGGGTTGTTCAATCTATTCATACCAAAAGGATCTGAGGCCCCCTTCTAACAGTTATTGCCCCTGAAAGTATTTACATTTCCATTAAATCACTTTCAACTTTTTTATTATTTATCATAAAGACGTCGGACCACTTGGAATGGAAGTGTCTACCTTGGCCGAACAAAATGACATAAAGGTCAAAGGTCAAGGTCATTTGGAAATCTGTTAATTAATGAATTATCATATCATTTGATACAGAATTTTAGTAAGGGTTTCAATAGCTTGCTGGATTGCGCAATAAGGTATTCAATTAGGTCAGCCAGGTATCGCATCAAGTCCTGTGGTTACTCAAGTGGAAATTGTTTTACAGTCAACCCATTCATATTGTACAAAGACAGCTAGCCTCTAGAACACGCTCTTCTATTGTTAGGTTTTCTGTTTATATGCTTGTGTAAAGAATATTCACTTGGCGAGCACATCAATTTTGTTCAGAGTACATGGGAAAAAATTCAGAAAAAGTAATTCAAAAGATATCTACGATAATCAACGGAATTCTTAAAGCAATCATGGCTTGAAATACAAAATAATCTCTTAAAACTCATTTATGGCTTTGCAGTATTCTAATTTTCTAGTACAACATATAACACAGGTATACTATTTTTGTATACCTTACTGAGCAATCTAGCAATTAATTAAAAAAATAGTAGGGTGGAAAGACCTCTAATTGTTCAAGAACAATTAGTCTACTAGTTTTTCTTTTTTTTTTTTTTCTTCCTAGACGCGAACTTTGAGGCTTCATATCTTGCTCATTTCTGAACGGTTTTTGCTCAAATTTTCAGGGCTTATAGACATTACAAAACACTATCTAAAACATTTCATAAACTTTAAAATTCCTCTTCCGTTAACAAGTTATTCCCCTTTTAAAATTTTTTAGGGCCTTTGGTTTCCAAACAAAGGCTCCGAGACTATGATAGCAGGGAATGGGAATCCAGCGAATTTGAATAACAGAGACATTGAAGTTGTGCACATCGATTTTTGTTTTTCGATTACGTTTGTTATTTAGAAAAAGGTAGGGGGTCAAAAAATAGGATTCCAAAAAGTGCGAAAATTTAGACATATTTTGCTTTGTATCTTTTAAACGAAAAATATTTTGTTAAGACATGTAGAATAAAAGTTGTGCAGAATGTTAAGGGCTTTCATTTGACACCAATAAAAAAGGGCTGGCCCCTAAAATTAAGGGCCAATAGCGCTTGAAAGTTTTTGCTTAATAACTCAAAAACGGTTAGGATTTCGATATGGCTGTCGCTGGAAAAGTTGTTTGTTGGGATCTCATAAAGGTCGTTACAATGTTATTTTGTTGGTGATTTGTGTTGTATGAGTGTAAAATGCTGTACATGTTCACATGTACCTCGTTTAATTTGGCAAGTTTACGAAAGTCTATGTGCGTGCAGCTGGCATAAAGTTACCATAGAAAGTATGCTGGTTTATACAGGAAATTTTTTTTTAGAATAGATTTTTTTTTTTGGAGTTTATGTCAGTTTTGTTAAGTTCTTATAGTGCACAATCCCTAAAACGAGAATCGGAAAACAAAACATTCTTCTTCCTTTGTAGTAAAACACAAACTACGGATTTAAATTAAATCTATGTATTACAATTGAGTTTTCATACTGCATGCATTTAAAATCTACCTTGAATAAGAGCTGTGTGTGTACCGTTACGTAAGCTATCCCTCACCCGCGACCTAGAAAATCGGTCACCATGGTCGCGACGGGGCTAACTAGCGGTCAGCGGTTATCTAATACACGAGAAATGCGTCTCTCATATATGAGTTTATTTAGCCGCGCACTCTAGAATTGTTTTAGTTTACATACCCGTAAATAAAATACAAGATCTGTTTTAATTTCTTCATGTTATAAGAGTTTGTCCATCTTGTTTTTATTTAATTAAACATTAGAGTGTAAGAAGATGTTCTTAAAATTTATAAAGGCGATATTACTACAAATCGGAAACTTCGTCAGTCTTAAATTAATGGTTGGTATGTAAGTCTAAAATGTTTATAAATCTGTACAAATAGTGTTTTAAATCAACAAACAACCCACAAATATTATAACTTTTAAATGATGATCATCCCTCGCACATGGCCGAGGAGATCCCGCGCGAGTGCATGTTTCAGACTTTTTTGTACGAACATAACTATTTTCTTTTATTATGATTTCAACTATGATATTGGTTTAAGATGAAAAGATAAATTTAATTTACATGTACAGTTAATTTAGAAATGATTAATACGATTGCGCACAAGGTAGTTTATTATAATCAAAGTTCCATGTTTCATGTTTGCGGTAGGTGCTGGCACGATAAAAGGTGTCCTGAATTGAGGCATTCGGATTTTTTTTAATTGGCAAAAAGATAATCAGATTTGATGAAAATCATTTTTTGGCGACTTCTTCTTATGTGTAACATTTTCACTTTCCCACCCGTTTGTTTATTCGGTCAGTCTGTGTTAATTCAATCGCAGCGTGCGACCGAAAATCTTGTGTCGCTTGAACAGCGCACACAGCTAAGAACATCTATAGCCCCAGTCGGGTTATGTTTATATGGCTGCAGATCATCAATTGTTATGTAATTGAGTAACAATGTATCGAAGGTTATCGAATATTATTGAGTGTCGAAGTGTGCTTTCACTACAGTGGTCAATTGTTAAACAATAAGGCTATTATTCGAAGTCAATCATCTTCACATTATACATGTAGGTGCAAAATCGTAATCGGATAATGTTGCTAAGAAATCAACCTGTTGAACACGCTAAACTTTTACAGATATGAACGGAATAATATATTATACTTAAAAGTTTTAAGTCAAAGGAAAATTGTTCTCGGATTAAGAAGTTATGAAATACGACTACATTATGCAACGCAGTCGGTCGCCATAGAAATCATCAAAGTACTGTAAGTGTCGACAGATTTCTTGTTTCTTTGAAATACATGTACCATGATAGCTCACTACCAGAGTAAAGCTAGCCAGCACTAACTCCAACGCACTAACAAAAAACAAGTATTCCTTTTTAAGGAATGATCGGCAATAATGATATATTGATAGCTAGAAGCAATCAACATGATCAGTTTGATGTAAAATAATAAAATAAGTACTGTATTTTTAAAAAATATAGAATATTTTGAATCTGTACACCATAATTTCATTATTATAAACCGTCAACAAATTTAATTTTTAAATAAATTTGGGAAAAGCCGTTCGTTAACTCCTTGTCTAATTTTATATTTTTAACGTAATTATTAAATGTTAATGTATCTTCTTCTTCTTCAGAATACTGAGTAGGGCTCTTCAAAGAGCATTAACACGTATACAAAGAAAGAGTTGTATTAAAATAATTTAATGCGACTGAAAAACATTGAATGCCATCATAACTTGCTATTGAGGTCGCATTATTATACATATGTAAATCAAGCCGTCTTCCTAGCTACTATTATGCAACATCAATAGATCGAGGTCAGTTCATGGAGCATCTTCTTATGATTGAGGTCAGTTCATCGAGGTCAACTGCATTACTGAATGAATCTTTCGATCGAAATTCTTACGCGTGAGACAAAATGTGCATTCTTGAATTAACAGGTTACTATTTTTCAAGCGTTTTCCGATCCCGATGTTAAACAACTGAAATTATTAGGCCGCCTTGCACCCACACTAGGACTTGTGCTCATAAGGTGAGCCCGGATTCTTCGAGAACGGGTGTACCCTCGAGGATTCCGGCGCCAAATTAGGCACTAGTGACAACGATTTCCGGCGCCAGGGCGCGGAGTAGACCTTAAGAAAACAAATTATTTCTGTAATGTAGCGTTATAAACAAGGCGCCCTGTCCCCAAACAAGGACTTCTGCTCATTAGGTGAGCCCGGATTCCTCGGGGGACGGGTAATCCCATGAGGATTCCGGCGCCAAATTAGGCACTAGTGAAACCGATTTCCGGCGCCAGGGCGGGGAGTAGACCTTAAGTGAACAAATTATTTCTGTAATGTAGCGTTATAAACATGGCGCCCTGCGCCCAAACTAGGACTTGCGCTCATTAGATGAACCCGGATTCCTCGGGGGACGGGTAATCCCTTGAGGATTCCGGCGTCAAATTAGGCACTTATGACACCGATTTCCGGCGCAATGGCGCAGAGTAGACCTTAAGTGAACAAATTATTTCTGAAATGTAGCGTTCTAAACAAGACGTCCTCCAAATATTGAAAGTTCTTACTTCACACAATGATTGCTTATGACCTAAGTGTTGACTTGTGCTCATTAGGTGAGCCCGGATTTCTCGGGGGACGGGTAATCCCTTGAGGATTCCGGCGCCAAATTAAGCACTAGTGACACCGATTTCCGGCGGCAGGGCGCGGAGTGGACCTTAAGTGAACAAATTATTTCTGTAATGTAGCGTTCTAAACAAGGCGCCCTCCAAACATTTTTAAAGATCTTACTTTACACAAAGATTGCCTATGACCTAAGTGTGTGTTTTGATTTTGTTTCAAGGTTATTTTGTGAAGTTCAAGGTCATTGGAGGAAATTTCATAAGTTGTGTCTGTAGATAAATACTTTAGTTATGATTTTGTTTTTCTTAGTGGGGAGGGGGGGAATTATTTGTGAGGTTGCTCACAGAACCGCCAGTTAGTCCACTGAGAGCACTCTCCCCCTTTCTCGCAACCAAAATTCACCTTAAATTAACTTAAAGGAAATTGAATTTTGGGACATTGTTTCCCCCTCCCCCAACCCACATTTTAGTAGAAGGCAATATAAATTTTTATGGCAAATTGAAAACAAATTATATTAAACAAAATAAGTTATAGCTGCCTCACAACTCCCCCACCCCTCCCCTACCACTACCACGGATTAGATTTTGAAGATTAATTTTTTCTTTTATTGGCTTGTTAATACATTTCGGATGAATTTGTTCCCCGAAGCAAAAACGATGCTGAGTGCTTGCATGACCAAACATTATACGGAGAGTTGTCCCTCCCACTGAGCACCTCTCGTACAGCGCACTCTCAGGTTGGAGAAGCCGTCATCATTTATTTTTGATTTTCTGAACTTACTTTTATCATATTGACAATCCTGTCTGATTAAAATCACCACCCTTCTGCCTACACCCATCAGGGTCTGATAGGTATCGATAACAATTCATCTTCACTTAACCTCTATATTTGCACACAACCTAAATATATATCTCATTTACCAAATACATGACTTTATCTGTTAATGAGAGGTGCAACTCTTCAATACTCAGTCTGGGGGTTACATAAAAAGCAGTATTAAAGAATTTGCCTGTCTCCATTTTAAAAATTCCAATACATTTTCTAAAGCCCTGATTGGTCAGAATTTTAGGTCGGGTGAAGATGACCCCCTATCAATACCTGTCAGACCCTGTAAGGAGAAGAGGGTGCTTTTAATCAGACTGATTGACAACCTTTTCCGACAGGAAGCTGCAACGGAAGACCTCTTCGTTGCTTTGCAACGAGCTCGTTTCTAGTTATGTTCCTATTCTTGCTACTCAACATGTTTTCAAGTTGTATTTATGCCGTAGCGTGTATATTACCCGTTGTTTCATTCGATTAAAATGTAAATATACAAGGGGCGCAACTCAAGTTGCTCGCTAGATAGCGCCACCGCATCACCGAGTTTTCGTAATGAAATCTGCCAAGGGTTTATGGGGAGCAGAGTGGACCGAAAACCCTTGGCTAGCGAGGATGGATGAAAAGAACTTCATATTAATTATATCAAGCTCAGATTTTCGGTTAATGTTACCTGATATTCGTAAAACAGTCTTCTTAAGATTTAATAATTTCACAAAACCATTGTAATTTGTTTGATATTAGTTAATCTTTTATACATATTGATTCATTTTAGGTTAATTTTTTTTATTTTTTTTATTTCAGCACAAAACGGACTCTTGTTACCACATGGTGGCCACTAGGCTTTTACCTGTTGATTCTTGTGGTTTCAGCTCTTAAGGTTAACCTGTCACCTCTACCCACATGCATATTCCTTGTGTTCTACAGACTATTTACCGGTAATTCAAATTAAATCGGATAATACATAAACAATAATGGAACTTTAAGAAAGCATCATGCCTTGTTGTGGTTTGTGTTTGATAATAAATTTTATTATACTTTCATGTTAAATACTGCAATCTGATTGGTTTAGACACAGTTGACAATCCGTTCTCTCTCCCTCGCACGCTTAGCAACGGGCCGATAGAACGAATTGTTACATGCGCGTTAATTATGCGCGTACGGTTTGCCGTAGAATTCACGTCTTTTCTATATAAAAGCAGTAAAATTTGCTATAAAAATTATGACATTCAGTATAATAAAATAAATAGTACCTGTTTGGGAGGGTACCAGTTGAAATTGACACCCCTCGAAAACCATTGTCAACCTCCGCTTCGCGTCGGTTGACAATGGTTTTCTCGGGGTGTCAATTTCAACTGGTACCCTCCCAAACAGGCACTATTTATATAATGAAAAACAAAATTAAGGCTGTTTACTTAAAGAAATTTACAATTGTTAGTTGTAAAAATTTGTTTTTCAATAAAAGTATGCAATTATGTTTCCTTTATTTTGTATTTATTAATAATACAGGGTTCGACACTTACTTTTTTATGCATTAGTCCAGCCGGACTAGTGCCTGTTTATTTTAACTAGCCCGCAGTCAATTTTATTTGCCCGTCAAAAATAAATTAAATTACATTACCGTATTTGCCTTATAAAATATGCATTTTTAAAATATAATTTGTAAGAAAAGTATGCGTAATATTATACACCATGTTTTTCTTACAGGTGTTGCACTGGTTTAGTTGTATTGTGCTATGCAGTACAAGCAATGAGCTGCGTATTCACTATCTCCGTGTACTTGGTGTATGCCGCCATTACAGATCTTATAAATATATCTGTGCAATAGATCCGGGCTATGAGCTACCTTGTTTTCCTTATCTAAGTTCTTTAAAAATCTGTTTAAAATTATAAGCAATTTATGACAAATGATTTAAACACAATTCATTTAAATTAAACAACTTACAGAAGATTCGTTTCACCTTTATTTTATTTTAAAACACATAAGCCTCCCTATCAAAGCCGTTGTTGTGAACACCTGCATTTGTCACCTATTTTCTCGGACATCCCCTTCGGGCAAAGAAATAATCAAATCAAGTCACCCGTATCATCCTGCATACCTCTGTTGTTTTCGCTTGGTAACTCAATAATCACCGCAATGTATCATATGCTAGATAATAAAAATATAGTCAGGGTTTTTCAGAAAAATGTCGTCCGTAGCACATTGTTAATTAACAAATTTTTTAAGCAGAACTTTTTATTAGTCCGACCGGACTGACTAGACAGAAATTTTGTTAGTCTGAATGAAAATCTATTAGTCTGTGACTAACGGTCTAAGGTTAGTGTCGAAACCTGTAATATTTAGATGTGTTTACATAATTGAAAAATCACCCCCCCCTTTTTAATTGTTACCATTAAGGTTACATGTAGGGTATGTAAATGTACATTTGACCTAGAAATAACATCTGCTATGATAATTACTTTTGAAATAAAAAGAGACAACATATTATAACCTTTTTACTGTATATATGCATAAAAAAAATGTAGGAAAACATATAAAATTTGAACATTTTTCATGGAATTCTCCTCCGTGAGTTCTGTGTTTGAATTTAATTTTAATTTAAGGCAGATGCCTCACTTTAAGGTCTTACTGTTTTAGCATGGTTAAAAGGAGACAAGAAACCAGAATAGGTTAGATATTCACTAAATATGAACTTATATGATTGTTAGCTTACTCTTTTTCATGGAAACAAGAAATCGCATGCAGGGCAGCATCTCTATTTGTTAATTAAAATGCTACAAATCATTCAATAAACAAAAAAAGATCAAATTTTACTATCATTGATGATTGTTTTCAAATATGTGTGAGAAATGACTCAAAGAAATTGCCACAAGTTTCATAAAATAAGGTAAAAGATTTCAAACCATGACTGTTAATGAAAATCAAAAGATAGGGGGAGGGTATACATGTAAGGGCATTTCTAAGTGATATGATGCTTTTATCATGAAAATATCATGTAGATGTATGTTATATTGAATAAGGTTTCTTATTAAAGGAGGTTGAACAACAATTGACCTCTGAAAGGTCAGGTAAAGATGTTTTACTATGGAGGACCCTATGAATCTGTATTGAATAGAGGAAAGTGGAAATGGTGGGTTCACTTAAATGGCCCTATTTTTCTTAAACCTCAATGGTATTGGCAATATGTGGTATACTTTTTCTCAGAATTGCATTAGCTTTCTAATTCTAAGACAAAACATCTTTTCATAAAATGTTAGTGTACTAAGTTAAAGGTAGCAAGGGACAGTTTCGGATAAAGTACCCGTTAATATTTTTGTAAAATTGAGAGTTGCTGTACTTGAAGGCTTATGAGTGTTGAATTTTGATGATTATCATTAATTAGAGGGATGTCTCTTGTTGGAATTGGTATGCAATATGAAGGCCCCTAATGTTAAGTACATGTACATGAGAAGCATAAATTGTGAAACTTGTGACTATGACTGTTGTGTTGACTATACACAGACAGTGTAATTGCAGGTTACAAACGGGAGATTATATAACTCGAAATGAAGGTGGATTGGACATTGTATACCTATTTACTGGCTTTGAGTAAATAGGTATTTTTTTTATACCAAAGAAAACTTTATTTGTCGGCGATGCAGAATTTTTTGATGATAAAGAAACAAGTTATCGGACTTTGAATTTTAATGCAGCGATCGGATTACATTAGAGGTGTTCCAAGTTTAAAAAAGAGGGAAATCGAATGTCGCCGGTGAATAGTTTCGATGACTATTACCATGGGCAGATAGCACGGAAACTATTTCACGGTTAGATAGATGGTGTTAATTCATTGTACAGTAATTTTACATAGAAAATATTTACAGAGGTGTAATAATATACAATTATTTAATGCTCGAGCAGTCAATAGACCAGAATATTTTTCCCGAGCTCGGCAATAGAACATACTGAGCTGTTCCCTGCACCGAGGGAAAAATTCTGGTCTATTGACTGTTCAGGGATTAAATAATTGTTTTATTACCTAATTACATGTTTGGTTTTTTGGGTTTACAATTTGTATATTACAGAAGGTTTTCATGCCATTATGCAATCAACTAACTATAAGATTGTTTTGATCTTTCAAATGCGCCAAAGCTGTTTCATGCATTAAAACATCTTATTAAAGACTTATTAATTTATACGTAGAAGGAAGAGTCTCCAAACCATTGGTTTATTAATAGTCATTAACCTTATACGAGGCATAAAGCTGCTGATTATTAGATACTCAATATTGATTATATTGAATTTGGTATTCCTAGTATTACAAACAGCGTCTATGTAAATGAAACAAGCGGTTTTATTAATGTTTACTTTTAACGTTACTTTACATTCCCAGAGAACTATCGAAAGGGTGCAGATTGTGACGTCAATCTAATTATGACGTCATATCGTATGACGTAGAGACAAATGGCATCCTACACATCGCTGTAAAATCAATCGGGAAGCCTTAACATACCCGCGTTCTGAAATATGTTGCCGGTCCAATAGATGCAGTCTATTGACCGGCGGTCCAATAGATTGAAGACTATTGACCGGCGGTCCAATAGATCGCAGTCTATTGACCGGCGGTCCAATAGATCGCAGACTATTGACCGGCAGTTCAATAGAACGGTTTTAATAGTTAAGCAAAACTGCGTACACGACCAAATAGACGCAAATATTTAATTTGTAATAAAACAATAAAATCCCTTTGATTAGGTAATAAAGTAAATTATACATCGGTAAGTTTCTAACGTGATGGTGCAACAAGCACACAGTACGGAAGATCAACCCTTTAAAAAGCAATGTAAAGGGAAAGTTGCTCAGAATAATGTTTAAAACAAAATGCTATCTAAAAGTTTCTTGTTGGTGGCCCAGTGAAGGAGTTTAAGGGGCTTCGAAAGGGACTCAAAAAACTTTTCAACCGACTTCAATGAAACCTTCAGAGGTTTTGTGACTTTATAATGCCTCAAAGATTTTAAAGTTTCCACGTCAACGTCACTTTCATTTTTACGTTACGTCATTTTAAAAATTTTTAAAAAGTCATTTTGTCCGCGGCGTTTCTCAAAAATGCTTAAAGATAGAGGCTTGAAATTTTCTGTACTTATACAATTGTTATTTTACCTCTGTAATAAGGCTGTAATAAGGAAATGAAAATCCGTCACTTCCGGTCGAAACCCGAAGTAAATTAATTTTTTTTCCAAAATTTGAATTTTTTGATCAAATCGAAAACATGCACGTGTTTTGTAGAGCTAATTAGGCTGAATCTAAAACTAAAATCCCTTTTAAAATCGGACGATGCATTACAGAGATATCGGAGTTTAAAAATAGATTTTTACGGAATTTTTGATTCAGCGTTCTTGGTTTAAAAAAATAGCGTTAAAGGTTAAAGTGAAATTAACTCGTACCAAAAATAATTCGATAGTTATTAAGTCGTACTTAAACACATTCGGATTTTTTTTGTTAAGTCGTTCTTGAAATCATTAAGGCTTTTTTAATTCGTACTTAAAATCATTCGGATTTACCAACAATTACTCGATCTTTATCTTTTGTTTTAGTTACTCTTGTTATTGGTGTAAGAACTCTGCTTCTTACAGGAACTTCTAGCTTTACTCTCGACATTAACGGAAGACCCACTCGTTGCTTTGCAACGAGCTTTGCTCTAGTTCCCTATTATTTTTTTCTTGCAAATTGTGTGCACGCGATTTCTCCAAAACTACACGGCTGATTTACATGAAACTTTCAAATCTGATAGACAATGATCTGAACCTTATTGCAAATTTTTTTTAATGATGACGTCACTTCCGGATTTGAGATATATACAATTTAACGATTTTCAGAGGGTCGGTTTGTCCAGGGGTAAACTCCTAAACGATTTAAGATATTGAGTTCAAAATTTCAGGAATTGTAGACGAAAGGTTGTAGATCTGACATGTGGTATTTACGTTGTTCTCTGACCAATAGCGCCGAAGCTCGCCCTAGCTCGAAAATTAAGGTTAAAAAAGCGTCATAATTTTTCCTGGTTTTCGTTGAATATCTTTTTTCTCGATAGTATTTTGTTAAAACATATAGAACAAAATTTTTTTATAAAATCAAGATCTCTCATTTGACATCAAGCAAATTGAGCTGGACCTTCAAATTAGGAGCCTAGAGCCCTTGAAAGTTTTCGCTCTATAACTCAAAAGCGGTTAAGATTTCGATATGGCTGTCGCTGGAAAAGTTGCTCATTATGATCTTATCAATGTCGTGTCAATAATATTTTGTTCGGATATTGCGTAATATGAGTGTAAAAAGCTATACTTGTTACCATGTATCTGTTCTCGTTAGCATAGTAAACGAGGTCTTTATGCGTATAACTGACATAAGGCTACCATAGACAGTTACCAGCTTACATACGGAAAGAGATACTATATGTTTAAATTCTAGTGAAATACATTATGGATAAAGAAAATACTTCTATGTAATGCATTCGTATACTGCACAACATTTAAAATCTAGCTGGATTCCGAGCTGTGTACATGTATGTGAACAATTACGCATCCGATAACTCGCCCGCGGCCGAGAAAATAGGTCGCGACTGGACTAGCTAGCGGTCTGCTGTTATCTAATACACAAGATCTGCGCCTTGCTGTGTTGCATGGGTTTATTTATTTAGATGCAAACACAAAGGATTCCGATTTTAACGATATATTAAAGTGAAAAAAAAATTAAACCTTAACTTACGAAGTTATGCTGTTTAGCTTCCTTATTAAAAAATGGTAGGTAGTATAACTGTCATTGGAAACGGTGTTCTTTGTGATCTTGTCTATATGTTATAAAATAGTTTTATTGTTGGAAAATAAAATTAATTTGTTAAATTGCAAACGTTTTAAACCAACCACGTTGTGTATACACTTACATAAAACATCCCTCGCACATGTGGCCGAGGAGATGCCGCGCTAGCGGACAAGCTATCCACGTTAGTCTAAGACACAGACTTCTTGTGTTTCTGTGTGATGACACATGTAAATGTCCATTGATTCTTTGTGTAAAATAATTGTTTTTAATCATATTGGTTGGAGATCATGCATCTAACCTTTGATTTAACACTGATTTAAATGATTGTGTGTAAAAAAAAAAGTCACCAATGAATATAATACTACTTTTTACAAACAATCGTACGAGTTGAAAAATAAATACATTTATCCGTGTCTATTTCTGACATTTTGCTGCAGAATATAATTCATTCACACTACACACTTCAACAAATGTAAAATATATTCACACCATGCCTGATCCAACCTATCTTTTTTGTCTGTAATCTGTGAAGATTAATTTGCATAACAAAATATTAGAGGTCTTTTCTGTTTGAGTTATGAGAGAGAGAGAGAGAGAGAGAGAGAGAGAGAGAGAGAGAGAGAGAGAGAGAGAGAGAGAGAGAGAGAGAGTTAAGCAATGTGTAGGGAGTAAAGCGATTTTTGAAAATAAAATTTAAAAGCGTTCAAGATAAGGCAGTTTAAATGTTACAATAATACATGTGTGCGGTAGGTGCTGACACGATAAAACTAACCGATGCCCAATAACACGGAAGAATTTAAGAAACCAGTGGTGTAATATACACATGATTTTCTAAACAAGATTTGTTTAGATTCAGGCCGTAAAATAATAGCGGTCACATGCACTATCGGTTTAACCTTTTCTGAATGGTCGCGCGATTCATTTAAAAGCAAACTCATTTATGATTTCATTCTTTATTATTCTGTTAGAAAAAATGGTTTAATATATTCGGTGTATAAGTTTTGTTAGCTCTAGATTCGGGCAGAAGGGGAGCTAGCGAGTAGAGGACACATAATGTCATTCAATTCTTCTTTATATATACAACTGAATTTAACATTTTAAAACAAAGAAACCATTTCTGTGAACTTTGTTACACTTACTCACTAATTTTTATTAGATTTAACGGCCAAATAATATAAATATTACCCTTGGTCTCATTATTATCACTTGTCTCGCCATTATCTGCATGCTCAAGTTGACTTGTACATGTACAAGCTACATGTAATAGGCGTTGTTAATTCATAATGAGATAAGTGGTTTTTTAATCAATTATATGAATAAATTATGGTGTTATATCAGATAATAATTAATATGTACTTCAATTATCTATTGTATTACTGTTTCATTAATGATGATATTAATTTAATAATGTGTTATGACATGTACTTCAAATAATGTTTTATATCGAACAAAAACTCTTAAGGATATTTATTTCATAAATATCTTGGTCTATTTACTTTACATTTACATGTATATGTTTCATATACATAATGTGGAACATCACGGGGCGAACCATCTGAGAGCGAATCAGATCAGGAGGACATTACATGTTTACGTGCAAAACATCCCGTTATATACCACAAGTGATAGCTTTCCAAAAAGCTTGCCTGACTAAACAAAATTATTAATGAAAGCATATGCATGTATCAATTTGGCTATCTTATAAGGAATGAATTTTAATTTTCTTTGCTGATAATAAATTCACAAACGGAACGTGCAGATTTAAGAAGAAAGTTCAGTCTTTTTTTCCATCTAGTGCATGTACATGTATATTACTTGAAATTAAATTATTTCATAAATTCTAATTAATCGAGGAATCAAATAATTTCATGTAAGCTTGAAAGCGGAAGATAAAGCAGTCAAATTTTTAAATTTTATTTGTTATATTAAGATGCAAAATCAACTGAAAGGCATTTGTTTTTATTTCCCATAAGAAATAGGAAAGGATAGCCCTTCACTCAATCCTTATGAAAATTCGTGTAAATATACCTCGGACCCAATTCTTATTGTCTGCCAAATATGCACCGGATTAAGCAATTTAGAAGAAATTCCTGAGATCAAACGGCGAGTATTGCCTGTACGTGGAGTTAAAATTTACACAGTACACGCACCGACCCCCCCCCCCCTTCCGATTCACAAAATCATTTAGTTTTTTGGCCTGATTTTACTTGATCTTTGATGTTGGACCTTTACTTTCAGCCTATTACCATTCTAGATTACTGTACTAATGGCCAGACCAGTTCGTTTTATTTTAAAAGAGTTATGATTTTTTGGGCATTTGAGTTTCAATTAGCGTGCTTCACATGTACTGTAGAAAAAAAATTCTAACTCCCGAGCCCTTCACTCAATCCTAATGAAATTTCGTGTAAATGTACCTCGGACCCCATTCTAATTGTCTGCTAAATATGCAGCGGATTGAACAATTTAGAAGAAATTCCTGAGATCAAACGGCAGGCATTGCCTGTACGGGGAATTAAAATTTACACAGTACACGGGATGTAAGTTCTGGTGCATGTATATTTCTTGTTTTCCGTTTAGTCTGTATCTACGATAGCGTGTGAACTACTTATGAATGTTAGAACTGTGAAAATTACTGTAATCGATTTTTTACCGAATAAATTTACATGTTACTGATTTCGTTATTTCTACATTTCTCAACATTTTACCAATCCTGGCGTAATAAAACAGTCAAACATAATAGTAAACGACACGAAAAAAATTCTCAACGCTGAAATACCGGTACCTGTGTAAAATGCATCAGTCATTGTTTTAGGATTCCCCTATTTGTCGTTAACCGAATCCGAGATCCACACCACAAAATTCTACTTTCGATTTATTTACGACGAAAATCAAGCTCTGGCCTTTTTACCCTCCTCCAGAAACAAACACGCATCAATATTTCCAATGACCTCGCATTGTTGCAAAACCTGAATAGTCAGACATCTTACACGTTGTTTTTCATCTCATACAAAAAAATCAGCTCCTGTCCCGGGCGGAAACGCCCCAAATTCAAAGAGAAATTCGGGAATTATTTTGCGTCAGCCATGTTTTGAGAGATATTGACGTTTTGGCGATTTTTAGACGGTCATATTGTCCGTCGAACTCCTCCTAAACGATAAAAGATATCAAATTCAAATTTTCAGGAATTGTAGACGAACGATTGTAGTTTTGTCTAAAGTGATCCATTTATGTCTGGCGCATAAGACGCCGAAGCTCGCCTGGACCCGAAAATTGAGATATAAAAAATGTAGTGATTTTTCTTGGTTTTCTTTATGTATCTCTTTTCTCGAAAATATTTTGTTAAGACATGTAGAGCAATTAAAACTTATTTTTACAAGAGCTTTCATTTGACATCAAGAAACCCAGCCCGGCCCCTCAAATTAGGGGCCAAAACGTCTCTGAAGTCTTTCTTCCATAGCACTTTACTGAGAAATTATTTGTAATATGTTAAAGAAGCAAAAATGTTCATCTTACAGTTATTTAACTATTCATTATAGAAACAATTTCATGCGTTACGTAATTAGGGGTTTTAAGGGACCAGAAGTCCAAAATTTCGATCAATTATATCACAAAAAGGACAAATACTTTGAAAAGCAATATAGAATAAAAGATGCATAGAATGTTGTTCTAAACAATATTCAACCATCAAAATTTCGTTCTGTGGCCCCAATAAGGAGATAAGGGGTCGGCCCCTAAAACGTTCTTTCCCAGATAGCTCAATAACGGTAACGAATTTCTAAACACTTGTTGAACAAAATATGTGTAATATCAAAAGACCTTTCATTTGACATAAAGAAAAAGGGGCTGGCCCCTCAAACTAGGGGCCAAAAGGGCTCTGAAGTCTTTTTCTCATATCACTTTAGTGAGAAGTAATTTGTAATATGTTTAAGAAGCAAAAGTGTTCATCTTGCACTAATGGAACTATACATTATAAAAAAAAATCAGGCGTTACGTAATTAGGGGTTTTAAGGGGCCAGAAGTCCAAAATTTCGATCACTTATATCACAAAATGTACAAATTTTTTGAAAAGCAATATAGAATAAAAGATGCTTAAAATGGTGTTCTAAACAATATTCAACCACCAAATTTCGTTCTGTGGCCCCAATAAGGAGATAAGGGGTCGGCCCCTAAAACGTTCTTTCCCAGATAGCTCAAAAACGGAAACGAATTTCTAAACACTTGTTGAACAAAATATGTTTAATATCAAAAGACCATTCATTTGACATCAAGAAAAAGGGGCTGGCCCCTCAAATTAGGGGCCAAAAGGGCTCTGAAGTCTTTCTTCCATATCACTTTAGTGAGAAGTAATTTGTAATATGTTTAAGAAGCAAAAATGTTCATCTTAAAGTTATTTAACTAGTCATTATAGAAAAAATCTCATGCGTTACGTAATTAGGGGTTTTAAGGGGCCAGGAGTTCAAAATTTCGATCAATTATATCATAGAAAGGACAAATATTTTGAAAAGCAATATAGAATAAAAGATGCATAGAATGATGTTCTAAACAATATTCAACCATCAAAATTTCGTTCTGTGGCCCCAATAATGAGATTAGGGGTCGGCCCCTAAAACGTTCTTTCCAAGATAGCTCAAGAACGGTAACGAATTTCTAAACACTTGTTGAACAAAATATGTTTAATATCAAAAGACCTTTCATTTGACATAAAGAAAAAGGGGCTGGCCCCTCAAATTAGGGGCCAAAAGGGCTCTGAAGTCTTTCTTCCATAGCACTTTTCGGAGAAATCATTTGTAATATGTTTAAAATGCAAAAATGTTAATCTTCCAGTTATGCATCCATATATGATAAAAAGGAAATCTCATATGTTACGTAATTAGGGGATTTAAGGGGCTAAACGTCTTTTGATGATAACTTTTAATTGTGAAATATTTTGTAATACATTATAGAAGCAATTATATTCAACGAAACACTATACACCTATAAATGACAATTGTTTACTCCTTTGATACGTACATGTAATTAGGGTTTAAGGGGCCAGAAGTCCGAAAGTTTGACCTTCAATATATTAAAATGGAGAAGAATTTCGAAAAATAATATTGAACAAAAGATGCTCAAAATAATGTGCTTAACAATATGCAACCTTCATTGTTTTTTTACCTGGTCCCTAAAAGGAGTTATAGGGCCGACCCCTAAAATGATCTTTTCCAGATATCTCGAAAACGGTATATAATTTCTAAACACTTGTTGAACAAAATCTTCAGATCCCCCCGCATTAACTGATATGTTTCGTTGATGAATATCAAAGGCAATTTCATTTCCTTTTCTAAAAATCGGACGGAAGACCTTCTCGTTGCTCGCAACGAGATCGTGTATAGTTACTCTTGTTATTGGTGTAAGAACTCTGCTTCTTACAGGAACTTCTAGCTTTACTCTCGACATTAACGGAAGACCCACTCGTTGCTTTGCAACGAGCTTTGCTCTAGTTATTATTATTATTATTATTATTATTAAGGTCTTCCGTTTCCAACGGAAGACCTTATTGTTATTCTTTGGTTTCTTTTTCTTCATTATTTTTCTTTTTTTTTCCCAACAAATTTTGTGCAGGCGATTTCTAAAAAACGACTCGACCGATTTTCATCAAATTTTCAGATATGATAGATACTGATCTGAACTTTATACGCAATTTTTAATTTTGATGACGTCATTTCCGTTTTTGAGGTATTGACGTTTTAGCGATTTTCAGAGGGTCGGCTTGTCCTGGGATCTTCTCCTTAACGATTCAAGATATTGAGTTTAAACTTTCAAGGATTGTAGATGAAAGATTGAAGATGTGTCTTTCGGCATTCATTTTTGTCCAACTCAAAAGGCGCTGAAGCTCGCCTGGACCCGAAAAATGAGATTAAAAAAACGTCATCTTTTTTCGAGGTTTTCTTTGTTTATCTCTTTTCTTGAAAATATTTTGTTAAAACATGTAATGCCAAAAAAGTCAAGAATTACAAGACCTTTCATTTGATACCAAGAAAAAGGGGCTGGCCCCTCAAACTAGGGACCAAGGGGGCTCTAAAGTCTTTTATCTATAACCCTTTACTGAGGGATATTTTGTAATAAATTATAGAAGCAAATATGTTTATCTTACAGTTATGTAGCCTAACAGTATTATGATTTTCTCATGTGTTACGTAATTAGGGGTTTTTAGGGGTCAAAAGTCCAAAACTTTGAACACCTATAACTCAAAAACGAAAAATATTTTCAAATGCAATATAGAAGAAGATATGCTCAAAATGATGTAATGAACAATATGCAATTTTCAAAATTTTGTTTAGCGGCCCCAAAAAGGAGATAAGGGACCGGCCCCTAAAACGTTCTTTCTCAGATATCTCAAGAACAATAACGAATTTCTAAACACTTGTTGAACTAAATGTCTTAAATATTAAATGAACTTTCATTTGATACCAAGAAAAAGGGGCTGGCCCCTCAAATAAGGGACTTAGGGGGCTCTAAAGTCTTTTATCTATAACCCTTTACTTAGGGATATTTTGTAATATATTATAGAAGCAGATATGTTTATCTTACAGTTATGTAGCCTAACAGTATTATGATTTTCTCATGTGTTACGTAATAAGGGGTTTTTAGGGGTCAAAAGTCTAAAACTTTGATCACCTATAACTCAAAAACGAAAAATATTTCGAAATGCAGTATAGAAGAAGAGATGCTCAGAATGATGCAATGAAGAATATGCAATCTTCAAAATTTTGTTTAGCGGCCCCAAAAAGGAGATAAGGGACCGGCCCCTAAAACGTTCTTTCTCAGATATCTCAAGAACGGTAACGAATTTCTACACACTTGTTGAACAAAATGTCTTAAATATTAAATGACCTTTCATTTGATACCAAGAAAAAGGGGCTGGCCCCTCAAATTAGGGACCTAGGGGGCTCTAAAGTCTTTTATCTATAACCCTTTACTTAGGGATATTTTGTAATAAATTATAGAAGTAAATATGTTTATCTTACAGTTATGTAGCCTAACAGTATTGTGATTTTCTCATGTGTTACGTAATTAGGAGTTTTTAGGGGTCAAAAGTCCAAAACTTTGATCACCTATAACTTAAAACGGAAAAATATTTCGAAATGCAGTATAGAAGAAGAGATGCTCAAAATGATGTACTTAACAATATGCAACCTTCAAAATATTGTTCAACGGCCCCAATAAGGAGATAAGGGACCGGCCCCTAAAACGTTCTTTCTCAGATATCTCAAGAACGGTTACGAATTTCTAAATACTTGATGAACAAAATGTGTTTAGAATTAAAGGACCTTTCATTTGATATAAAAAAAGAGGGGCTGGCCCCTAAAATTAGGGGACCAGAGAGTTTTTTATCTGTAGCTCTTTACTGATAGATATTTTGTGAAATGTTATATAAGCAAATATGTTTATCTCACTGTTATGTATCCAAGCAATGTAATGATTTTATCATGTGTTACGTAATTAGGGGTTTTTAGGGGCCAAAAATCCAAAATTTTGATCACCCATATCTCAGAAAGGAAAAATATTTTGAAATATGGTATAGAAGGAAAGATGCTCAAAATGATGTACTAAACAATATGCAATGTTAAAACTTTCGTTAAACGGCCCTATAAGGAGATAAAGGATCGGCCCCTAAAACGTTCTTTGCCGTATATCTTAAAAACGGTACAGAATTTCTAAACAATTGCTGAACAAAATGTGTTTAGAGTTAAAGACCTTTCATTTGATATCAAGAAAAAGGGGCTGGCCCCTCAAATTAGGGGACCAGAGGGCCCTAAAGTCTTTTATCTGTAGCCTTTTACTGAGGGATATTTTATGAGGGTTATAAAAGCAAAATTAGGTAAAATACGTTTATATATCCTAACAATATAATGATTTACTTATGCGTTACCTAATTAGGGGTTTTAGGGGCATGAAGTAAAAAGTTTAATCGTGTCTATCTCAATTGGAAGAAATGCTAGTATTTCAAAAAGCAACGTAAGAGAACTTATAAAAAGCGATGCAGAAAAGCAGTAGTACTCCACTCCTTTTTACAGATCATGTTTTCTTGTCGAAAATCAAAGTCGATGATGTCATATCACCTTCTTAAAATCGGTCGGAAGACCTCTTCGTTGCTCGCAACGAGATCGTGTCTAGTTAGGGTCTTCCGTTTCCAACGGAAGACCCTCTTGTTATTCTATTGATTATTTTTATTATTATTATTTTTTCTGACTTTTTTCGGACGCTATTACTCGTGAACTACTGGACCGATTTGCATAAAATTTGCAGGACTGATAGAACATCAAAAGTACTTGAGGTTATTAAATTTTGGGCTGATGATGTCACTTCCGGTTTGAGATTTTGAGGATTTAGTGAATTTTTAATGACCATTTTGTCCACCTAACTCCTCCAAAACTAATTAAGATAAAATCATGAAACTTTCAGGGGTAGTAGATGAATGTCTGTAGATGATTCTCTGGGTTTGATATTGTGGAAAACGCGCAAGGCGCCGAAGCTCGCCTGAGCTCGAAAATTGGCACCAAATTTTTGCACAAAATTTTTGCACATTTTCTAAATTATTTCTGAATGTGTAAATATTTTGTTAAGACATGTAAAGCAAGACTTGTTCATATTTACACGCTCTTTCATTTAATATCATGAAAAAGGGGCTGGCCCCTCCAATTAGGGGCCAAGAGGGCTCTAAAGTCTTTTTGCAATAACTCTTTACTGAACAATAATTTGTTATCAATTATAGAAGCAAAAATGTTTATTGTACAGCTGTTTATCTATACAGTACCACACCTTAATCATATGTTACGTAATTAGGGGTTTCAAGGGGCCAGAAGTCCAAAACTTTGATCATTAATATCTAGAAAAGGAGAAATATTTTGAAAAGCATTGTAGAAGAAAAAATGCTTAAAATAATGTTCTCAACAATATGCTACCTAAAAAATTTTTTTTGATGGCCCCAGTAAGGAGTTTGAGGGTCAGCCCCTAAAACACATTAGTTCAGATATCTCTAGAACGGTCAACAATTCGTGAACAGTTGTTGAACAAAATATGTTTATATTTCCGAGATCTTTCATTTGATATCAAGAAAAAAGGGCTGGCCCCTTAACTTAGGGGCCAAGAAGGCTCTTAAGTCTATTAATAATAACTTTTTACTGAAAAATAATTTGTTATATATTATAAAAGCAAAAATATTCTTTGTACAGTGATTTATCTATACAGTACCATACCTAAGTCATATGTTACGTAATTAGGGGTTTCAAGGGGCCAGAAGTCCAAAACTCTGATCAGTCATATCTATGAAAGGAGAAATATTTTGAAAAGCATTTTAGAAGGAAAGTTGCTCAAAATAATGTTTTTAACATTATGATACCTAAAAAATTTTTGTTGGTGGCCCCATTAAGGAGTTGAAGGGTCGGCCCCTAAAACACAGTTGTTCAGAAATCTCTAGAACGGTCAACAATTCGTGAACAGTTGTTGAACAAAATATGTTTATATTTGCGAGACCTTTCATCTGATATCAAGAAAAAGGGGCTGGCCCCTCAAATTAGGGGCCAGGAGGGCTTCAAAATCTTTTAATAATAACTATTTACTAAAAAATAATTTGTTATACATTATTGAAGCAAAAATGTTCAACTTATTAAGCTTAATTCAAATCTGAAATCCGTTTTAAAATCGGACAATGCATAACAGAGATATAGGGGTTTAAAAATTGATTTTTCCGGAAATTTTGATTCCACATTCTTGGTTAAGAAAATAGTGTTATGTTCAAAGTTAAATTAACTCGTACCTAGAATGATTCGGTATTTGTTAAGTCGTTCTTAAACACATTCGGATTTTTTTTGTCAAGTCGTTCTTGAAATCGTTAAGGTTTTTGTTAATTTGTACTTAAAGTCATTCGGATTTTGTTAAGTCGTACCAAGAATTATTCGATTTTTTATATCTTTTTGTTTTTAAACTCCTGGTATTGGTTTTATTATTTATTTTTCCGGAAATTTTGATTCCACATTCTTGGTTTAGAAAATAGTGTTACGTTCAAAGTTAAATAAACTCGTACCTAGAATGATTCGATATTTGTTAAGTCGTTCTTAAACACATTCGGATTTTTTTGTCAAGTCGTTCTTGAAATCGTTAAGGTTTTTGTTAATTCGTACCTAAAGTCATTCGGATTTTGTTAAGTCGTACCAAGAATTCTTCGATTTTTTAATATTTTTTTGTTTTAATTACTCGTGGTATTGATTTCAGAGCTCTGCTTCTTACAGGAACATCTAGCTTGTCTTTCGACATTAACGGAAGACCCACTCGTTGCTTTGCAACGAGCTTTGCTCTAGTTATTATTATTTTTCTTTTTTTTTTCTTACAAATTTTGTGCACGCGATTTCTCAGAAACGGATCGACCGATTTTCATGAAACTTTCAAATCTGATAGATAGTTATCTGAACCTTATAGGTTTTTTACTTTATTGATGACGTCACTTCCGTTTTTAAGAAATGGACGTTTTAGCGATTTTCAGATGGGTGGCTTGTCCCTCTAAGTTCTCCTAAACTATAAAAAATATTGAGTTCAAACTTTCAGGGATAGTAGACGAAAGATTGTAGATTTGTAATTTTATTTTCAATTTGATCTAGCTTGAAAGGCCCCGAAGCTCGACTGGACCCGAAAATTGAGATTAAAAAAACGTCGTAATTTTTTCTGGTTTTCTTTGTTTATCTCTTTTCTGAAAAATATTTTGTTAAAACGTCTAATGCAAAAAAAGTTTTTATTTACAAGACCTTTCATTTGATATCAAGAAAAAGGGGCTGGCCCCTTAAATGAGGGGACCAAAGGGCTCTAAAGTCTCTAATCTTTATTTCTTTACTGAGAGATATTTTGTGAAAGGTTATAGAAGCAAATATGTTTATCTCACAGTTATGTATCCAAGCAATGTAATGATTTTATCATGTGTTATGTAATTAGGGGTTTTTAGGGGCCAAAAGTCCAAAATTTTGAACACCCATATCTCAGAAAGGAAAACTATTTTGAAATGCAGTACAGAAGTTATGTATCCAAGCAATGTAATGATTTTATCATGTGTTACGTAATTAAGGGTTTTTAGGGGCCGAAAGTCCAAAATTTTGATCATCTATATCTCAGAAAGGAAAAATATTTTGAAATGCAGTATAGAATAAAAGTCGTTCAAAATTATGTTCTTACCAATATGCAACCTTCAAAATTTCGTTAAACGGCCCCTAAAAGGAGATAAGGGATCGGCCCTTAAAACCTTCTTTCTCATATATCTCCAGCACGGTAACAAATTTCTAAACACTTGTTGAACAAAATGTTTTTAGAATTAAGTGACCTTTTATTTGATATCAAGAAAAAGGGGCTGGCCCCTTAAATTCTTTTATCTATAGCCCTTTACTGAGGGATATTTTGTGAAATGTTATAGAAGCAAATATGTTTATCTCACAGTAATGTATCCAAGCAATGTAATGATTTTATCATGTGTTATGTAATTAGGGGTTTTTAGGGGCCAAAAGTCCAAAATTTTGATCACCCATATCTCAGAAAGGAAAACTATTTTGAAATGCAGTACAGAAGAAAAGCTGTTCAAAATGATGTTCTTAACAATATGCAACCTTCAAAATTTCGTTACACGGCCCCTATAAGGAGATGAGGGATCGGCCCCTAAAACCTTCTTTCCCATATATCTCAAGAACGGTAACGAATTTCTAAACATTTGTTGACAAAATGTGTTTAGAATTAAATGACCTTTCATTTCATTTCAAGAAAAAGGGGCTGGCCCCTTAAATTAGGGGATCAAAGGGCTCTAAAGTATTTTATCTATAGCGTTTTACTAATAACTATTTTGTGAAAGGTTATTTAAGCTGAATTAGGTATAATACGTTTATATATCCTTACAATATAATGATTTTCTCTTGCGTTACCTAATTAGGGTTTTTAGGAGCCAGAGGTAAACAAGTTTAATCTTTCCTATCTTAATTGAAAGAAATGCAAGTATTTAAAAAAGCAATATAAGAGAATTTATAAAATGCGATACAAAAAAGCATTAGTTCTTCACTCTTTTTTCCATATCATGTTTTTTGTCGAAAATCAAAGTGGATGATGTCATATTTTCTTCTAAAAATCGGACGGAAGACCTCCTCGTTGCTCGCAACGAGATCGTGTCTAGTTAAGGTCTTCCGTTTCCAACGGAAGACCTTATTGTTTTCGTTCGGTTTCTTTTTCCCTATTATTAAGGTCTTCCGTTTCCAACGGACGACCTTATTGTTTTCGTTCGGTTTCTTTTTCCCTATTATTAAGGTCTTCCGTTTCCAACGGAAGACCTTTTTGTTATTCTTCGGATTCTGTTTCTTCTTCTTCTTCTTTTTTTTTCTTACCGATTTTGTGCACGCGATATCTCAGAAATGGCTCGATCGATTTGCACGAAATTTTCAGATCTTACCAACTATATTCTGAACCTTATCGGAAAATATTTTGGTTGATGACGTCATTTCCGTTTTGAGATATTGGCAGTTTAAGGATTTTTAGGGGGTTGGTTTGTCCAGGAGTGTTCTCATAAACTACAAACGATATCGATTTCAAAATTTCAGGGATGATAGACAAAAGATTGTTAATCTGAACAAAAGCATTCATATTTGCCTAGCACAAGAAACGCCGGAGCTCGGAGGGCTCGAAAATTGAGATAAAAAAAAATTGTAATTTTGCTTGGTTTTCTTAGTTTATCTCTTTTCTCGCAAATATTTTGTTAAGACATGTAGAAGAAGAAAGATTTTTATATACAAGATCTTTTGTTTGACACCAAGAAATAGGGGCTGGCCCCTCAAATTAGGGACCTAGAACCCTTGAAAGTTTTCACTTTATAACTCATAAGCAGTTAAAATTTCGATATGGCTGCCGCTGCAAAAGTTGTTTATTATGATCTTATTAATGTCGTAACAATAATATTTTGTTCGGGTATTGCGTATTATCAGTGTAAAAAGCTAGACTTTTTATCATGTAATTGTGCTTTATTTTGCAAATAAACGGGGTATTTGTGCGTGTAACTGACATTAAGTGTACCAGTTTACAAACGGCAAGTGTTTAAACATTTTAATTCACATTATGGATAATTATGGATAAAAGAACTGCTTCAGTGCAATGCATTTGAGTCGATTTAAAATTTAGCTGTATTCCGAGCTGTGTATGTGAACAATAACCTAGCCGATCCCGTGCCCGCGGCCGAGGAAATAGGTCGCGGCTGGACTAGCGAGCGGTCTACAGTTATCTAATACACAAGATTTGCGTCTTGCTGTAATGCACACATGGGTTTATTTATGTAGCTGCAAACACAAACATTCCGATTTTAACCATATTAAATATTAAAAAGTAAAAGAAAAAAGATTATACCTTTACCTACTACCGTAGACAGTGTACCAGCTTACATACGGAAAGTGTTTGAACATTTTAATTCTTTTCTAGTAAAACACATTATGGATAAAAGAACTGCTTCAATGCAATGCATTTGAGTCGCATTTAAAATCTAGCTGGATTCCGAGCTGTGTATACAATTTTACGTATCCGATCCCTTGCCCGCGGCTGAGGAAATAGGTCGCGGCTGGACTAGCGAGCGGTCTACCGTTATCCAATACACAAGATTTGCGCCATGTTGTTATGCACACATGGGTTTGTTTATGTAGCTACATACACAAAGAATTCCGATTTTAACGATATTAAAAAGTAAACGAAAAGAGATTATACATTTTCCTTCGAAGAAATGCTGTTTTAGTCTCTTAATTTACAAAAAAAAAAAAAAAAAAAGAAATAGATAGTATGACTGTCATTGAAAAAAGACGTTCTTTGTGATCTTGTCTATGTCATAAAATATTTTTATTGTTGGAAAATAAAATTCATATATCAAACTGCAAAGATTTTAAACCCACCACGTTGAGTGTACATTTACATAACACGGGCCGAGGAGATGCCGCGCTAGTGGACAACCGAATCGCTGTAGTCTAGGACACAGGCTTCTCGTGTTTTTACGTTATCAAACATTTGAATGTTCATTGATTCTTTGTTAAATTATTTTCATTTTCAATTATATTGGTTAAAGATGCATCAAACCATTGATATAAATCAAAGTGCGTAAAATGAAGAAAAAAACTGCCATCAATGAATATAATGCAACGAGAATTTAATGCATTACACTACCCATTTCAACAAAATATAAGCAATATTCACAACATGTTTATTCCAACACACCCATCTTAAGTATCTGTTTTCTGTGATAATTCATTTGGCTAACAAAATATTAGAATTTTTTATGAGAGAGAGAGAGAGAGAGAGAGAGAGAGAGAGAGAGAGAGAGAGAGAGAGTAGTAAGTGCAGGGTGTAGTAAGTAAAGTGAGTTGAAATATATTTAAAAAGCGATCGAAATAAGGCAGCTAAAGTGGTACAATGTTACGTGCTTGCGGTAGGTGCGGGCACGATAAAATTAACCATTTCCCGCTAACACGGAAGGAATTGAAGAAATCAGTGTATACCCATGAATTTTTAAACAAGTTGAAGTTTTATTTACATTAAGGCCGTAAAAGAATAATAGTCACACTATTGGTTTAACCTCTTCTGAATGGTAGTCCGATTCATTAAAAAGCATACTCATTGCATTTTATTCGTTCATTTAATTAAATTTTATTTATGAAAGAATATGCGAGTTTTAAAAAAGTTTATTTTCATCCGGTGAATAAAAGCTTTGATCGGATTCGGACAGTTGAAGATCGAGTAGAGGACACACGGTTAAAAATACTACTTAGTAAATTAGGGACATTTTCAAATCGAATGGACTTTGCATATGCAGGCACACTCGAATAGTTTATACATAAATTATATATATTTTAATAGAACGTATGTATGCTGTATTGTGTATTTGCTCTCTGATCCGGACTGATCTTCCTCAACAGAAGCGCTCGGATATCGCGTAAAGAACGTTCTGTATAGTACAACACCTGATTGGAGTACATTCTTATATTTTTTTTAAAGGTAACGTTTAACTAAGCGAAATTGTAGAGGTCAGGGAGTCAATAACCAAATCAAATTTGTCAATTAGGTAATAGCAGTTATTCAATGCCTATGATTGATAATTTTACAACGTGAATTAAATACATGTAAATATGAATTTTAAAGCACTCCCAGCCCCTTGTTAAGAGCTTACGTTTCCTGCATTATTTTCTTTGATTGACGATTTTTGTGCACGCATTTTATCGGAAATGGCTCAGATTTGTTAAACGGCCCCGATAAGAAGATGATAGGATGACCCCAAAAATATCTTACATGTACAGTAAAACTTGTTTAATCCGGCGGAGGGTGGTTCTAAAAAAATTGACCAAATAAGGCAACATCCGGTTTAGAGGACATTGTTGTAAATTAATTTTAGTATTTAATGCAATAGGTCTTGATCGTGTATTCTTGCCATATTTTCAATTCTTTTGAAATATATTAGATTTCATTTATCTTATTTACGGTACTAATTTTCATTTTCATTTTTTTTGGGGGGGGGGGGGAACGGAATACATAAGATGGAAATACTTTTTCAATCAAATCATCGTAATTGATAATTTTTCAAACATCCGATTAACCTGAAAAGTGCATGCTTGACCGGTAATTGTTAAACAAACATTAACAAGTCAACAGGTGGCTAGCTGAATACGTACTAGAATGGAGAGAACTGTTTTGATGCAGGGAACCGGATTGCACAACATTTTTAAAACAAAAATGATAGGAAAATGTGAAGTGGCTGAACACTGTCGCCGGATTGGACAGCATGCCGGAATGCACAACATCCGGATTCAACAAGTTTCAACATGTACATAATTTTTTATTGAAATATGGCTTAATTGACCGGAAAACTACTGCAACTTATATTATTATAGACATACTAAGCATAAACATCGTTTAAAAGCGTACAAAAAATTTACATATGTATTGAAAATCGAACCAAGCAGCTTTCGATAGATTTTCATGTGATCCTGTGCATGAATTATTTTCACTACCTGTTTATTTCTCCAAAATGATATCCAATTCCATTCACAACTGTTGTCATTCAAAATCACGTGAGTTAAAAAAAAAATTTCTAATTTTGAGTCGATCTCAACTGTTATGTATCCAAGGAATCTAATGATTTTATCATGATTTTATCATGATTTACGGAATTATGGGTTTTTAGGGATCAAAAGTCCAAAATTTTGGTCACCCTTATATCATTTGATATTTGACCTTTCATTTGATAACAAGACAAGTATTCCTTTTAAAAGAATGATCGGCATGTTGGCTATTATCTTTGGTCAGCTTTGTTATGTAATGCGTAGGCATTCCGGTACATGTTTTGTTGATTTCCAATATAATTAACATTTTTTTGAAAAAAAGATAAGATTGCATGTAAACGAAATTTGTCTATCAAATGTTGATATAAGAAACTATTTGGCAAACTTAAAGGAGATGATATTAAACTTTGTTTGAATATAACTAAAATACTACATTCAATTACCGTATCTTGTAACTTCTAAATTGTAATTAATCCAAAACCTAACTTTAACAACTTATCTTTTTATTTACAATCCAAATATCATGTTTATCACCGGACAAATGGAGTATGAGTCTGTTTGGGTACGAGTCAGTTTGGGTACGACTTCACTTTACTCCGTTCCGAAATAGAAAGGCATGAATATGCTTTACTTTTAGTAGGCGAATTGTACTTCCGATAAATATTCTTACGCATATGTGAAGACAAACGTGATTAGAATCAGTTTGTATGTAACTGTATAAATGTTTTAATTTCAATGCATACGAATAGGAGTAACGTTTATTTAGTATTCTACGTGTAATTAAAGATTTAAATGAGTCTGTCATTGCAAAGAAAAAAAAGGAGTGCAAGGCGCAATGCGTGCGCAAATAGTAAAATTTGCCGGATGCCTTATATGGACACAACTGTGATCGGCCGAAGCCGATCACAAAAAGGGGGCGTGTCCCTCAAATGTCTTTTAACTAAAGTCCTTTACTAAGAGAAATTTCGGAAAGGTCGTAAAATCAGATATGTTATCTTACAGTTATGTATCCAAGCAATGTAATGTAATCATGAGTTACGTTTTTAGAGAACAAATGTCCAACATTTTAATCATCGATATATCAGAAAAGAAACATCTTTTGAAATGCAGTATAGAAGAAAAGATGCTCAAAATGATGTACTAAACAATATTCAACCCTCAAAATGTCGTTAAACGGCCCCTATAAGGAGATAAGGGATCGGCCCCTAAAACGTTCTTTACCATATATCTCAGGAAAGGTAATGAATTTGTAAACACATTTCATTTGATATCAAGATAAAAGGTACTGACCCCTCAAATAAGGGATCAAGATGGTTATAAAGTCTTTTATCTATATAATCATTTACTGAGAGATGTTTTGTATTAGGTTATAAAAGCAAAATTAGGTATAATACGTTTATATATCCTAACAATATGATGATTTTCTCATGCGTTTCTTAATTAGGGTTTTTAGGGGCCAGAGGTAAAAAAAGGTTTAATCTTTTCTATCTCATTGGAAGAAATGAAAGTATTTAAAAACGCAACATAAGAGAATTTATAAAAAGCATGACAGGAAATCATAAGTACTCAACTCCTATTTCTATATCATGTTTTGTTGTCCAAAATCAAAGTCGATGATCTCATATCAACTTCTAAAAATCAGACGGAAGACCTCCTCGTTGCTCGCAACGAGATCGTGTCTAGTTATTATTATTTTTCTTTTTTTTTCTTACAAATTTTGTGTACGCGATTTCTCAGAAACTACTCGAGCGATTTACACGAAACTTTCAGATATGATAGATGATGATCTGAACCTTATTGGAATTTTTTTTAATGATGACGTCACTTCCGGTTTTGAGATTTTAACAATTTAGCGATTTTCAGAGGGTCGGCTTGTCCAGGGGTAAACTTCTAAACGATTTAAGATATTGAGTTCAAACTTTCAGGGATTGTAGACGAAAAGTTGTAGATCTGATATGTGGTATATACATTGACCTGTGACCAAAAGCGCCGAAGCTCGCCCGAGCTCGAAAATTACGCTTTAAAAAGCGTCATGAATTTTGGTGGTTTTCTTTCAATATCTTTTTCCTCGATAGTATTTTGGTTAAACATGTAGAACAAAAAAAACTTAAAAACGTCAAGATCTTTCATATGACATCAAGAAAATGGGGCTTGCCCTTCAAATTAGGGGCCGAGAGGGCTCCAAAGTCTTTAAGATATAACTTTTAACTGTGAAATATTTTGTAATACATTATAGAAGCAATTATGTTCATCATAACGTCATTGACCTAAACATGACAATTATTTCCTCATTTGTTACGTAATTAGGGATTTTTAGGGGCCAGAAGTCAGAAACTTCGATCCTCAATATCTCAAAATGGAGGAAAATTTTGAATAGCAATATAGAACAAAAGATGCTCAAAATAATGTGTTTAACAATATGCAACCATAATTTCTTTGTTATCCGGCCCCTAAAAGGAGTTATAGTGTTGGCCCCCAAATCGATCCTTTCCAGATATCTCGAGAACAGTACATAATTTGTAAACACTTATTGAACCAAATGTGTTTAAAATGACAAGAGCTTTTATTTGACATCAAGAAAAAGGGCTGGCCCTTCAAATTAGGAGCCGAGAGGGCTCTTAAGTCTTTTATTAATAACTTTTAACTGTGAAATATTTTGTGAAATGTTATAGAAGCAACTATGTTCATCGTAGCGTTGGTTATGTATACATGATAAGTGTTTGCTCCTCTGTTATGTTATAAGGGACTTTTAGGGGCCAGAAGTCCAAAATTGTGATCATCAATATCTCAAAATGAAGAACATTTTTGAAAAGCAATATTGAGCAAAAGATGCTCAAAATAATGTGTTTAACGATATGCAACCAAAATTTCTTTGTTATCCGGCCCCTAAAAGGAGTTATAGTGTTGGCCCCTAAATCGATCTTTTCCAGATATCTCGAGAACAGTACATAATTTGTAAACACTTATTGAATCAAATGTGTTTAAAATGACAAGAGCTTTTTTTTTTACTTCAAGAAAAAGGGGCTGGCCCTTCAAATTAGGGGCCGAGAGGGCTCAAGTCTTATATTAATAACTTTTAACTGTGAAATATTTTGTGATATGTTATAGAAGCAATTATGTTCATCGTAGCTTTGGTTATCTATACATGATAAGTGTTTGCTCCTCTGTTATATAATAAGGGATTTTTAGGGGCCAGAAGTCCAAAATTGTGATCATCAATATCTAAAATGCAGGAAAATTTTGAAAAGAAATATTGAACAAAAGATGCTCAAAATAATGTGCTTGACGATATGCAACCATAATTTCTTTGACATCCGGCCCCTAAAATGAGTTATAGTGTTGGCCCCTAAATCGATCTTTTCCAGATATCTCGAGAACAGTACATTATTTGTAAACACTTATCGAACCAAATGTATTTAAAATGACAAGAGCTTTAATTTTACATCAAGAAAAGGGGGCTGGCCCTTCAAATTAGGGGCCGAGAGGGCACAAGTCTTTTATTAATAACTTTTAACTTTGAAATATGTTGTGATATGTTATAGAAGCAATTATGTTCATCGTAGCGTTGGTTATCTATACATGATAAGTGTTTGCTCCTCTGTTATGTAATAAGGGATTTTTAGGGACCAGAAGTCCAAAATTGTGATCATCAATATCTCAAAATGAAGAAAAAATTTGAAAAGCAATATTGACCAAACGATGCTCAAAATTATGTGTTTATCGATATGCAACCATAATTTCTTTGTTATCCGGCCCCTAAAAGGAGTTATAGTGTTGGCCCCTAAATCGATCTGTTCCAGATATCTCGAGAACAGTACATTATTTGTAAACACTTATTGAACCAAATGTGTTTAAAATGATAAGAGCTTTTATTTGACATCAAGAAGAAGGGGCTGGCCCTTCAAATTAGGAGCCGAGAGGGCTCAAGTCTTTTATTAATAACTTTTAATTTTGAAATATTTTGTGATACGTTGTGTGATCCTTCAAATTAGGGATCAAGAGGAGTCTAATGTCATCTAGCCATAGCTCTTTTAGATCCTACCCCAATTTCCAGATATGTTTCGTTAACGAAGATAAAAAGCAAGGTCATTTTACCTTCTAAAAATTGGACGGAAGACCTCCTCGTTGCTCGCAACGAGATCGTGTCTAGTATTGGAAGACCTTATTGTTTTCGTTCGGTTTCTTTTTCCCTATTATTAAGGTCTTCCGTTTCCAACGGAAGACCTTATTGTTTTCGTTCGGTTTCTTTTTCCCTATTATTATTATTATTAGGGTCTTCCGTCTTCAGCGGAAGACTCTTCTATTATTCTATTGTTTCTTTTTCACTTTTCTTATTATTATTAGGGTCTTCCGTCTTCAGCGGAAGACCCTTCTATTATTCTATTGTTTCTTTTTCACTTTCTTATTATTATTATTCTTTTTTTGTCTTACAAATTTTGTGCAGGCGATTTCTCGAAGATGACTCTTTCGATTTTCTTCAAATTTTCAGGGACAATGCCTTGTCAACTGAAGTTTATACCGCTGCGACAGTTTTTAGAAATTCGCTTCCGGTCGGATGTTATCGTCGTTAAACGATTTTTAAAAGTCAATTTTGTCTGCGACGTTTCTCAAAAACGAGTAAAGATTTAGAGCTGAAATTTTCAGATATGATAGATCTACCGTTTTTATAGTGCACCTCGGTCAAAAGAATGTCCGCCGTCACTTCCGGTCGTTACTGGAAGCAAATTTAAAAAATCGAATTTTTCAACTTTTTTGTTTTAAAATATTTTTCGGTAGGGTTGATAGTGACCCTTTTTCTGATTCAGAATATGTAATTTGTTTTAAAATCGATCAACGCATTCTCGAGATATTAAGGGTCAAAGTCCTGAAGCGAGAGTCCGAGTAGCTCAGTCGTTAGAGTCGTGGACATATGCCCAGGCGACCCGGGTTCAAGCCTCAAGTGCCGCAAAATTTTTCAACTCATTTTTCGCTTAGACCTACGATTTTATCTTTGAAATGATGAATTCTGTTCTTTTCCGTTTTAATTTTGTAAAAGAAGTTATAATAATAGCGCTTTCCCCCGTATTTGTGTATCTAGTTAAAAATGTTCAGAAAAATAAATAGTTACATCTTTAATAACACGCTTATACATTGTTCTAACACATGTTTATCATTTAGTAATTGTGTAAATTGTAATATTTAGAATTAAATATTTTACGTTTAATACAGAAGTAACCGACACTCCACCCCCCCCCCCACCCCCCCGAGTCACACAAAATTGTTTAGTTTTTCTTCCCTGCTTTTTCTTGATCTTTGATCTTGGACCTTTAATTTCAACCTATTACCATTATAGATTACTCTACTAATGACCAAACCAATTCGTTCATTTTTAACAGAGTTATGAATTTTGGGGCATTTGAGTTTCGATTAGCGTGCTTCACATGTACTGTAGAAAAAAGTTCTAACTCCCGAGCCCTTCACTCAATCCTAATGAAATTTCGTGTAAATGTACCTCGGACCCCATTATAATTGTCTGCCAAATATGCAGCGGATTGAACAATTTAGAAGAAATTCCTGAGATCAAACGGCAGGCATTACCTGTACGGGGAATTAAAATTGACACAGTACACGGGATGTAAGCAGCCGTGTAATATTTCTGGTGCATGTATATTTCTTGTTTTCCGTTTAGTCTGTATCTACGATAGCGTGTGAACTACTTATGAATGTTAGAACTGTGAAAATAACTGTTATCGATTTTTTACCGAATAAATTTACATGTTACTGATTTCGTTATTTCTACATTTATCAAGATTTCATCAATCCTGGCATAATAAAACAGTCAAACATAATAGTAAACGACACGAAAAAAAATTCTCAACGCTGAAATACATGTGTAAAATGCATCAGTCATTGTTCTAGGATTCCCCTATTTGTCGTTAACCGAATCCGAGATCCACACCTCAAAATTCTACTTTCGATTTATTTACGACGAAAATCAAGCTCTGGCCTTTTCACCCCCCTCTACAAACAAACACGCATCAATATTTCAAATGACCTCGCATTGTTACAAAACCTGAATAATCAGACATCTTACACGTTGTTTTTCATCTCATACAAAAAATCAGCTCCTGTCCCGGGCGGAAACGCCCCGAATTCAAAGAGAAATTCGGGAATTATTTTGCGTCAGCCATGTTTTGACGTGAACCTTTGCTGAAATTCTGTTATGACACCTGCATAAGTTGGGTGTTCTAATCTCGCCGGAGCCACAAGATTTGTTCTTTCTCTCCTTTTCTTTCTATCCATTTTTTTTTTTTTTTTTTTTTGATTTTCAAACAAAAATACTATTCACAAAGGGGTTGTTGGAATGAAGTACACGTTGAAAAACACTATTCCATTTAAATAAAGACAAAAACAGACCTTATTTATTAGGGTCTTCCGTCTTCAGCGGAAGACCCTTCTATTATTCTATTGTTTCTTTTTCACTTTTCTTATTAAGGTCTTCCGTTTCCAACGGAAGACCTTATAGTGATTGTAATGTTTATTAAGGTCTTCCGTTTCCAACGGAAGACCTTATAGTGATTGTAGTGTTTTTTGTTTGTTTGTTTCTTTCTTTCTTTCTTCTTATTTTTTTTTCTCCTTTTTTGTCGACAGAATTTCTCAGAGATGGCTGAATAGATTTTCCTGTAATTTTCAGAGATGATAGAGAATGATAAAATCTCGAGGCGTTTTTTTCATTTTTTCAAAAATCATTTCCGGTCGTCCGTTTCCTGTCCCGCGTCAAAAAACCTTGTTCCCTCGAGATCTCAGAATCGGCTAACACTTGAACGTCCAGACTTTGTGGGATAATAGACCTATAATTTTAGATGTGTTTAAACTATTTTGTTTTGTTCGTCGTAACTTCCGGTCGTCACCGGAAGTACTTAAAAATTATTATATTTATGCATTTAACTTATTTTACATAGAATGAATCTGATAGTATAAATCCCTACTTGTGTCATCAATGCGATGTTAATTAAACAAGAATATTCTACTTCCGGTGAGATATCTCAATTATCTTAGGTAACTTTTTTAAAACAAATTTTGTTCCCATGAGATCTCTAAAACAATAAGTAATAAAGATACGAAACTTTTATGCATGATAGACATTTGAATGAAGAAGTGTTTAACCTGTTTTATTTTGTCAACCGTCACTTCCGGTCCTAACCGGAAGGGTTCAAACAAATCAAGTTGTTTATAAGTTTAACTGTTTTTCTTTGACAGTTTCAGTTAATTTGATGAACAATAATGTGCGACAGGAAAATATTTAAAAAAATTACTGACTTTTTTTTCATTCAGCACTTCCGTTTGTCCGTTTCCTGTCCCGAAACAAAAAACCTTGTTTTAATTAGATCACAAAAACGAACAGGACTTGAACAACCAATCTTTGTTGAATGATAGACCTATGTATGTACATGTTTTACAACTATTTTGTTTTATCCGGCGTAACTTCCGGTCGTCACAGAAAGTACTCCAAAATTTGATTTTTTAAAACTTTCTTATTGTTAGCATAGAAATAACTTCTTATTAATAGATACAATTGGTCATCTACACATGGTTAAATAAATATAAAAATTCAACTTCCGGTGAGATATCTCAATTATCTCAGGTAGCTTTCTTTTATACAAATTTTGTACCCGTGAGATCTCAGAAATTGTAAGAGATCAAGATACAAAACTAACAATGATGATAGACATTTGATTGAAGATGTGTTTAAAGGGTTTCATTTTCTCTTCCGTCACTTCCGGTTCTCTCCGGAAGCGTACAAGCAAATGAAGTTTTTAATAACTTTATACTTTTTTCTTTGATTATTTTATTCACTCAATAAACTGTTATGTATTGTAAGTAAATGAACTAAAAATAATTAATTTTAATTTCTTTAATCACTTCTGTTTGTCCGTTTCCGGTCCCGAGACAAAAAATCTTTTCTCAACGAGATCTCATTTACTGACAAAAACATGAACATCCAAACTTTAAGAAAAGACAGACAATGTATGAAGATATGTTTACCATGTTCTGTTTGTTCCAGCGTAACTTCCGGTCGTCAGAGCAAGTACTCAAAAATGACTATTTATCTTTTTTGTTTTGTTTTACATAGAAATATTTACTGGAAAATTCCATCATAGTATCTTTTATATCCTTTTTCTTTTTATTAATGAAATGCATTTCTTTTACAGATTAATACACGAGGAACGGAAGACCTTTTTGTTGCTATAGCAACAAGAGTCTAGTTATTATTATTATTATTATTTTTTTCCCCATTTTTCTCAGAGATGACTGAACATAGTTTCTTGAAATTTTAAGGAATGATAGGGAATGAAAAAGTCTAGAGTGGTTTTTTTCATTTTTTCAAAATTCATTTCCGGTCGTCCGTTTCCTGTCCCGCGACAAATAAGCTTGTCACCTCGAGATCTCAAAAACGATAGGGACTTGAGTATTCAGACTTTGTGAGATGATAGACCTATAGTTGTAGATGTGTTTAAACTATTTTGTTTTGTTCGTCGTAGCTTCCGGTCGTCACCGGAAGCACTTCAAAAATTATTTTTTTTACGTATTTAATTCAATTTACATAGAATGAATATATAAGTATAAATCTTTATATATTTCAACTAAGCGATGTTCAATCAACAGAAAAAATCCACTTCCGGTGAGATCTCTCAAATATCTCAGGTAGCTTTTAAAAAATAAATTTTGTACCCGCGAGATCTCAAAAAGTATAAGTGATCGGGACACGAAACTTTCATGGATGATAGACATTTGATTGAAGATGTGTTTAACTGTTTTTACTTTGTCGTCCGTGACTTCCGGTCCACACTGGAAGAGTTCAAACAAATCAAGCTCTTAATAAGTTTAACTGTTTTTCTTTGCCAATTTTAGATAAATTGTTGGGCAATAATGTCCTGTTGTCAAATGCATAAGAACTACTAACTTTAAATTTTCACTGAGCACTTCCGTTTGTCCGTTTCCTGCCCCGAGACAAAATCATTGACTCCTCGAGATCTCAAAATCGGTAATAACTTAAACATTTGAGGGATGATAGACCTATGAATGTAGATGTGTTTACACTATTCTGTTTTGTTCGGCGTAACTTCCGGTCGTCACCGGAAGCACTTCAAAAATTATTTTTTAAACCTAGTTTTAGTTATTTTACAAAGAATTATTATATTAGTATAACTCCTTGCATAAGTCAGGTATGCGATGTTTAATAAACAAAAAAGATCTACTTCCGGTTAGTAATCTGAAGTAGCTTTTTTCTAAAACTAAATTTTGTACCCGGTAGATATCAGAAACTGTAAGTGATCAAAACACAAAACTTACGTCACTTCCGGTCCACACCAGAAGAGTGGAAACAAATCAAGCTGTTTATAAGTTTAACTGTTTTTCTTTTCCAATTTTAGATAAATTGATAGGCAATAAAACCCAGTTGTCAAATGCATAAGAACTACTAACTTAAAATTTTCACTGAATACTTCCGTTTGTCCGTTTCCTGTCCCAAAACAAAAAATTTGACTCCTCGAGATCTTAAATATGGTAATGACTTGAACAATCAAACTTTGCAGGATGATAGACCTATATATGTAGATGTGTTTACACTTTTTTGTTTTGTTCGGCGTAACTTCCGGTCGTCACCGGAAGCACTTCAAAAATTATTTTTTTTATGCATTTAATTTTTTGAACACAGAATTGAAATATAAGTATAAATGCTTACATATATCATCTATCCGATGATAATAAAACAAAAAAATTCCACTTCCGGTGAGATATCTCAAATATCTCAGGCTATCTTTTTTAAACAAATATTGTAACAACGAGATCTCAGAAACTGTAAGTGACTTAGACATGAAACTTACAAGGATAATAGACATTTGATAGAAGATGTGTTTAACAGTTTTCATTTTGTCAACCGTCACTTCCGGTCCACACCGAAAGAGTTGAAAAAATCACAATTTTTTTAAGTTTTACTGTTTTTCTTCAAAATTTTTGGATAAAATGTTAGACAATAAGTCACGTTGTCTAGTGTTTGTAAAAAGCTAACTTTTATTTTCATTGAACACTTCCGTTTGTCCGTTTCCTGTCCCGAGGCAAAGTATTTTGACTCCTCGAAATCTCAAATACGGTAATGACTTAAACAATCAAACTTTGTGGGATGATAGACCTATGTATGTAGACAATTTTACACAATTTTATTTTGGTCGGCGTAACTTCCGGTCGGCACCGGAAGCACTTTAAAATTATTTTTTTAACTTTATTTTTTTTTTAACAAAAAATAATTATCTAGGTATTAATGCTTGCTTAAGTCATTTATGCGATGTAAAATAAACAAGAAAGATCTACTTCCGGTGAGATATATCAAATATCTCAAGTAGTTTATCTTATTAAGCAGATCTTATAAACTGTAAGGGATGAAAGCACAACATTTGCATAGATGATACATTTTTGATAGAAGTTTGGTGTTCTTTTTTGTTTTTTGTTTTTTGTTTTGTTTTACACAATAATACATTTATATGAGAACGGAAGACCTTTTTGTTGCTATAGCAACAAGAGTCTAGTTATTAAGGTCTTCCGTTTCCAACGGAAGACCTTTATATTATTGTGCAGATTAAGATTATTCTTATTTTTCTTTTTTTTTTTTTCTTCCTAGACGCGAACTTTGAGGCTTCATATCTTGCTCATTTCTGAACGGTTTTTGCTCAAATTTTCAGGGCTTATAGGCTTTAAAAAACACTACCTAAACCATTTCATAAATGTTAAAAATCCTCTTCCGTTAACGAGTTATTCCCCTTTTTAAAAAATTTAGGGCCTTTCGTTTCCAGACAAAGGCTCCGAGACTATGATAGCAGGGAATGGGAATCCAACGAATTTGGATAACAGAGACATTGAAGTTTTGCACATCGGTTTTTGTTTTTGGATTACTTTCTTTATTTAGAAAAAGGTAGGGGGTCAAAAAACAGGGTTCCAAAAAGTGCGAAAATTTAGACATATTTTCCTTTGTATCTTTTAAACGAAAAATATTTTGTTAAGACATGTAGAATAAAAGTTGTGCAGAATGTCAAGGACTTTCATTTGACACCAATAAAAAAGGGCTGACCCCTTAAATTAAGGGCCAAGGGCCCTTGAAAGTTTTTGCTAAATAACTAAAAAACGGCTAGGATTTTGATATAGCTGTCGCTGGAAAAGTTGTTTGTTGGGATCCTATAAATGTCGTTACAATGTTATTTTGTTGGTGAGTTGTGTAGTATGAGTGTAAAAAGCTTTACATGTTAACATGTACCTGTGTTTATTTGGCAAGTTAACGAAAGTCATTGTCCGTACAACTGACATTAAGTTACGACAGACAGTATGCCTGTTAAAAAAGGAGGCTTTAATTCACAAAAAAAAAAAAAAAAAAAAAATTTAGGATACATGCTTTTATGTGAGGAGTTTAAGTCATCTTCGTAAATTCTGCACAATCCTAAAAAACGAGAAACAGAAAATATAAACATTCTTTTTCTTTTCTAGTAAATCACACAAACTACCTGAAAAAAATAAATCTATGTGATACATTTTAGTTATCATGCTGCGTGCATTTAAAATATATCTGGAATCAGAGCTGTGTGTGTGAACCATTACGTAAGCTATCCCTCGCTTGCGGCCGAGAAAGTCGGTCGCCATGGTCGCGGCTGGACTACCTAGCAGTCAGCGGTTATCTAATACACCGGAGTCACGTCTCTCAATTTATGAGTTCATTTAGCCGAAAACAAGAATTGTTTTAATTTTGATCACACATAGACGTTTATTCTTCTCAAATTGAATTAAATGATAGAGTGTCAATTAAGAAAACGTTCTGTTAATTAATAAAAGAAATGTCATTCTCAATCGGAAGTAATATCAGGCATAGATCAATTGTGGATTTTAAGTAAAAAAAAAATAACAACTTCTATTTGGTAGATTTTAGTCATTATTATACTGCAAACATTTCAAATCTTCCTGGGTTCTGAGCTGTGTGTGTTGTAACTTTACGTAACCTATTCCTCGCCCGCGGCCGAGGAGATCGCGGGCTCCTCGGCCGCGGGTGCACTACCAAGCGGTCAGCGGTTACCTAATACACCAGATTCGCGTCTTTGAGTTTATATAGCCGCAAATACAGGAACTGTTTTAATTTTAAGTTATTAATGTTTTATTTAAAATGAAAATTAAGAAGTCATTCTGAAAATTATAAAAACCGATATTATTCCTAAACCAAAACATCGTCAGACATAAATCAATGGTGGGTTTGTATAAGAACTGTACTAATAATGTTTTAGATCAACAACAAAAACCCACAAAGATTACCCCTTTAAATGAAGATCATCCCTCGCACGCTCGCACATGGCCGAGAAGATCGCGCGCGAGGGGACATCTACATGTACCTTATCACACGTGTATGTTTATTGATATTTTGTACGAACACAAAACTATTCGTTTATTTTATTTTTATTTATATTGGTTTTAGATGAAAGATGAATTTATCTCCCTTATTCAGTTCATTTAGCGTTGATTTAAACGTCAGGGCGAAAAATCTTATAAAAACCTATCATTAATTGAATAAAAGTAATCTATCAATTCGATTCTAAATATCCAAGGCCGATTGTATAAATAAAAGATTAAATATAATGAAATTCCGAGATATTTACCGGCATATGTAAAATTGATATGTGTTTAACTTACATGTAAGATTAATATACTGCATCGTCGGAACCCACGGGTTTTCTATCCGTTACACTGATTTCAAGCAATTTAACGGATGGAAAACCCGTGTGGTCCGACGATGAATAGACTGTAGTTACTCATGATCATTTTTTTACTTTTTACAGACTTTAACACTTTTAAGACAATATTCAAACTTTCCTGGCCATCGAGTCATATATGCACATATACTGGTGTAAGAATTAATATTCGACCAACACAAAAATTAAATAGTGTAGAAAGTAAAATAAGTTTTCTTAAGAGTTGTACCAAATTTTAAGAGGGTTGACATAGTAAAAAAATCATTAATTTTCGAAGCGTTCTAGGAAGTTTAAAAACAGTCATCTCTGTGCTGCTCCGCCCCCCCCCCCCCCAGTGATTGGCGAAAATCAATATTTGGTGACTCCTTATTTGTTAACGTACTTCCTAATGTGTTTCACTTTGCAATCTGTGTGTTTATTCGGCCAGTCTGCGTGTTAATTCAATCACCCCGTGCGACCGAAAAATAAGCACCGCCTTCAAATTTACCTGGTCAGTGTAACCCTTGTTAATCAACTAAATTGAGGCCCCAGTTTCACTGTTTGGATGTTAGAAAATGATTGGCATTTGCTTACTCGTCCTGTGTATACCATGCCCAGCGCTCGCGACGACGGTGCAATAAACTTTTTTATTTTGATTTGATGCATACCGTGACGATAAATCGCTATCTTTTAGCACTTTAAACAAAAGAAATATTAAAAGATATGAATTAAAAATTTACTCGTACTTGGTTATGTACCACACTAAATGCGCTGATCACCAATCATGTGGTGCCGATTATGTGTCCATGAAAGACGTCGTTTATCAATAAAGATGTTTGTGAATAATTGAGAATAAATAATTAAATGAAATCAAATATTGCGTTCACGATTTATATTGTTAGTTATCACATTTCTTTGAGAAATTTCACGCGCTGAAACCGGAATAGAAACAAGTACAGACAGCTCTGGTGCATGCGCAGCTGGTATAATTATTGTGCACTTTAATTTAGCAGCTGATCGGAAAAGATTTACAAGCATTGGTTGCAAAGTTGCATTAGTATTTGAGTACGGTGGGGTAATTGTATAATTCACAAAACATCAGGATATATTCTCAGTTAATCCCGACAGAAACTTGTTCAATCAAACGAAAGATTTTGCATATGTCGCACGCGGTTTTTCATGCGTTTATATTCATTTCAACGAAGAACAATTTGTTTTATAAGTACATATACATGTAAATACGATTTTCTTTTTAAATAAACGGAAAAAACTCTTTTAAGAGCACTTTAATACTCCGTGTTTATAGACATGTATACACAAGCGAGCGTGTTTCCCTCGGGGTTTCAAACCTCTTTCAATATAGGCTCCACCCCCACCTGAACTTACCTAAGGTAAACTGACCGGTTAAAAACCTCGGCCTTTAAGTGCACACAACCCTGGACACAGATAGCCATAGGTAATTTATGGATGCAGATCATCAATTGTTATGTAATTAAAATACACTTGCAAGTGAGCTATCACTGTAGTGGTCAATTGTTGAATATAAGTTTAAAGTTTTAAGTCAAAGATGTTAAATAATAATTATTTGTTCTCACCTTTAGAATTCAATGCAGTCGGTCACCATAGAAATCATCAGAGTACTGCAAGTGTTGACAGTTTCTTATTTCTTTAAAAGACCTTAGGACATAATTCACTTGACTTACAGACTAGCGACACAGTTGCCTCCCAAAAATGTATGCACTTCTCAAAGTTACAATTAAATGGTATAGATATGTGTTGTTCAACGGATTTTATTAATTGTTGCATGCGGTCCGCCCCCCCCCCCCCCGAAAAATGAGAAGTTATTAAATTTACATAGTGAAATTATCGCAAATACGACTCGGACCCCCCCTGGAAAACACATATATGTTTTGGAAAGGCGTCGGAAGCGGAAATATTAAGAGTGATATTGAAAAAAATGCAGTTATAAGCATATTCGCACCCCCCACCTCCCCACGGAATAGGCATATCATGAATCGGATTAGGCATATCATGAATATGGGAGACAAAATTTTGACAGGTACAATTTTTTCAAGTTATAGGCATACTACGTTACCCCCCCCCCCCCTCCCCGCCTCCACGGATTAGGAATTTCATGATTTTGGGAAATAAGTTTTTATTATTTTTTTTAATTATCTTTGCTTGTCAACATTTCTGATGAATAGTGTAGCCCCCCCCCCCCCTACGTTCAATTCGGACCCCCCCCCTGGAAAAATTTTCTGGATCCGCGCATGTGTTGTAAATGTTAAAGTTAGAGAAATCGTATTTTCTGGAGGTTGACATTATGTAGAACTCTTTTGTTTAAAAAACAAAAACAAATTGCTTTGACGTCACACCATCTTTTTGGTTTGGTTTAAATATACAATGTACACAGTGCTCTGAACAAAACGCTGGTTTATGCCTTTCTGTTACTCAAGTAAAAAACTGAACAAAATTGATTACTTTTAGGTTTACACGTCACATGTTAATACATGTATGCATAAATATATGATTTTTATCAAATAAATGACATTGTATCTTTAAAAAATTCCAAAATATTATAACTAAAACATGTATATGTGACATGATAGAAATGATTGTAAACCAGAGGTCTCTCTTCCTGTCACACAAAAGTGACAAAAAGGATTTTTGATTCAGTTGGAGTTCTGCCCCCACCCCTGCCAACATTTTCTGAAATTTACATTTAGAAAATTAAATTTTGGGGTATTGACACCCCCACCCCCACACACTTTCTAGATGAGCGCTCAAGGCAAAAAAAAGAAAAATATTGGGATATTTAAAACAAAATCCTATTTGAAAAAAATGAAGTTAGAGATGCCTCACAACCCCTACCACTGCCGCGGATTATGATTTTGAAGATTTGTGAATTTCTTCTACTTGCTTGTGAAGATTTCAGATAAATATACTCATCCTTTAAAAATCAAACTGAGGCCTGTATGGCCAAACATTATACGGATAGTTATCCCTACCACTGAGCACCTCAGTCTCGTATACTAATAGCGCACCCTCAGATGGGAGAAGGCATTATTGTTTATTTACAATTGGTGTTCTTTTAACACTGCACTTTACATAAACTATTCCATGTTTTAGCGAAGGGGAGACAGGACACATATCACGTGACTTTCATTGCAATGATACTTTGATGTGCTAACTCTATTATGACGTCATAATTGATTTGATTGTATGATGCTATGATGTCATTTATCCATTATGACGTCATACAGGATTTGATAGATCTTTTTCCCGTACTCAACGGCTCTAAAGTAGTAATTTTCACAACATGAGATAGGGGAAATTTAAAATTTTAGTTTTAGAAAAGTAAATGTATAAAATCATAAGCGGTTAATATAATCAGGTATATATTTTGATAATGATCCGTTCATGTTAATTGATAAATCTAAATAATGCATTACTTTTTTGATAGTTTAAAACAGAAATTGTCACAAAAGGTCATAATTCCAGAATAAGGGGTATGGGTGATTCCTATTGTAGTATCTCTCTTGAATGGCAAGAAAGTGGCCATGAAAATTTTATAAGTAATAAAGCGCATGCTAAGGTTGATATATGAAATTTTGTTCAAAAATTCATTGACAGTTTTTTTTGTGCCATCACATTTTGTTCAAATTTAAAATCAAAAACTTCAAAATTTGAAGTGTTGATTTGAGCAATATTTTGATAAAATTATGATATTGCTATATAAAAAGGCCAATGTTGTAATTGATTTTGAAATTTGTTTCCATTCTTAAAATTAATGAATATAATTTGCAAATAAATTCCATCAAACAAAATAATTAATGCAGAAAATTGAAATTGTTAAAAAAATTCATAATGACAGACAAGGGGGATAATTCCTATTAAAATATCTCCCTTGCAAGGTAAGACAGTAGTCATGAAAATAATACATGTTGTAGTGGACATCTTAATCTAAACGTGCTAAGAAAAGCAAAAAATTTTATTGACAAATAAGTTTACACTGCAACGTCCTGTTCCCCCTTAAGTATGAATATAGGGAATCAAAATGTTTATGAAACATAACACTTTTTTCCATGCATCAGCGCAGTGGATTTTGTGTTTTTACACTATGATATAGGCATACCAGGAGTTTGAATCCTGTCATCAGTTGTACATATATGTAAACGTATTTATCGATTTTCTGGTTGGAATAATTAAATACATGTACATATAAGTGATGTGTTTTAAGTTATCATAAATTGATATAACCGTGAAATGAGTTAAAAGGAGAGTTTGTCTGGTAGGAAAATAATACTTTGAATGTGAGCCTCGTTTTCTGAACTTACTATTATCATATTGACAATCCAGTTTAATGACAGCCCACCCTTTTCTCATTACACTCAACGGGGTCGGATAGGTATCAATAAGACCTTTCTATGACCTTTAAATTTGCATACAATCTAAATATATACCCCTAGCTTATTACAGACATGCCTTTATCTGTTTTATGAGAAGTGTAACTCTTCAATACTATGCAGTCTGGAGGTTGCAGTAATATATAGAAAATAGGCATGAATTAATTTTTCTGTCTCCTTTTGAAGAGTTCAAATGGATTTTCTAAAGCACTGATTGGTCAGAAGTTAAGGTAGTGTGAAGATGACCTCATATCTATAACTGTCAGACCCTGACAAGTGTAAGAAGAAGAGGGGTGGTTTTATTAAGACTGAATGACAATCCTTTCTTGACTTGCAATCTGATTAAAATTTCTCTAGTCGCTAAACGATGATTTGAAGAAACCCCACTTGAGGTCACCTCCTGGATAACTTTGCTTTGACCAATGAAATCGTCGGTTCCATTCCTCAGTTTCATGATTTGGAAGTTATGCCAATACATTCTTTAGATTCTCTAAGGGCGTCTAATATCAACTTATGCTCCATCTCTTACTTGCTGATACCGAAAGATTCACGAACATGTGACATCATTTCGTCGTACAACTCCATTTTTGTTTGTAACCCGAAATTACCGTTTTTAACACTTGCTCTGATTGCTAGAATAACTCATGTATATTTATAAACAAACGTTCAACAGGGGGTGATCTCAAGAGAGGTTTCTTCAGATCCTCTTGTAGCGAAAATAGAAAAACAAGGAGGGGATCAAGGATATGATTTTAATCAGATTGTCTCGACTTGAAGCTGTAACGGAAGACCTTCTCGTTGCTTGCAACGAGCTCGGCTCTAGTTATTATTCTTTTTTTGTCTTACAAATTTTGTGCAGGCGATTTCTCGAAGATGACTCTTTCGATTTACTTCAAATTTTCAGGGACAATGCCTTGTCAACTGAAGTTTATACCGCTGCGACAGTTTTTAGAAATTCGCTTCCGGTCGGATGTTATCGTCGTTAAACGATTTTTAAAAGTCAATTTTGTCTGCGACGTTTCTCAAAAACGAGTAAAGATTTAGAGCTGAAATTTTCAGATATGATAGATCTACCGTTTTTATAGTGCACCTCGGTCAAAAGAATGTCCGCCGTCACTTCCGGTCGTTACTGGAAGCAAATTTAAAAAATCGAATTTTTCAACTTTTTTGTTTTAAAATATTTTTCGGTAGGGTTGATAGTGACCCTTTTTCTGATTCAGAATATGTAATTTGTTTTAAAATCGATCAACGCATTCTCGAGATATTAAGGGTCAAAGTCCTGAAGCGAGAGTCCGAGTAGCTCAGTCGTTAGAGTCGTGGACATATGCCCAGGCGACCCGGGTTCAAGCCTCAAGTGCCGCAAAATTTTTCAACTCATTTTTCGCTTAGACCTACGATTTTATCTTTGAAATGATGAATTCTGTTCTTTTCCGTTTTAATTTTGTAAAAGAAGTTATAATAATAGCGCTTTCCCCCGTATTTGTGTATCTAGTTAAAAATGTTCAGAAAAATAAATAGTTACATCTTTAATAACACGCTTATACATTGTTCTAACACATGTTTATCATTTAGTAATTGTGTAAATTGTAATATTTAGAATTAAATATTTTACGTTTAATACAGAAGTAACCGACACTCCACCCCCCCCCCCCCACCCCCCCGAGTCACACAAAATTGTTTAGTTTTTCTTCCCTGCTTTTTCTTGATCTTTGATCTTGGACCTTTAATTTCAACCTATTACCATTATAGATTACTCTACTAATGACCAAACCAATTCGTTCATTTTTAACAGAGTTATGAATTTTGGGGCATTTGAGTTTCGATTAGCGTGCTTGACATGTACTGTAGAAAAAAATTCTAACTTCCGAGCCCTTCACTTAATCCTAATCAAATTTCGTGTAAATGAACCTCGGTCCCCATTCTTACTGTCTGCCAAATATGCAGCGGATTGAACAATTTAGAAGAAATTTCTGAGATCAAACAGCGCGTATTGTCTATACGGGGAGTCCAAATTTACACAGTACACGCACCGACCCCCCCCCCCCCCGATTCACAAAATCATTTAGTTTTTCTGACCTGATTTTACTTGATCTTTGACCTGTACTTTTAACCTAATACTATTCTAGATTACTGTACTAATGGCCAGGCCAATTCGTTCATTTATAACAGAGTTATGAATTTTTGGGCATTTGAGTTTCGATTAGCGTGCTTCACATGTACTGTAGAAAAAAGTTCTAACTCCCGAGCCCTTCACTCAATCCTAATGAAATTTCGTGTAAATGTACCTCGGACCCCATTATAATTGTCTGCCAAATATGCAGCGGATTGAACAATTTAGAAGAAATTCCTGAGATCAAACGGCAGGCATTACCTGTACGGGGAATTAAAATTGACACAGTACACGGGATGTAAGCAGCCGTGTAATATTTCTGGTGCATGTATATTTCTTGTTTTCCGTTTAGTCTGTATCTACGATAGCGTGTGAACTACTTATGAATGTTAGAACTGTGAAAATAACTGTTATCGATTTTTTACCGAATAAATTTACATGTTACTGATTTCGTTATTTCTACATTTATCAAGATTTCATCAATCCTGGCATAATAAAACAGTCAAACATAATAGTAAACGACACGAAAAAAAATTCTCAACGCTGAAATACATGTGTAAAATGCATCAGTCATTGTTCTAGGATTCCCCTATTTGTCGTTAACCGAATCCGAGATCCACACCTCAAAATTCTACTTTCGATTTATTTACGACGAAAATCAAGCTCTGGCCTTTTCACCCCCCTCTACAAACAAACACGCATCAATATTTCAAATGACCTCGCATTGTTACAAAACCTGAATAATCAGACATCTTACACGTTGTTTTTCATCTCATACAAAAAATCAGCTCCTGTCCCGGGCGGAAACGCCCCGAATTCAAAGAGAAATTCGGGAATTATTTTGCGTCAGCCATGTTTTGACGTGAACCTTTGCTGAAATTCTGTTATGACACCTGCATAAGTTGGGTGTTCTAATCTCGCCGGAGCCACAAGATTTGTTCTTTCTCTCCTTTTCTTTCTATCCATTTTTTTTTTTTTTTTTTTTTTTGATTTTCAAACAAAAATACTATTCACAAAGGGGTTGTTGGAATGAAGTACACGTTGAAAAACACTATTCCATTTAAATAAAGACAAAAACAGACCTTATTTATTAGGGTCTTCCGTCTTCAGCGGAAGACCCTTCTATTATTCTATTGTTTCTTTTTCACTTTTCTTATTATTAGGGTCTTCCGTCTTCAGCGGAAGACCCTTCTATTATTCTATTGTTTCTTTTTCACTTTTCTTATTATTAGGGTCTTCCGTCTTCAGCGGAAGACCCTACTATTATTCTATTGTTTCTTTTTCAGGTTTCTTATTGTTATTATTAGGGTCTTCCGTCTTCAGCGGAAGACCCTTCTATTATTCTATTGTTTCTTTTTCAGGTTTCTTCTTGTTATTATTATTCTTTTTTTTTCTTACCGATTTTGTGCAGACGATTTCTCGGAGATGGCTCAATCGATTTCGTTAAAATTTCCAAGATAAATGCGTTTTTATCTGAAGTTGATGTTTTCTGATCGATTTTTAAAAATTCACTTCTTGTCGGAAGTTATCGCCCGTTTACGATTTTTAAAAGTCAATTTTGTCTGTCAGGTTTCTCAAAAACGAGTAAAGATAAAGGGCTGAAATTTTAATAGATGATAGATCTACCTATTTTCTGGTGCACCTCGGTCAACAGAATGCGAGCCGTCAATTCCGGTCGTCACCGGAAGCAGATTTGAAAAATTTTCATTTTTCGACTTTTTTATTTTTTTAAATTTTTCTTTAAATTTTTTAAAGTTAATAGTGACCATTTTACTGATTCAGAATATGTAATTTGTTTTACAATCGATCTACGCATTCTCGAGATATTAAGCGTGAAAGTCCTGAAGCGAGAGCCCGAGTAGCTCAGTCGTTATGGTCGTGGACAGTGCCCAGGCGACCCGGGTTCAAGCCCCGAGTGCCGAAAATTTTTTTTTCTTTTTTTTTGCGTAGACTCACAATTACATCTTATATTTATCTCATTTATTCAAAAATCGGACGGAAGACCCACTCGTTGCTCGCAACGAGAACGATCTAGTTATTATTCTTTTTTTTTCTTACCGATTTTGTGCAGACGATTTCTCGGAGATGGCTGGATCGATTTCGTTCAAATTTTCAAGATAAACGCGTTTTTATTTGAATTTGATGTTTTCAAATCACCTTTTGAAAATTCACTTCCGGTCGGAAGTTATCGTCCGTTTACGATTTTAAAAAGTCAATTTTGTCTGTCAGGTTTCTCAAAAACGAGTAAAGATAAAGGGCTGACATTTTCAGAGATGATAGATCTACCTATTTTCTGGTGCACCTCGGTCAAGAGAATGTCCGCCGTCACTTCCGATCGTCACCGGAAGGAAATTTGAAAAATTTAATTTTTGAATTTTTTTATTTTTTAATATTTTTCTTTAAAATTTTAACACTCTATAGTAACCCTTTTTCTGATTCAGAATATGTAATTCGTTTTAAAATCGATCAACGCATTCTCGAGATATTAAGGCTCAAAGTCCTGAAGCGAGAGTCCGAGTAGCTCAGTCGTTATGGTCGTGGACATTGCCCAGGCGACCCGGGTTCAAGCCCCGAGTGCCGCAAAAATTTTTTTTCGTTTTTTTTGCGTAGACTCACAATTTTATCTTTAAAACGATGAGTTTTATCTCATTTATTTAAAAATCGGACGGAAGACCCACTCGTTGCTCGCAACGAGAACGATCTAGTTATTATTATTATTAGGGTCTTCCGTCTTCAGCGGAAGACCCTTCTATTATTCTATTGTTTCTTTTTCACTTTTCTTATTAATCTTTTTTTTTTTTCTTACAAATTTTGTGCAGGCGATTTCTCGGAGATGGGTCGATCGATTTCATTCAAATTTTCAGGGCTAATGCCTCGTCATCTGAAGTTTATACCGCCGTAACAATTTTGCAAGATTCACTTCCGGTCGGAAGTTATAGTCGTTTTACGATTTTTAAAAGTCAATTTTGTCTGCGACGTTTCTCAAAATCGAGTTAAGATAGAGGATTGAAATTTTCAGAGATGATAGATTTCCCACTTTTCTGGTGCACCTCGGTCAAATGAATGTCCGCCGTCACTTCCGGTCGTCACCGGAAGCAACTTTTAAAAAATGAATTTTTCAACTTTTTTGTTTTAAAATGTTTTTCCGTGGGATTGATAGTGACCATTTTACTGATTCAGAATATGTAATTTGTTTTAAAATCGATCAACGCGTTCTCGTGATATTAAGCATGAAAGTCCTGAAGCGAGAGACCGAGTAGCTCAGTCGTTAGAGTCGTGGACATGTGCCCAGGCGACCCGGGTTCAAGCCCCGAGTGCCGATTGTTGTTTCCTCTGTATAGTGCTTGGATTCACATATATATCTTTGAAATGATGGATTATACAAATTTCCCTTTTTGTTTTTAATTCTTCTTTATGGTATAATTTTTGGGATTCAAATTCAATTTTTTATTTTGAAAAAATTATAAAATTTTAATTTAAACTCAAAATACCTGGAACTGATTTTAAAAAACCGTATTTAACCTGCGCTTCCAATATTACGTCTAATGACATGTATTTTGAATTCATTGAATGAAATTAAAATTTTTCAAAATTTTCTAACTCATTGAAATTGTGTTTCAATGACCTCAAACTAATTTTAGAACATGATATCTAAGATTCGCTTGCAATTCTGCGTCTGATGACATCTTTCTCGAATTGATTGGATGAAATTTAAATTTTTCAAAATTTTTAAACTCATTTAAATCGTGTTAAAATGACCTCAAACTAATTTTAAAACATGATATATTAGTTGCGCTTGCAATTCTGCGTCTGATGACATCTTTTTCGGATTGATTGGATGAAATTTAATTTTTAAAAAATTTTTAAACTCATTTAAATTGTGTTTAAATGACCTCAGACTAATTTTAAACATGATATCTAAGTTGCGCTTGCAATTCTGCGTCTGATGACATTCATCACGAATTGATTGGATGAAATTTAAATTTTTGAAAATTTTTTAACTCATTTAAATCGTATTTAAATGACCTCAGACTAATTGTAAAACATGATATATACGTTGCGCTTGCAATTCTGCGTCTGATGACATCTTTCTCAAATTGATTGCATGAAATTTAAATTTTTAAATTTTTTTAAACTCATTTCAGTTGTGTTAAAATGACCTCAGACTAATTTTTAAACATGATCTCTAAGTTGCGCTTGCAATTCTGCGTCTGAAGACATTTTTCCCGAATTGATTGGATGAAATTTAAATTTTTCAAAATTTTTAAACTCATTTTAATCGTGTTTAAATGACCTCAGACTAATTTTCAAACATGATATCTAAGTTGCGCTTGCAATTCTGGGTCTGATGACATTCATCCCGAATTGATTGGATGAAATTTAAATTTTTCAAAAATTTTAAATTTATTTTAATCGTGTTTAAATGACCTCAGACTAATTTTTGAACATGATATCTAAGTTGCGCTTGCAATTCTGGGTCTGATGACATTCATCCCGAATTGATTGGATGAAATTTAAATTTATCAAAAATTTTAAACTCATTTAAATCGTGTTTAAATGACCTCAGACTAATTTTAGAACATGATATCTAAGTTGCGCTTGCAATTCTGGGTCTGATGACATTCATTCCGAATTGATTGGATAGAATTTAAATTTTTCAAAAATTTTAAACCCATTTAAATCGTGTTTAAATGACCTCAGACTAATTTTAGAACATGATATCTAAGTTGCGCTTGCAATTCTGGGTCTGATGACATTCATCCCGAATTGATTGGATGAAATTTAAATTTTTCAAAAATTTTAAACTCATTTAAATTGTGTTAAAATGACCACAGACTAATTTTTAAACATGATATCTAAGTTGCGCTTGCAATTCTGCGTCTGATGACATCTTTTGCGAATTGATTGGATGAAATTTAATTTTTTCAAAAATTTTAAACTCATTTTAATCGTGTTCAAATGACCTCAGACTAATTTTCAAACATGATATCTAAGTTGCGCTTGCAATTCTGCGTCTGATGACATCTTTCTCGAATTGATTGTACGAAATTTAATTTTTTCTAATTTAAAACTCATTTAAATTGTGTTAAAATGACCCCAGACTAATTTTTAAACATGATATCTAAGTTGCGTTTGCAATTCTGCGTCTGATGACATTCATCCCGAATTGATTGGATGAAATTTAAATTTTCCAAAAATTTTAAACTCATTTAAATCGTGTTTAAATGACCTCAGACTAATTTTTAAACATGATATCTAAGTTGCGCTTGCAATTCTGCGTCTGATGACATCTTTCCTGAATTTATTGGATAAGATTTAAATTTTTCAAAAAATTTAAACTCATTTAAATCGTGTTTAAATGACCTCAGACTAATTTTCAATCATGATATCTAAGTTGCGCTTGCAATTCTGCGCCTGGTGACATCTTTGTTGAATTGATTGGATGAAATTTAAATTTTTCAAAAATTTTAAACTCATTTAAATCGTGTTAAAATGACCTCAGACTAATTTTTAGACATGATATCTAAGTTGCGCTTGCAATTCTGCGTCTGATGACACTCATCCCGAATTGATTGGATGAAATTTAAATTTTCCAAAAATTTTAAACTCATTTAAATCGTGTTTAAATGACCTCAAACTAATTTTTAAGCATGATATCTAAGCTGCGCTTGCAATTCTGCGTCTGATGACATCTTTCCTGAATTTATTGGATGAGATTTAAATTTTTCAAAAAATTTAAACTCATTTAAATCGTGTTTAAATGACGTCAGACTAATTTTCAATCATGATATCTAAGTTGCGCTTGCAATTCTGCGCCTGGTGACATCTTTGTTGAATTGATTGGATGAAATTTAAATTTTTCAAAAATTTTAAACTCATTTAAATCGTGCTAAAATGACCTCAGACTAATTTTAAAACATACTATATTAGTTGCGCTTGCAATTCTACGCCTGGTGACATCTTTGTTGAATTGATTGGATGAAATTTAAATTTTTCAAAAAATTTAAACTCATTTAAATCGTGTTAAAATGACCTCAGACTAATTTTAAAACATGATATATTAGTTGCGCTTGCAATTCTGCGTCTGATGTAATCTTTCTCGAATTGATTGGATGAAATTTAATTTTTTTGAAAATTTTAAATTTATTTTAATCGTGTTAAAATGACCTCAAACTAATTTTAAAACATGATTTTTGTAATGCTCCTGCATTTTTTGCGTCTGATAACATCTTTTTCAAAATTATTGGATGAATTATAGGATTTTAGGTTTTCGAAATTTTCAAACTCATTTAAATCGAGTTAACCTGACACCAGACAGATTAAAATTTCGGTCAAAATCTCATCGCATTTTATGAGAAATCGGACGGAAGACCCACTCGTTGCTCGCAACGAGATCGCATCTAGTTATTAGGGTCTTCCGTCTTCAGCGGAAGACCCTTCTATTATTCTATTGTTTCTTTTTCACTTTTCTTATTATTATTATTATTATTATTATTAGGGTCTTCCGTCTTCAGCGGAAGACCCTTCTATTATTCTATTGTTTCTTTTTCACTTTTCTTATTATTATTATTATTATTATTAGGGTCTTCCGTCTTCAGCGGAAGACCCTTCTATTATTCTATTGTTTCTTTTTCACTTTTCTTATTATTATTATTATTATTATTATTATTCTTTTTTTGTCTTACAAATTTTGTGCAGGCGATTTCTCGGAGATGGCTCTTTCGATTTCTTTCAAATTTACAGGGATTATGCCCCGTCATGTGAAGTTTATACCGCCGCGACAGTTTTTCAAAATTCACTTCCTGTCGGAAGTTATCGTCAGTTTACGATTTTTAAAAGTCAATTTTGTCTGCGACGTTTCTCAAAAACGAGTGAAGATATTGGAATTAAATTTCTAGAGATGATAGATCTACCGTTTTTCTGGTGCACCTCGGTCAAGAGAATGGCCGCCGTCGCTTCCGTTTGTCACCGGAAGCAAATTTAAAAAATTAAATTTTTCAACTTTTTTATGTTAAAATATTTTTCTGTAGGGTTGATAGTGACCCTTTTTCTGATTCAGAATATGTAATTTGTTTTAAAATCGATCAACGCATTCTCCAGATATTAAGGGTCAAAGTCCTGAAGCGAGAGTCCGAGTAGCTCAGTCGTTAGAGTCGTGGACATATGCCCAGGCGACCCGGGTTCAAGCCTCAAGTGCCGCAAAATTTTTCAACTCATTTTTCGCTTAGACCTACGATTTTATCTTTAAAATGATGAATTCTGTTCTTTTCCGTTTTAATTTTGTAAAAGAAGTTACAATAATAGCGCTTTCCCCCGTATTTGTGTATTGAGATCTAGTTAAAATGTTCAGAAAAATGAATAGTTACATCTTTAATAACACGCTTATACATTGTTCTAACACATGTATATCATTTAGTAATTGTGTTATATGTAATATTTACAATTTAATATTTTAAGTTTAATACAGAAGTCACCGACACTCCACCCCCCCCCCCCCCCCAAATCAAAAAATCGTTTAGTTTTTCTGGCCTGCTTTTTCTTGATCTTTGATCTTGGACCTTTAATTTCAACCTATCACCATTCTAGATTACTGTACTAATGACCAGACCAATTCTTTCATTTTTAACAGAGTTATGAATTTTGGGGCATTTGAGTTTCAATTAGCGTGCTTGACATGTACTGTAGAAAAAAATTCTAACTCCCGAACCCTTCACTTGATCCTAATGAAATTTCGTGTAAATAAACCTCGGACCCTATTCTTATTGTCTGCCAAATATGCAGCGGATTGAACAATTTTGAAGGAATTTCTTAGATCAAACAGCGCGTATTGTCTATACGGGGAATTCAAATTTACACAGTACACGCACCGACCCCCCCCCCCCCCCCAACCCGATTCACAAAATCATTTAGTTTTTCTGGCCTGATTTTACTTGATCTTTGACCTGTACTTTCAACCTAATACTATTCTAGATTACTCTACTAATGACCAGGCCAATTCTTTCATTTTTAACAGAGTTATGAATTTTGGGGCATTTGAGTTTCAATTAGCGTGCTTGACATGTACTGTAGAAAAAAATTCTAACTCCCGAACCCTTCACTTGATCCTAATGAAATTTCGTGTAAATGTACCTCGGACCCTATTCTTATTGTCTGCCAAATATGCAGCGGATTGAACAATTTAGAAGAAATTCCTGAGATCAAACGGCGAGTATTGCATGTACGGGGAATTAAAATTTACACAGTACACGGGATGTAAGCAGCCGTGTAATATATATGGTGCATGTATATTTCTTGTTTTCCGTTTAGTCTGTATCTACGATAGCGTGTGAACTACTTATGAATGTTAGAAATGTCAAAATTACTGTCATCGAATTTTTACCGGATAAATTTACATGTTATTGATTTCGTTATTTCTACATTTATAAAGATTTTATCAATCCTGTTGAAATAAAACAGTCATACATAATAGTAAACGACACGAAAAAAAATCTCATCGCTTGAAATACATGTGTGTAATGCATCAGTCATTGTTTTAGGACTTACCCTAATTGTCGTTAACCGAATCCGAGATCCACACCTCAGAATTCTACTTTCGATTTATTTACGACGAAAATCAAGTTCGGGCTATATAATTCTATGTAAGAAAAAAATTCGTAAAAAATCGAAATAATTTTCTCGTGAGAAAAATGATAGATAGCAGTGTTCTATGATACATTACGCATTATCTAACATCAAAAAATGCGCATGCGATACGGCATTTTCTCAAGTTTTCTAGCTGCGAACATGCCTACCCCCCAAACCACGTGTTTTCAAGCTGTTTGTAAACAGACTGCGCGCACCCCATGAAGTCGGCCTATATGCCCTTTAAGAAATAGTTCCCGATAAAAGTAGAATCAAATTTACAAACTACAGAAATTTCCCTAATCAGAGATATCATTTTTATTCAAATCAAATATGGGAAAATGCAAAATGCGGGCAAGAGAAAAAAATATTCCCTATAAATGTATGGAACTACAATTGACTAAGTTCATTTTCATTGGTGGATTACCGGTGTGATAACTCTAATCTCGCCGGAGCCAAGATTTGCTCTTTCTCTCCTTTTCTTTCTCTCCATTTTTTTTTTTTTTTTTTTTTTTTTTTTTTTTTTGATTTTCTAACAAAAATACTCTTCACAAAGGGGTTGCTGGAATGTAGTACAAGTTGAAAAACACTGTTCCATTTAAATTAAGACAAAAACAGACCTTATTTATTAGGGTCTTCCGTCTTCAGCGGAAGACCCTTCTATTATTCTATTGTTTCTTTTTCACTTTTCTTATTATTATTATTATTATTATTATTATTCTTTTTTTGTCTTACAAATTTTGTGCAGGCGATTTCTCGGAGATGGCTCTTTCGATTTCTTTCAAATTTACAGGGATTATGCCCCGTCATGTGAAGTTTATACCGCCGCGACAGTTTTTCAAAATTCACTTCCTGTCGGAAGTTATCGTCAGTTTACGATTTTTAAAAGTCAATTTTGTCTGCGACGTTTCTCAAAAACGAGTGAAGATATTGGAATTAAATTTCTAGAGATGATAGATCTACCGTTTTTCTGGTGCACCTCGGTCAAGAGAATGGCCGCCGTCGCTTCCGTTTGTCACCGGAAGCAAATTTAAAAAATTAAATTTTTCAACTTTTTTATGTTAAAATATTTTTCTGTAGGGTTGATAGTGACCCTTTTTCTGATTCAGAATATGTAATTTGTTTTAAAATCGATCAACGCATTCTCCAGATATTAAGGGTCAAAGTCCTGAAGCGAGAGTCCGAGTAGCTCAGTCGTTAGAGTCGTGGACATATGCCCAGGCGACCCGGGTTCAAGCCTCAAGTGCCGCAAAATTTTTCAACTCATTTTTCGCTTAGACCTACGATTTTATCTTTAAAATGATGAATTCTGTTCTTTTCCGTTTTAATTTTGTAAAAGAAGTTACAATAATAGCGCTTTCCCCCGTATTTGTGTATTGAGATCTAGTTAAAATGTTCAGAAAAATGAATAGTTACATCTTTAATAACACGCTTATACATTGTTCTAACACATGTATATCATTTAGTAATTGTGTTATATGTAATATTTACAATTTAATATTTTAAGTTTAATACAGAAGTCACCGACACTCCACCCCCCCCCCCCCCAAATCAAAAAATCGTTTAGTTTTTCTGGCCTGCTTTTTCTTGATCTTTGATCTTGGACCTTTAATTTCAACCTATCACCATTCTAGATTACTGTACTAATGACCAGACCAATTCTTTCATTTTTAACAGAGTTATGAATTTTGGGGCATTTGAGTTTCAATTAGCGTGCTTGACATGTACTGTAGAAAAAAATTCTAACTCCCGAACCCTTCACTTGATCCTAATGAAATTTCGTGTAAATAAACCTCGGACCCTATTCTTATTGTCTGCCAAATATGCAGCGGATTGAACAATTTTGAAGGAATTTCTTAGATCAAACAGCGCGTATTGTCTATACGGGGAATTCAAATTTACACAGTACACGCACCGACCCCCCCCCCCCCCCCCAACCCGATTCACAAAATCATTTAGTTTTTCTGGCCTGATTTTACTTGATCTTTGACCTGTACTTTCAACCTAATACTATTCTAGATTACTCTACTAATGACCAGGCCAATTCTTTCATTTTTAACAGAGTTATGAATTTTGGGGCATTTGAGTTTCAATTAGCGTGCTTGACATGTACTGTAGAAAAAAATTCTAACTCCCGAACCCTTCACTTGATCCTAATGAAATTTCGTGTAAATGTACCTCGGACCCTATTCTTATTGTCTGCCAAATATGCAGCGGATTGAACAATTTAGAAGAAATTCCTGAGATCAAACGGCGAGTATTGCATGTACGGGGAATTAAAATTTACACAGTACACGGGATGTAAGCAGCCGTGTAATATATATGGTGCATGTATATTTCTTGTTTTCCGTTTAGTCTGTATCTACGATAGCGTGTGAACTACTTATGAATGTTAGAAATGTCAAAATTACTGTCATCGAATTTTTACCGGATAAATTTACATGTTATTGATTTCGTTATTTCTACATTTATAAAGATTTTATCAATCCTGTTGAAATAAAACAGTCATACATAATAGTAAACGACACGAAAAAAAATCTCATCGCTTGAAATACATGTGTGTAATGCATCAGTCATTGTTTTAGGACTTACCCTAATTGTCGTTAACCGAATCCGAGATCCACACCTCAGAATTCTACTTTCGATTTATTTACGACGAAAATCAAGTTCGGGCTATATAATTCTATGTAAGAAAAAAATTCGTAAAAAATCGAAATAATTTTCTCGTGAGAAAAATGATAGATAGCAGTGTTCTATGATACATTACGCATTATCTAACATCAAAAAATGCGCATGCGATACGGCATTTTCTCAAGTTTTCTAGCTGCGAACATGCCTACCCCCCAAACCACGTGTTTTCAAGCTGTTTGTAAACAGACTGCGCGCACCCCATGAAGTCGGCCTATATGCCCTTTAAGAAATAGTTCCCGATAAAAGTAGAATCAAATTTACAAACTACAGAAATTTCCCTAATCAGAGATATCATTTTTATTCAAATCAAATATGGGAAAATGCAAAATGCGGGCAAGAGAAAAAAATATTCCCTATAAATGTATGGAACTACAATTGACTAAGTTCATTTTCATTGGTGGATTACCGGTGTGATAACTCTAATCTCGCCGGAGCCAAGATTTGCTCTTTCTCTCCTTTTCTTTCTCTCCATTTTTTTTTTTTTTTTTTTTTTTTTTTTTTTTTTGATTTTCTAACAAAAATACTCTTCACAAAGGGGTTGCTGGAATGTAGTACAAGTTGAAAAACACTGTTCCATTTAAATTAAGACAAAAACAGACCTTATTTATTAGGGTCTTCCGTCTTCAGCGGAAGACCCTTCTATTATTCTATTGTTTCTTTTTCACTTTTCTTATTATTATTATTATTATTATTATTATTCTTTTTTTGTCTTACAAATTTTGTGCAGGCGATTTCTCGGAGATGGCTCTTTCGATTTCTTTCAAATTTACAGGGATTATGCCCCGTCATGTGAAGTTTATACCGCCGCGACAGTTTTTCAAAATTCACTTCCTGTCGGAAGTTATCGTCAGTTTACGATTTTTAAAAGTCAATTTTGTCTGCGACGTTTCTCAAAAACGAGTGAAGATATTGGAATTAAATTTCTAGAGATGATAGATCTACCGTTTTTCTGGTGCACCTCGGTCAAGAGAATGGCCGCCGTCGCTTCCGTTTGTCACCGGAAGCAAATTTAAAAAATTAAATTTTTCAACTTTTTTATGTTAAAATATTTTTCTGTAGGGTTGATAGTGACCCTTTTTCTGATTCAGAATATGTAATTTGTTTTAAAATCGATCAACGCATTCTCCAGATATTAAGGGTCAAAGTCCTGAAGCGAGAGTCCGAGTAGCTCAGTCGTTAGAGTCGTGGACATATGCCCAGGCGACCCGGGTTCAAGCCTCAAGTGCCGCAAAATTTTTCAACTCATTTTTCGCTTAGACCTACGATTTTATCTTTAAAATGATGAATTCTGTTCTTTTCCGTTTTAATTTTGTAAAAGAAGTTACAATAATAGCGCTTTCCCCCGTATTTGTGTATTGAGATCTAGTTAAAATGTTCAGAAAAATGAATAGTTACATCTTTAATAACACGCTTATACATTGTTCTAACACATGTATATCATTTAGTAATTGTGTTATATGTAATATTTACAATTTAATATTTTAAGTTTAATACAGAAGTCACCGACACTCCACCCCCCCCCCCCCCAAATCAAAAAATCGTTTAGTTTTTCTGGCCTGCTTTTTCTTGATCTTTGATCTTGGACCTTTAATTTCAACCTATCACCATTCTAGATTACTGTACTAATGACCAGACCAATTCTTTCATTTTTAACAGAGTTATGAATTTTGGGGCATTTGAGTTTCAATTAGCGTGCTTGACATGTACTGTAGAAAAAAATTCTAACTCCCGAACCCTTCACTTGATCCTAATGAAATTTCGTGTAAATAAACCTCGGACCCTATTCTTATTGTCTGCCAAATATGCAGCGGATTGAACAATTTTGAAGGAATTTCTTAGATCAAACAGCGCGTATTGTCTATACGGGGAATTCAAATTTACACAGTACACGCACCGACCCCCCCCCCCCCCCCCAACCCGATTCACAAAATCATTTAGTTTTTCTGGCCTGATTTTACTTGATCTTTGACCTGTACTTTCAACCTAATACTATTCTAGATTACTCTACTAATGACCAGGCCAATTCTTTCATTTTTAACAGAGTTATGAATTTTGGGGCATTTGAGTTTCAATTAGCGTGCTTGACATGTACTGTAGAAAAAAATTCTAACTCCCGAACCCTTCACTTGATCCTAATGAAATTTCGTGTAAATGTACCTCGGACCCTATTCTTATTGTCTGCCAAATATGCAGCGGATTGAACAATTTAGAAGAAATTCCTGAGATCAAACGGCGAGTATTGCATGTACGGGGAATTAAAATTTACACAGTACACGGGATGTAAGCAGCCGTGTAATATATATGGTGCATGTATATTTCTTGTTTTCCGTTTAGTCTGTATCTACGATAGCGTGTGAACTACTTATGAATGTTAGAAATGTCAAAATTACTGTCATCGAATTTTTACCGGATAAATTTACATGTTATTGATTTCGTTATTTCTACATTTATAAAGATTTTATCAATCCTGTTGAAATAAAACAGTCATACATAATAGTAAACGACACGAAAAAAAATCTCATCGCTTGAAATACATGTGTGTAATGCATCAGTCATTGTTTTAGGACTTACCCTAATTGTCGTTAACCGAATCCGAGATCCACACCTCAGAATTCTACTTTCGATTTATTTACGACGAAAATCAAGTTCGGGCTATATAATTCTATGTAAGAAAAAAATTCGTAAAAAATCGAAATAATTTTCTCGTGAGAAAAATGATAGATAGCAGTGTTCTATGATACATTACGCATTATCTAACATCAAAAAATGCGCATGCGATACGGCATTTTCTCAAGTTTTCTAGCTGCGAACATGCCTACCCCCCAAACCACGTGTTTTCAAGCTGTTTGTAAACAGACTGCGCGCACCCCATGAAGTCGGCCTATATGCCCTTTAAGAAATAGTTCCCGATAAAAGTAGAATCAAATTTACAAACTACAGAAATTTCCCTAATCAGAGATATCATTTTTATTCAAATCAAATATGGGAAAATGCAAAATGCGGGCAAGAGAAAAAAATATTCCCTATAAATGTATGGAACTACAATTGACTAAGTTCATTTTCATTGGTGGATTACCGGTGTGATAACTCTAATCTCGCCGGAGCCAAGATTTGCTCTTTCTCTCCTTTTCTTTCTCTCCATTTTTTTTTTTTTTTTTTTTTTTTTTTTTTTTTTGATTTTCTAACAAAAATACTCTTCACAAAGGGGTTGCTGGAATGTAGTACAAGTTGAAAAACACTGTTCCATTTAAATTAAGACAAAAACAGACCTTATTTATTAGGGTCTTCCGTCTTCAGCGGAAGACCCTTCTATTATTCTATTGTTTCTTTTTCACTTTTCTTATTATTATTATTATTAGGGTTTTCCGTTTTCAACGGAAAACCCTACTGTTATTCTACTGTTTCTTATTATTATTTTTTTTTTTTTCCCGCAAATTTTGTGCAGCCCATTTCTCGAAGATTTTTTGACTGATTGCTATGAAACTTTCAGGGTTTGTAGATAATGTTAAGGTCTAAAAACGGTTTTTTCAAATTTTTAAAATTTACTTCCGGTTATGAGTTATTGCCCTTTAATTGAAAATTGGGGGGTCTTTTGTCCAGAGTTGATCTCGGGAACTACACATGATAGTTGCATGAAATTTGGCGAAATTGTAGCCAACGTGTTGAAATTGTGCTAGCATGGAAGTTATGCAAATTTCTTTTTTAGTTTTTGAGCTATATATCGCCAAAGTTTAAGGTTTTTTCGGGGCTGAAATTTTGTTGATTTTTGTATTATAACTTTTAAACTAAAAATATTTTGTTAAAACATATAGAAGGAAAGTTGTTAAGAATAATGAGGGCTTTCAGATGAAATAAAGAAAAAAGGGCTGGCCCCTATAATTAGGGGTCAGGAGTTCATACACGTCTTTTTCTGGTGGCTAAAAATGTTTATCATTTTATGAAAAAAAAGAATTAGATTACTTTTAATAAATTAAATTTCGTCATTTGGTATGAAATTAGGCAAGCTATGTGCTATATTTATTTGTAATTTCATAAAACAAATATGCGAGAATCGTACATGAACGAGTTAATTGTTTACATAGACACACAAGCGAACAATGCCGTTTTAGGGTGTAGCATTTATTGTTATTGTTGTGATTAAATTTCACGGTTTTATTCTGTTTATCTATATCATTTATAAATGCAGTGAACACATATAACTACTTATTTAAACATGCTACAGTGTATGTGTCCGCGCAGAGCAAATTTCTGTCGGGGCCTCCCTGTCTGTAACCCCAAACATAAACAGTAACGAACGGCATTGTGGGAAAGACAGAGCCATGGAGGCCGAAACGCAGAAGAGAAGTTGTGTATTTTTTCGCCGTACATGTTGTACGTTCTTGTACGTTTACATGCACTTTCAATCCACAGTGAAGCACATTAACATGCACAGGGAACACTACTTCGTATTTGTATAAGGAGGGATATATTCTTCAGACTTGTATGAATCGTTTACGAGGAAATTCTAACAGTCACAGTACTGTCGGCAGATGTTTACGTTTCCACTGATCAACTGTTGATAAACTGATGAAGAGTTACGAGTAATAAAGGAGAAAAGTTGGACATTTAAAAGTGTTATTAATGTGGATGTTACTGATAAAGGTAAGTCTTTTTACTCATTTTCAAGTTCTTTGTCTTTAGTGGTTAAAATGTCGGCATGTTAACTGGTTAACATTTAGCCTGGATGTAAGTACGTGCACACTGTCACTGATATAAGTTATTTTTTAGTCCAGACAATATCTATAAATCTTTTGAACAGAATTGACTCCCAAATGTTTTACCTTGAAAAATTTTCAACTTAAAATTCAAAGCAGGGTCTAATTAGAAACATATATTCTTGTGAGGAAGACTTTTTAAGTCCAAATGTAAACATGATATCAAGTAAATAAAATTGTATACTTCAGAGTTAAAACATGACTTTAATATTTTGATGATGCCGATCATTGTATCATTAGAGAGGTTTAGCAGACCAACGGGTATCCGGTACATGTACTTGTACATGTACATGTATGTTACAAGTTAGAACTATGCGTTCCACCTTACCAGTTAACATAATATTTCTTGTTTAGCAGTTATGATGTATACTTTCATTGTCCTTGTTAATGTTTTAAATGTAAATTTTATATAATCTTTTTTCAATCTGACAACTGGCAGTAGGCCTACTGGCGTGCGAGCAGTTCTCGCTGAGGACCATTTCTTGCCAGTGCATTGTTTCATCATTTTTCGTATATAATTTTAAGTGTTGATAAAGTGACGTAACAATGCACTGGTAAGAAATGGTTCTTGGTGAGAACTGGTCGCACGATTAATTACAGACAAAAACTGAAGGTAGCGAGTGTTATTTTTTATTGAACACCATTGTTTAAAAAAATTCTTTATATATGTGACGGTCTAACCGGTTTGAATACTGGCACCAGATAGCTTAGTTGGTAGAGCACCTGACTAGAGATTCAGGGGGCCAAGGTTCAAATCCTGATTCGGTCTTTCATTATTTCTCCCATCACATACAATATTGGTGCTGTGACCAACCCCTGGAACTGACATGTTAACTCCTACCAGGGGAAGAGCCAGGTGTGATCTTCGAGGGTGAGGAGGGGAGAATGTGACGGTCAGACTGGTTTGAATACCGGCGACAAATAAATGTAGCTCAGTTGGTAGAGCACTTGACTAGAGATTCAGGGGGCCAGGTTCGAATCCCAGTCTGCTCCGTCATTATTTCTCCCATCTTGTACATATATATATTCAGATATATAACAGATGATTAAGAGTCATCACATGTTTTGCAAGATGCAATAAGTGTATTAAAACCTTTATTTTACAACACAATACATTTAAATGACAATTTATGTTTCATGAAATTATTTGGTGTGGTTTTCTTGACAGCCTCGCAATCAAGCTACGTTATGCATAAACAATTTACCCGCTCCTAAACCACAAACTTTCTTATTAGTGGATTCAGCTTACCGCTGATTGGCTGCTGTTGCAGCAGACAAATTAATAATATATGCACAAAAAAAACAACACTGAACTTATCAAAGAATGAAAAATTCATATCGAGTTACATGTATTTTCAAATGTTGGAGTTGGGTCGGTTGGAGTTTTGGGTTTTTTTTTAAATGTATACTTGTGACAAAACATATATGTGGTACATGAAGCTGTACGTAGCTTTACGAAGAAAATTTGGGTTAGACCATATATAGTCACCACGCAAGTAAACGATATTTACGAAAAACTTGCAATTTATGGCGCACGAAGTATATGCTAGTTTTAAACAGATTGACATACATGTATCATACAACATTCTGTAAAAATAATCTATTAAAAATTCTTCATTAAGTTTACTTATACATGTTTTATCCTTATTACACATAGTATTGTTTTAAAATGTAATTTTTAAGAAAAGAAAAAAAAAACCTCACTAAATGTATTTGCCAAAAAACAATTACGCTGTTCGGATGGGTAATATTCCTTTGTAGTTTACGAATTGAAATATAGACTGTTGTATTACAAGTATTGGGGCGAGCGAGTGATTTGTTAATTTAAAAATTAAAAAACTGAAAGTTGAAAATTTTGGGGCGACATGAAAAAATAGAGGCGAGCGATTACATTTTATTTTAAAATGTGATTTTTTTCGTTTAAAATACATGTGAAAAGCAGTAAAATTTTGGTGACTGTATACGCCATTGTATCAGACCCCTCTTGATCACTGATTCTATCCACACATACTGGAATTATTTACTTGTAAACCGTGCTGACAATCTATCGGGAATTTTTTTTGTATGATCAATGTAAAGAAAAAGCACAATCATAACTAGTAAAAAAAATAATAGAACCAAAAATGGAGCGGGAAACGGAACGAAAATTTTCGGATGCGGGATTTATTTTTTAATATTATTTTTTGGAAAGCCCTTAGGCACGTGCGCGCGGATCCGGCGACCAAGAAATCAAATTGGTGTGGCCTTATAACTTGATATGCAAATTTTTGATCTTGTACTGCCTAAATGTTATTGTCATGTATTGGGATATGTCATACTTATTGCACTGCATGCCATGGTCAGTGTATTTTTTCCAGAAATGCTATGCATTATGTTAATGTAAACAAAGCTATTACTAGTATGTATGTTAACACAGCTAATCATTTTTTTTTTATTTCAGCTCAAAATAGACTCTTGTTACCACATGGCACCCCATGGCTTTTACCTGTTGATTCTTGTGGTTTCAGCTCTTGAGGTTAACCTGTTACCTGTACCCACATGCATATTCCTTGTGTTCTACAGACTATTTACCGGTAATTCAAATTAAATCGGATAATGCATAAACAATAATGGAACTTTAAGAAAGCATCATGCCTTGTTGTGGTTTGTGTTTGATAAGAAATTATGAAAAACAAAATTAAGGCTGTTTAAAGAAATTCATAATTGTTGTGAAAATTTGTTTTTCAATAAAAGTATGCAGTTATGTTTCCTTTATTTTTTATTTTATAAAGATATTTAGATGTGTTTACATAATTGAAAAATCACCCCACCCCACCCCCCACCCCTCTATCCAATTGTCTCCATTAAGATTACATGTAGGATATGTAAATGTACATTTGACTTTGAAATAACATCTGCTATGATAATTACTTTTGAAATGAACAAGAAACAACCTATTTCTCCCCTTCTAAAGTATATATGCATAAAAAATTAGAAAAACATGTCAAATTTGAACATTTTTCATGGTAATCAACTCCGTCTCCAGCTACCTGGGTGTGTTTGAATTTAATTTTAATTTAAGGCAGATGTCTAACTTGTAGGTTTTACTGTTTTAGCATTGTTAGAAGGAGACTAGAAATCAGAGTAGATTAGATATTCACTAAATATGATTGTTAGCTTACTTTTTTTCATGAAAACAAGAAATCACATGCAGGACAGCATGTCTATTTGTTAATTAAAATGGTACAAATCATACAATAAACAAACAAAAAATCAATTTTAAAAATCATTGATGATTGTTTTCAAATATCTGTGAGAAATGACTTAAAGAAATTGCCACAAGTTTCATAAAATTAGGTAAAACATTTCAAACCATGACTTTTTATGAAAATCAAAGATGGGGGGGGGGGTTATACATGTAAGGGCATTTCTAAGTGATGTGAAGCTTTTATCATGATAATATCATGTAGATGTATGTTGTATTGAATAAGGTTTCTTATTAAAGGTGGTTGAACAACAATTGACCTCTAAAAAGTCAGGTAAAGATGTTTTACTATGGAGAACTCTATAAATCTGTGTTTACTAAAGGAAATTTGAAATGATGGGTTCATTTAAATGGCCATATTTTTATTAAACCTCAATGGAATTGGCAATATGTGGTATACTTTTTCTCAGAATTGCATTAGCTTTCTTATTCTAAGACAAACCGTCTTTATATAAAATGTTAGTGTACTAAGTTAAAGGTACAAGGGACAGTTTCGGATAAAGTACCGTCAATATTTTTGTGAAATTGAGAGTTGCTGTACTTGAAGGCTTATGAGTGTTGCTAAGATTCATGAAATGAATTTTGATGATTATCAGTAGTTAGAGAGATGTCTCTTGTTAAAATTGGTAAGCAATATTAAGGCCCCTAATATTAAGTACATGAGAAGAAGTAATAAATTGTGAAACTTGCGGCTATAACTGTTGTGTTGACTACACAGTGAAATTGAAGGTTACAAACGGGAGGTTATATAACACGAAATGTAGGTGGATGGGACATTATATACCTATTTACTGGGTATGAGGACAATAGCAAGTTTATTGTCCCCCAAGACAGCAACTATTTTACGAGGCAAAGCCAAGGGAAAAATTTCTGTGGAGGGGACAATAAACCTGCTATTGTCCGAATAGTCAGTAAACTTTATATGTCAGCGATGCAGAATTTCTTGATGATAAACAAATTAAAGTTATCGAACTTTGTATTTAATGCGGCGATCTGATTAGGTCAGAGGTGTTCCGAGTTTAAAAAGGAGGGAAATCGAATTCTGCCGATGAATGGTTTTGATGGCTATTCACCATGGGCAGAAAGCATGGATACTACCGGGTATTTCAAATTAGATAAAAATAAGCATGTTTATGGGGGCTCCTTCTAGTGAACAGTTTGTCCGTTTGTCCATCTGAGATTGCTTGACCGGAGCATAGCTTCTCTCCCCTTCGCCCAATCTGACTCATACCTCATCCACAGGGTTCCTTTGGGTAAAGGATATGCAGTGACCTTGAACCATGTTTTTAGGTATAAGGTTAAGGTCATAGCAGAATTATATATAAAATACTTGACTGGAGCATATCTTCTCTCCCTTTGGTCCAATCTGGCTAATACTCACAGAGTGTCTCTATTGTTAAACAATGTGCAGTGACCTTGAATGAAATTTGTTGGTAAAGGGTGAAGATCATATCTGATCATGAAAAAATACTTTTTTCAAAGCATTTATACTTTCCACTTAGTCCAATTTGGCTCAGACTTCACATAAGCAGAGCTTTTGAGTAAGGGTGTGTAGTGACCTTGAACCTATTTTCAAGGTAAACTGTGAAGGTCATAGCAGAATTATATTTTAAAAATCCTTGTCCGGAGTATACCTTCTCTCCCTTTGCTCCAATCAGGCTTATACTTCACCCACATGCTACCTTTGATCAAAGGATATTCAATGACCTCGAATGATATTTGTAGATCAAGTGTCAAGGTCATATCGGATTCCACAAAAATCCATATTTTAAGAGCATATATATACTCTACTTTTAGCCCCTATTTGGCTAATACTTTACCTAAACAGAGCTTATTGGTTAATGGTGTGCAGTGACCTTGAACCATGTCAATGTGAAGGTCATAGCAGATCTCTTTAAAATTAGTTTTAGACCGTAGATTATTTCCCAGATATGCTTAATCTTGGTCAGATTGAACAAAAATGCCTGTATGTTAGGGGGAATGAGATTGAATTAGAAATTCTATGCCAGCTGGAAATTTCTAATTTATAGGTCAAGGTCAAAGCAAAATTCTCTGAAATAATATAAGCGGGGCCCTTTGAAATGTTCACAATCTCAGTGTTGTCTGGTTCATAGTAATTTTACATAGAAAATATTCACAGAGGTATAAAAAAGTAACCTATACATCGATATGTTTCTGACAATTGATGATGCAACAAGCACACAGTGCGAAAGGTCAACCCTTTGAAAAGCAGTGTAGAGGAAAAGTTGCTCAAAATGTTTTAAACAAATTTTTTTGTTGGTGGCCTTGTTAAGGAGTTTAAGGGTTCAGCCCCTAAAACACAGTGTTTCAGATATAACTTGAACGGTCAACAATTCTTGAACACTTGTTAACAAAATATGTTTAAATTAACGAGACCTTTTATTTGATATCAAAAATACGACTGGCCCCTAAAATTAGGGGCCAGGAAGGCTCAAAAGCTTTTCATAACTATTTCTGGAGCAATAGTTTGTCATTAATCATAAACGCTAAAACAGTTCATCAAGCTCAATAAAAACTGAAATCCATATAAATTTCGGACGATTGAATGCGGGATATAAGCGTTAAAAAATTGATTTTTAAGGAAATTTTAATTTTGCATTCTGGGTTAAGAAAATAGATGTTAGTTCAAGTTAAAGTTAACTTGTACCTAAAATGAAGTCAAATTTGTTAAGTCGTACTTAAACACATTCGGATATTTTTGTTAAGTCGTTCTTGAAATGGTTAAGGTTTTTTCGTTAATTCGTCCTTAAAACAATTCGGATTTTGTTAAGTCATACCAAGAATCATTCGATTTTTTTATCTTTTGTACTTAAGTTACTTTTGTTAATAGTTTAAAAACTCTGCTTCTTATAGGTATTTCTAGCGTTACTTTCGACATCAACGGAAAACCCACTCGTTGCTTTGCAACGAGCTTTGCTCTAGTTATTATTATTATTCTTTTTTTGTCTTACAAATTTTGTGCAGGCGATTTCTCGGAGATGGCTCTTTCGATTTCTTTCAAATTTACAGGGATTATGCCCCGTCATGTGAAGTTTATACCGCCGCGACAGTTTTTCAAAATTCACTTCCTGTCGGAAGTTATCGTCAGTTTACGATTTTTAAAAGTCAATTTTGTCTGCGACGTTTCTCAAAAACGAGTGAAGATATTGGAATTAAATTTCTAGAGATGATAGATCTACCGTTTTTCTGGTGCACCTCGGTCAAGAGAATGGCCGCCGTCGCTTCCGTTTGTCACCGGAAGCAAATTTAAAAAATTAAATTTTTCAACTTTTTTATGTTAAAATATTTTTCTGTAGGGTTGATAGTGACCCTTTTTCTGATTCAGAATATGTAATTTGTTTTAAAATCGATCAACGCATTCTCCAGATATTAAGGGTCAAAGTCCTGAAGCGAGAGTCCGAGTAGCTCAGTCGTTAGAGTCGTGGACATATGCCCAGGCGACCCGGGTTCAAGCCTCAAGTGCCGCAAAATTTTTCAACTCATTTTTCGCTTAGACCTACGATTTTATCTTTAAAATGATGAATTCTGTTCTTTTCCGTTTTAATTTTGTAAAAGAAGTTACAATAATAGCGCTTTCCCCCGTATTTGTGTATTGAGATCTAGTTAAAATGTTCAGAAAAATGAATAGTTACATCTTTAATAACACGCTTATACATTGTTCTAACACATGTATATCATTTAGTAATTGTGTTATATGTAATATTTACAATTTAATATTTTAAGTTTAATACAGAAGTCACCGACACTCCACCCCCCCCCCCCCCCCAAATCAAAAAATCGTTTAGTTTTTCTGGCCTGCTTTTTCTTGATCTTTGATCTTGGACCTTTAATTTCAACCTATCACCATTCTAGATTACTGTACTAATGACCAGACCAATTCTTTCATTTTTAACAGAGTTATGAATTTTGGGGCATTTGAGTTTCAATTAGCGTGCTTGACATGTACTGTAGAAAAAAATTCTAACTCCCGAACCCTTCACTTGATCCTAATGAAATTTCGTGTAAATAAACCTCGGACCCTATTCTTATTGTCTGCCAAATATGCAGCGGATTGAACAATTTTGAAGGAATTTCTTAGATCAAACAGCGCGTATTGTCTATACGGGGAATTCAAATTTACACAGTACACGCACCGACCCCCCCCCCCCCCAACCCGATTCACAAAATCATTTAGTTTTTCTGGCCTGATTTTACTTGATCTTTGACCTGTACTTTCAACCTAATACTATTCTAGATTACTCTACTAATGACCAGGCCAATTCTTTCATTTTTAACAGAGTTATGAATTTTGGGGCATTTGAGTTTCAATTAGCGTGCTTGACATGTACTGTAGAAAAAAATTCTAACTCCCGAACCCTTCACTTGATCCTAATGAAATTTCGTGTAAATGTACCTCGGACCCTATTCTTATTGTCTGCCAAATATGCAGCGGATTGAACAATTTAGAAGAAATTCCTGAGATCAAACGGCGAGTATTGCATGTACGGGGAATTAAAATTTACACAGTACACGGGATGTAAGCAGCCGTGTAATATATATGGTGCATGTATATTTCTTGTTTTCCGTTTAGTCTGTATCTACGATAGCGTGTGAACTACTTATGAATGTTAGAAATGTCAAAATTACTGTCATCGAATTTTTACCGGATAAATTTACATGTTATTGATTTCGTTATTTCTACATTTATAAAGATTTTATCAATCCTGTTGAAATAAAACAGTCATACATAATAGTAAACGACACGAAAAAAAATCTCATCGCTTGAAATACATGTGTGTAATGCATCAGTCATTGTTTTAGGACTTACCCTAATTGTCGTTAACCGAATCCGAGATCCACACCTCAGAATTCTACTTTCGATTTATTTACGACGAAAATCAAGTTCGGGCTATATAATTCTATGTAAGAAAAAAATTCGTAAAAAATCGAAATAATTTTCTCGTGAGAAAAATGATAGATAGCAGTGTTCTATGATACATTACGCATTATCTAACATCAAAAAATGCGCATGCGATACGGCATTTTCTCAAGTTTTCTAGCTGCGAACATGCCTACCCCCCAAACCACGTGTTTTCAAGCTGTTTGTAAACAGACTGCGCGCACCCCATGAAGTCGGCCTATATGCCCTTTAAGAAATAGTTCCCGATAAAAGTAGAATCAAATTTACAAACTACAGAAATTTCCCTAATCAGAGATATCATTTTTATTCAAATCAAATATGGGAAAATGCAAAATGCGGGCAAGAGAAAAAAATATTCCCTATAAATGTATGGAACTACAATTGACTAAGTTCATTTTCATTGGTGGATTACCGGTGTGATAACTCTAATCTCGCCGGAGCCAAGATTTGCTCTTTCTCTCCTTTTCTTTCTCTCCATTTTTTTTTTTTTTTTTTTTTTTTTTTTTTTTTTGATTTTCTAACAAAAATACTCTTCACAAAGGGGTTGCTGGAATGTAGTACAAGTTGAAAAACACTGTTCCATTTAAATTAAGACAAAAACAGACCTTATTTATTAGGGTCTTCCGTCTTCAGCGGAAGACCCTTCTATTATTCTATTGTTTCTTTTTCACTTTTCTTATTAGGGTCTTCCGTCTTCAGCGGAAGACCCTTCTATTATTCTATTGTTTCTTTTTCACTTTTCTTATTATTATTATTCTTTTTTGTCTTACAAATTTTGTGCAGGCGATTTCTCGGAGATGGCTCGTTCGATTTTCTTCAAAATTTAAGGAATAATGCCTCGTAATCTAAAGTTTATACCGCTACAACACTTTTTAAAAGTTCACTTCCGGTCGGACGTTATCGTCGTTAAACGATTTTTAAAAGTCAATTTTGTCTGCGACGTTTCTCAAAAACTAGAAAAGATAGACGGCTGAACTTTTTAGAGATGATAGATCTACCATTTTGCTGGTGCACCTCGGTCAAGAGAATGTCCGCCGTCACTCCCGGTCGTCACCGGAAGGAAATTTAAAAAATTTAATTTTTGATTTTTTTTATTTTTTAATATTTTTATTTGAAATTTTTACACTCTATAGTGACCCTTTTACTGATCCATAATATTAATTTGTTTTAAAATCGATCAACGCAGTCTCGAGATATTAAGCGTCAAAGTCCTGAAGCGAGAGCCCGAGTAGCTCAGTCGTTATGGTCGTGGACAGTGCCCAGGCGACCCGGGTTCAAGCCCCGAGTGCCGCAAATTTTTTTTTTCGTTTTTTTTTTGCGTAGACTTACGATTTTATCTTTAAAATGATGGGATTTATCTCATTTCTTCAAAAATCGGACGGAAGACCCACTCGTTGCTCGCAACGAGAACGATCTAGTTATTATTATTATTATTCTTTTTTTGTCTTACAAATTTTGTGCAAGCGATTTCTCGGAGATGGCTTGATCGATTTTCTACAAATTTTCAGGGATAATGCCTCGTCATCTGAAGTTTATACCGCTGCGACAGTTTTTAGAAATTCACTTCCGGTCGGAAGTTATCGTCGTTAAACGATTTTTAAAAGTCAATTTTGTCTGCGACGTTTCTCAAAACCGAGTAAAAATTTAGAGCTGAAATTTTCAGAGATGATAGATCTACCGTTTTTCTAGTGCACCTCGGTCAAGAGAATGTCCGCCGTCACTTCCGGTCGTCACTGGAAGCAAATTTTAAAAATCGAGTTTTTGAACTTTTTTGTTTTAAAATATTTTTCTGTAGGGTTGATAGTGACCCTTTTTCTGATTCAGAATATGTAGTTTGTTTTAAAATCGATTAACGCAGTCTCGAGATATTAAGCGTCAAAGTCCTGAAGCGAGAGTCCGAGTAGCTCAGTCGATAGAGTCGTGGACATGTGCCTAGGCGACCCGAGTTCAAGCCCCGAGTGCCGCAAAAATTTTTAACTCATTTTTCGCTTAGACCTACGATTTTATCTTTAAAATAATGAATTCTGTTCTTTTCCGTTTTAATTTTGTAAAAGAAGTTACAATAATAGCGCTTTTCCCCGTATTTGTGTATTGAGATCCTTAGCTATGAATTCATACTGAAATATACTTAAAATGTTCAGAAAAATAAATAGTTACATCTTTAATAACACGCTTATACATTGTTCTAACACATGTATTTCATTAAGTAATTGTGTAATATGTAATATTTAGAATTTAGTATTTTACGTTTAATATAGAAGTCACCGACACCCCCCCCCCCCCTTGTCGCAAAATCATTTAGTTTTTCTAGCCTGCTTTTTCTTGATCTTTTATCTTGGACCTTTAATTTCAACCTAGTACCATTCTAGATTACTCTACTAATGGCCAGACCAATTCGTTCATTTTTAACAGAGTTATGAATTTTTGAGCATTTGAGTTTCGATTACCGTGCTTGACATGTACTGTAGAGAAAAATTCTAGCTCCCGAACCCTTCACATAATCCTAATGAAATTTCGTGTAAATGTACCTCGGACCCAATTCTTACTGTCTGCCAAATATGCAGCGGATTGAATAATTTAGAAGAAATTTCTCAGATCAAACAGCGCGTAATGTATATACGGGGAATTAAGATCTACGCAACACAGTACACGCACCGACCCCGCCCCCGCCCCCCCCCCCCCCGATTCACAAAATCATTTAGTTTTTCTGGCCTGATTTTACTTGATCGTTGATCTTTGACCTGTTCTTTCAACCTAGTACTATTCTAGCTTACTGTACTAATGACCAGGCCAATTCGTTCATTTTTAACAGAGTTATGAATTTTTGGGCATTTGAGTTTCGATTAGCATGCTTGACATGTACTGTAGAAAAAAATTCTAGCTCCCGAGCCCTTCACTCAATCCTAATGAAATTTCGTGTAAATGTACCTCGGACCCCATTCTTATTGTCTGCCAAATATGCAGCGGATTGAACAATTAAGAAGAAATTCCTGAGATCAAACGGCGAGTATTGCATGTACGGGGAATTAAAATTTACACAGTACACGGGATGTAAGCAGCCGTGTAATATTTCTGGTGTATGTAAATTTCTAATTTTCCGTTTAGTTTGGATCTATGATAGCGTGTGAACTACTTAAGAATGTTAGAACTGTGAAAATTAATGTCATCGAATTTTTACCGAATAAATTTACATGTTACTGATTTCGTTATTTCTACATTTATAAAGATTTCATCAATCCTGTTGAAATAAAACAGTCAAACATAATAGTAAACGACACGAAAAAAAATCTCAACGCTGAAATACATGTGTAAAATGCATCAGTCATTGCTTTAGGACTTCCCCTAATTGTCGTTAACCGAATCCGAGATCCACACCTCAAAATTCTACTTTCGATTTATTTACGACGAAAAGCAAGCTCTGGCCTTTTCACCCCCCTGCAGAAACAAACACGCATCAATATTTCAAATGACCTCGCATTGTTACAAAACCTGAATACTCAGACATCTTACACGTTGTTTTTCATCTCATACAAAAAATCAGCTCCTGTCCCGGGCGGAAACGCCCCAAATTCAAAGAGAAATTCGGGAATTATTTTGCGTCAGCCATGTTTTGACGTGAACCTTCGATGAAATTCTCTTATGACACCTGCATAAGTTGGGTGTTCTAATCTCACCGGAGCCACAAAATTTGTTCTTTCTCTCCTTTTCTTTCTATCCATTTTTTTTTTTAATTTTCTAACAAAAATATTATTCACAAAAGGGGTTGTTGGAATGAAGTACACGTTGAAAAACACTATTCCGTTTAGATTAAGACAAAAACAGACCTTATTTATTAGGGTCTTCCGTCTTCAGCGGAAGACCCTTCTATTATTCTATTGTTTCTTTTTCACTTTTCTTATTATTATTATTATTATTAGGGTCTTCCGTCTTCAGCGGAAGACCCTTCTATTATTCTATTGTTTCTTTTTCACTTTTCTTATTAGGGTCTTCCGTCTTCAGCGGAAGACCCTTCTATTATTCTATTGTTTCTTTTTCACTTTTCTTATTATTATTATTATTATTATTATTATTATTATTCTTTTTTTGTCTTACAAATTTTGTGCAGGCGATTTCTCGAAGATGACTCTTTCGATTTTCTTCAAATTTTCAGGGACAATGCCTTGTCAACTGAAGTTTATACCGCTGCGACAGTTTTTAAAAATTCGCTTCCGGTCGGAAGTTATCGTCGTTAAACGATTTTTAAAAGTCAATTTTGTCTGCGACGTTTCTCAAAAACGAGTAAAGATTTAGAGCTGAAATTTTCAGATATGATAGATCTACCGTTTTTATAGTGCACCTCGGTCAAAAGAATGTCCGCCGTCACTTCCGGTCGTTACTGGAAGCAAATTTAAAAAATCGAATTTTTCAACTTTTTTGTTTTAAAATATTTTTCGGTAGGGTTGATAGTGACCCTTTTTCTGATTCAGAATATGTAATTTGTTTTAAAATCGATCAATGCATTCTCGAGATATTAAGGGTCAAAGTCCTGAAGCGAGAGTCCGAGTAGCTCAGTCGTTAGAGTCGTGGACATATGCCCAGGCGACCCGGGTTCAAGCCTCAAGTGCCGCAAAATTTTTCAACTCATTTTTCGCTTAGACCTACGATTTTATCTTTGAAATGATGAATTCTGTTCTTTTCCGTTTTAATTTTGTAAAAGAAGTTATAATAATAGCGCTTTCCCCCGTATTTGTGTATCTAGTTAAAAATGTTCAGAAAAATAAATAGTTACATCTTTAATAACACGCTTATACATTGTTCTAACACATGTTTATCATTTAGTAATTGTGTAAATTGTAATATTTAGAATTAAATATTTTACGTTTAATACAGAAGTAACCGACACTCCACCCCCCCCCCCCCGAGTCACACAAAATTGTTTAGTTTTTCTTCCCTGCTTTTTCTTGATCTTTGATCTTGGACCTTTAATTTCAACCTATTACCATTATAGATTACTCTACTAATGACCAAACCAATTCGTTCATTTTTAACAGAGTTATGAATTTTGGGGCATTTGAGTTTCGATTAGCGTGCTTGACATGTACTGTAGAAAAAAATTCTAACTTCCGAGCCCTTCACTTAATCCTAATCAAATTTCGTGTAAATGAACCTCGGTCCCCATTCTTACTGTCTGCCAAATATGCAGCGGATTGAACAATTTAGAAGAAATTTCTGAGATCAAACAGCGCGTATTGTCTATACGGGGAGTCCAAATTTACACAGTACACGCACCGACCCCCCTCCCCCACCCTGATTCACAAAATCATTTAGTTTTTCTGGCCTGATTTTACTTGATCTTTGACCTGTACTTTTAACCTAATACTATTCTAGATTACTGTACTAATGGCCAGGCCAATTCGTTCATTTTTAACAGAGTTATGAATTTTTGGGCATTTGAGTTTCGATTAGCGTGCTTCACATGTACTGTAGAAAAAAATTCTAACTCCCGAGCCCTTCACTCAATCCTAATGAAATTTCGTGTAAATGTACCTCGGACCCCATTATAATTGTCTGCCAAATATGCAGCGGATTGAACAATTTAGAAGAAATTTCTGAGATCAAACGGCAGGCATTACCTGTACGGGGAATTAAAATTTACACAGTACACGGGATGTAAGCAGCCGTGTAATATTTCTGGTGCATGTATATTTCTTGTTTTCCGTTTAGTCTGTATCTACGATAGCGTTTGAACTACTTATGAATGTTAGAACTGTGAAAATAACTGTTATCGATTTTTTACCGAATAAATTTACATGTTACTGATTTCGTTATTTCTACATTTATCAAGATTTCATCAATCCTGGCATAATAAAACAGTCAAACATAATAGTAAACGACACGAAAAAAAATTCTCAACGCTGAAATACATGTGTAAAATGCATCAGTCATTGTTCTAGGATTCCCCTATTTGTCGTTAACCGAATCCGAGATCCACACCTCAAAATTCTACTTTCGATTTATTTACGACGAAAATCAAGCTCTGGCCTTTTCACCCCCCTCTACAAACAAACACGCATCAATATTTCAAATGACCTCGCATTGTTACAAAACCTGAATAGTCAGACATCTTACACGTTGTTTTTCATCTCATACAAAAAATCAGCTCCTGTCCCGGGCGGAAACGCCCCGAATTCAAAGAGAAATTCGGGAATTATTTTGCGTCAGCCATGTTTTGACGTGAACCTTTGCTGAAATTCTGTTATGACACCTGCATAAGTTGGGTGTTCTAATCTCGCCGGAGCCACAAGATTTGTTCTTTCTCTCCTTTTCTTTCTATCCATTTTTTTTTTTTTTTTTTTTTTTTTTTTGATTTTCAAACAAAAATACTATTCACAAAGGGGTTGTTGGAATGAAGTACACGTTGAAAAACACTATTCCATTTAAATAAAGACAAAAACAGACCTTATTTATTAGGGTCTTCCGTCTTCAGCGGAAGACCCTTCTATTATTCTATTGTTTCTTTTTCACTTTTCTTATTATTAGGGTCTTCCGTCTTCAGCGGAAGACCCTACTATTATTCTATTGTTTCTTTTTCACTTTTCTTATTATTATTATTATTATTATTCTTTTTTGTCTTACAAATTTTGTGCAGGCGATTTTTCGGAGATGGCTTGATCGATTTTCTTCAAATTTTCAGGGATAATGCCCCGTCATCTGAAGTTTATACCGCTGCGACAGTTTTTGAAAATTCCCTTCCGGTCGGAAGTTATCGTCGTTAAACGATTTTTAAAAGTCAATTTTGTCTGCGACGTTTCTCAAAAACGAGTAAAGATTTAGAGCTGTAATTTTCAGAGATGATAGATCTATCTTTTTTCTAATGTACCTCGGTCAAGAGAATGTCCGCCGACACTTCCGGTCGTCACCGGAAGGAAATTTCAAAAATCGATTTTTTCAACTTTTTTGTTTTAAAATATTTTTCTGCAGGGTTGATAGTGACCCTTTTACTGATTCAGAATATGTATTTTGTTTTAAAATCGATCAACGCATTCTCGAGATATTAAGCGTCAAAGTCCTGAAGCGAGAGCCCGAGTAGCTCAGTCGTTATGGTCGTGGACAGTGCCCAGGCGACCCGGGTTCAAGCCCCGCGTGCCGCAAAAATTTTTTTTGTTCTTTTTTGCGTAGACTCACAATTTTATCTTTAAAACGATGAGTTTTATCTCATTTATTCAAAAATCGGACGGAAGACCCACTCGTTGCTCGCAACGAGAACGATCTAGTTATTATTATTATTATTCTTTTTTTATCTTACAAATTTTGTGCAGGCGATTTCTCGGAGATGGCTTGTTCGATTTCGTTCAAATTTTCAGGGATAATGCCTTGTCAACTGAAGTTTATACCGCTACGACAGTTTCCTCAAAATTCACTTCCGTTCGGAAGTTATTGTCGTTAAACGATTTTTAAAAGTCGATTTTGTCTGCAACGTTTCTCAAAAACGAGTAAAGATTTAGAGCTGAAATTTTCAGAGATGATAGATCTATCTTTTTTCTAATGTACCTCGGTCAAGAGAATGTCCGCCGTCACTTCCGGTCGACACCGGAAGGAAATTTCAAAAAGCGAATTTTTCAACTTTTTTGTTTTAAAAAAATTTTCTGTAGGGTTGATAGTGACCTTTTTACTGATTCAGAATATGTAATTTGTTTTAAAATCGATCAACGCATTCTCGAGATATTAAGCGTCAAAGTCCTGAAGCGAGAGCCCGAGTAGCTCAGTCGTTATGGTCGCGGACAGTGCCCAGGCGACCCGGGTTCAAGCCTAGAGTGCCGAAAAATTTTTTTTCGTTTTTTTTGCGTAAACTCACAATTTTATCTTTAAAACGATGAGTTTTATCTTATTTATTCAAAAATCGGACGGAAGACCCACTCGTTGCTCGCAACGAGAACGATCTAGTTATTATTATTATTCTTTTTTTGTCTTACAAATTTTGTGCAGGCGATTTCTCGAAGATGACTCTTTCGATTTTCTTCAAATCTTCAGGGACAATGCCTTGTCAACTGAAGTTTATACCGCTGCGACAGTTTTTAGAAATTCGCTTCCGGTCGGATGTTATCGTCGTTAAACGATTTTTAAAAGTCAATTTTGTCTGCGACGTTTCTCAAAAACGAGTAAAGATTTAGAGCTGAAATTTTCAGATATGATAGATCTACCGTTTTTATAGTGCACCTCGGTCAAAAGAATGTCCGCCGTCACTTCCGGTCGTTACTGGAAGCAAATTTAAAAAATCGAATTTTTCAACTTTTTTGTTTTAAAATATTTTTCGGTAGGGTTGATAGTGACCCTTTTTCTGATTCAGAATATGTAATTTGTTTTAAAATCGATCAACGCATTCTCGAGATATTAAGGGTCAAAGTCCTGAAGCGAGAGTCCGAGTAGCTCAGTCGTTAGAGTCGTGGACATATGCCCAGGCGGCCCGGGTTCAAGCCTCAAGTGCCGCAAAATTTTTCAACTCATTTTTCGCTTAGACCTACGATTTTATCTTTGAAATGATGAATTCTGTTCTTTTCCGTTTTAATTTTGTAAAAGAAGTTATAATAATAGCGCTTTCCCCCGTATTTGTGTATCTAGTTAAAAATGTTCAGAAAAATAAATAGTTACATCTTTAATAACACGCTTATACATTGTTCTATCACATGTTTATCATTTAGTAATTGTGTAAATTGTAATATTTAGAATTAAATATTTTACGTTTAATACAGAAGTAACCGACACTCCAACCCCCCCCCCCCTCCCCCCCGAGTCACACAAAATTGTTTAGTTTTTCTTCCCTGCTTTTTCTTGATCTTTGATCTTGGACCTTTAATTTCAACCTATTACCATTATAGATTACTCTACTAATGACCAAACCAATTCGTTCATTTTTAACAGAGTTATGAATTTTGGGGCATTTGAGTTTCGATTAGCGTGCTTGACATGTACTGTAGAAAAAAATTCTAACTTCCGAGCCCTTCACTTAATCCTAATCAAATTTCGTGTAAATGAACCTCGGTCCCCATTCTTACTGTCTGCCAAATATGCAGCGGATTGAACAATTTAGAAGAAATTTCTGAGATCAAACAGCGCGTATTGTCTATACGGGGAGTCCAAATTTACACAGTACACGCACCGACCCCCCCCCCCCCCCCACCACCCCGATTCACAAACTCATTTAGTTTTTCTGGCCTGATTTTACTTGATCTTTGACCTGTACTTTTAACCTAATACTATTCTAGATTACTGTACTAATGGCCAGGCCAATTCGTTCATTTTTAACAGAGTTATGAATTTTTGGGCATTTGAGTTTCGATTAGCGTGCTTCACATGTACTGTAGAAAAAAATTCTAACTCCCGAGCCCTTCACTCAATCCTAATTAAATTTCGTGTAAATGTACCTCGGACCCCATTCTAATTGTCTGCCAAATATGCAGCGGATTGAACAATTTAGAAGAAATTCCTGAGATCAAACGGCAGGCATTACCTGTACGGGGAATTAAAATTGACACAGTACACGGGATGTAAGCAGCCGTGTAATATTTCTGGTGCATGTATATTTCTTGTTTTCCGTTTAGTCTGTATCTACGATAGCGTGTGAACTACTTATGAATGTTAGAACTGTGAAAATAACTGTTATCGATTTTTTACCGAAATAATTTACATGTTACTGATTTCGTTATTTCTACATTTATCAAGATTTCATCAATCCTGGCATAATAAAACAGTCAAACATAATAGTAAACGACACGAAAAAAAATTCTCAACGCTGAAATACATGTGTAAAATGCATCAGTCATTGTTCTAGGATTCCCCTATTTGTCGTTAACCGAATCCGAGATCCACACCTCAAAATTCTACTTTCGATTTTTTTACGACGAAAATCAAGCTCTGGCCTTTTCACCCCCCTCTACAAACAAACACGCATCAATATTTCAAATGACCTCGCATTGTTACAAAACCTGAATAGTCAGACATCTTAGACGTTGTTTTTCATCTCATACAAAAAATCAGCTCCTGTCCCGGGCGGAAACGCCCCGAATTCAAAGAGAAATTCGGGAATTATTTTGCGTCAGCCATGTTTTGACGTGAACCTTTGCTGAAATTCTGTTATGACACCTGCATAAGTTGGGTGTTCTAATCTCGCCGGAGCCACAAGATTTGTTCTTTCTCTCCTTTTCTTTCTATCCATTTTTTTTTTTTTTTTTTTTTGATTTTCAAACAAAAATACTATTCACAAAGGGGTTGTTGGAATGAAGTACACGTTGAAAAACACTATTCCATTTAAATAAAGACAAAAACAGACCTTATTTATTAGGGTCTTCCGTCTTCAGCGGAAGACCCTTCTATTATTCTATTGTTTCTTTTTCACTTTTCTTATTATTAGGGTCTTCCGTCTTCAGCGGAAGACCCTACTATTATTCTATTGTTTCTTTTTCAATTTTCTTCTTATTATTCTTTTTTTCCTCGCAAATTTTGTGCAGGCGATTTCTCGGAGATGGCTCGTTTAATTTCCTTCACATTTTCAGGGCTGATGCCTCCTTATCTGAAGTTTGTACCGCCGTGACAAATTTCCAAAATTTACTTCCGGTCGGAAGTTATCGTCGTTAAACAATTTTTAAAAGTCAATTTTGTCTGCGACGTTTCTCAGAAACGAGAAAAGATAGAGGGCTGAAATTTTCAGTGATGATAGATATACCGATTTTCTGGTGCAACATGGTCATAGAAACGTCCTCCGTCACTTCCGGTCGTCACCGGATGGAAAGACAAAAAATCTATTTTTTCAATGTTTTTTTTTTTTATATTTTGTTGCAGGGTTGATAGTGACCCTTTTACTGATTCAGAATATGTAATTTGTTTTAAAATCGATCAACGCATTCTCGAGATATTAAGGGTCAAAGTACTGAAGCGAGAGTCCGAGTAGCTCAGTCGTTAGAGTCGTGGACATATGCCCAGGCGACCCGGGTTCAAGCCTCAAGTGCCGCAAAATTTTTCAACTCATTTTTCGCTTAGACCTATGATTTTATCTTTAAAATGATGAATTCTGTTCTTTTCCGTTTTAATTTTGTTAAAGAAGTTACAATAATAACGCTTTCCCCCGTATTTGTGTATTGAGATCTAGTTAAAATGTTAAGAAAAATAAATAGTTACATCTTTAATAACACGGTTATACATTATTCTAACACATGTATATCATTTAGTAATTGTGTAATGTGTAATATTTAGAATTTAATATTTTACGTTTAATACAGAAGTCACCGACACTCCACCCCCCCCCCCCAACCCCCGAGTCACAAAATCGTTCAGTTTTTCTGGTCTGCTTTTTCTTGATCTTTGATCTTTGACCTTTAATTTCAACCTATTACCATTCTAGATTACTGTACTAATGACCAGGCCAATTCGTTCATTTTTAACAGAGTTATGAATTTTGGGGCATTTGAGTTTCGATTAGCGTGCTTGACATGTACTGTAAAAAAAAATTCTAACTCCCAAGCCCTTCACTCAATCCTAATGAAATTTCGTGTAAATGCATCTCGGACCCTATTCTTATTGTCTGCCAAATATGCAGCGGATTGAACAATTTAGAAGAAATTTCTGAGATCAAACGGCGAGTATTGCATGTACGGGGAATTAAAATTTACACAGTACACGGGATGTAAGCAGCCGTGTAATATTTCTGGTGCATGTATATTTCTTGTTTTCCGTTTAGTCTGTATCTACGATAGCGTGTGAACTACTTATGAATGTTAGAACTGTGAAAATTACTGTCATCGAATTTTTACCGAATAAATTTACATGTTACTGATTTCGTTATTTCTACATTTATAAAGATTTTATCAATCCTGTTGAAATAAAACAGTCATACATAATAGTAAACGACACGAAAAAAAATCTCAACGCTGAAATACATGTGTAAAATGCACCAGTCATCGTTTTAGGACTTCCCCTAATTGTCGTTAACCGAATCCGAGATCCACACCTCAAAATTCTACTTTCGATTTATTTACGACGAAAATCAAGCTCGGGCTATATAATTCTATGTAAGAAAAAAATTCGTAAAAAATCGAAATCTTTTTCTCGTGAGAAAAATGATAGATAGCAGTGTTCTATGATACATTACGCATTATCTAACATCAAAAAATGCGCATGCGATACAACATTTTCTCAAGTTTAATAGCTGCGAACATGCCTACCCCCCCAAACCACGTGTTTTCAAGCTGTTTGTAAACAGACTGCGCGCACCCCATGAAGTCGGCCTATATGCCCTTTAAGAAATAGTCCCCGATAAAAGTAGAATCAAATTTACAAAGTACAGAAATTTCCCTAATCAGAGATATCATTTTTATTCAAATCAAATATGGGAAAATGCAAAATGCGGGCAAGAGAAAAAAAATATTCCCTATAAATGTATGGAACTACAATTGACTAAGTTCATTTTCATTGGCGGATGACCGGTGTGATACCTCTAATCTCGCCGGAGCCAAGATTTGTTCTTTCTCTCCTTTTCTTTCTCTCCATTTTTTTTTTTAATTTTTTTTTTTTTTTTGTTTTGATTTTCTAACAAAAATATTCTTCACAAAGGGGTTGCTGGAATGTAGTACAAGTTGAAAAACACTCTTCCATTTAAATTAAGACAAAAACAGTCCTTAATTATTAGGGTCTTCCGTCTTCAGCGGAAGACCCTACTATTATTCTATTGTTTCTTTTTCAATTTTCTTATTAGGGTCTTCCGTCTTCAGCGGAAGACCCTTCTATTATTCTATTGTTTCTTTTTCACTTTTCTTATTATTATTATTCTTTTTTTTTCTTACCGATTTTGTGCAGACGATTTCTCGGAGATGGCTGAATCGATTTCATTCAATTTTTCAGGATTAACGCAGTTTTATCTGAAGTTGATTGTTTTTTATTCATTTTTGAAAATACACTTCTGGTCGGAAGTTATCGTCCGTTTACGATTTTAAAAAGTCAATTTTGTCTGTCAGGTTTCTCAAAAATGAGTAAAGATAAACGGCCGAAATTTTTAGAGATGATAGATCTACCTATTTTCTGGTGCACCTCGTCAAAAGAATGCCAGCTGTCACTTCCGGTCGTCACCGGAAGCAAATTTTAAAAATTTTAATTTTTCGACTTTTTTATTTTTTAATATTTTTCTTTGAGTTTTTTATAGTTGATAGTGACCCTTTTTCTGATTCAGAATATGTAATTTGTTTTAAAATCGATAAACGCATTCTCGAGATATTAAGCGTCAAAGTCCTGAAGCGAGAGCCCGAGTAGCTCAGTCGTTATGGTCGTGGACAGTGCCCAGGCGACCCGGGTTCAAGCCTCGAGTGCCGAAAATTTTTTTTTCGTATTTTTTGCGTAGACTCACAATTTTATCTTTAAAACGATGAGTTTTATCTCATTTATTCAAAAATCGGACGGAAGACCCACTCGTTGCTCGCAACGAGAACGATCTAGTTATTATTATTATTCTTTTTTTGTCTTACAAATTTTGTGCAAGCGATTTCTCGGAGATGGCTTGATCGATTTTCTACAAATTTTCAGGGATAATGCCTCGTCATCTGAAGTTTATACCGCTGCGACAGTTTTTAGAAATTCACTTCCGGTCGGAAGTTATCGTCGTTAAACGATTTTTAAAAGTCAATTTTGTCTGCGACGTTTCTCAAAACCGAGTAAAAATTTAGAGCTGAAATTTTCAGAGATGATAGATCTACCGTTTTTCTAGTGCACCTCGGTCAAGAGAATGTCCGCCGTCACTTCCGGTCGTCACTGGAAGCAAATTTTAAAAATCGAGTTTTTGAACTTTTTTGTTTTAAAATATTTTTCTGTAGGGTTGATAGTGACCCTTTTTCTGATTCAGAATATGTAGTTTGTTTTAAAATCGATTAACGCAGTCTCGAGATATTAAGCGTCAAAGTCCTGAAGCGAGAGTCCGAGTAGCTCAGTCGATAGAGTCGTGGACATGTGCCTAGGCGACCCGAGTTCAAGCCCCGAGTGCCGCAAAAATTTTTAACTCATTTTTCGCTTAGACCTACGATTTTATCTTTAAAATAATGAATTCTGTTCTTTTCCGTTTTAATTTTGTAAAAGAAGTTACAATAATAGCGCTTTTCCCCGTATTTGTGTATTGAGATCCTTAGCTATGAATTCATACTGAAATATACTTAAAATGTTCAGAAAAATAAATAGTTACATCTTTAATAACACGCTTATACATTGTTCTAACACATGTATTTCATTAAGTAATTGTGTAATATGTAATATTTAGAATTTAGTATTTTACGTTTAATATAGAAGTCACCGACACCCCCCCCCCCCTTGTCGCAAAATCATTTAGTTTTTCTAGCCTGCTTTTTCTTGATCTTTTATCTTGGACCTTTAATTTCAACCTAGTACCATTCTAGATTACTCTACTAATGGCCAGACCAATTCGTTCATTTTTAACAGAGTTATGAATTTTTGAGCATTTGAGTTTCGATTACCGTGCTTGACATGTACTGTAGAGAAAAATTCTAGCTCCCGAACCCTTCACATAATCCTAATGAAATTTCGTGTAAATGTACCTCGGACCCAATTCTTATTGTCTGCCAAATATGCAGCGGATTGAATAATTTAGAAGAAATTTCTCAGATCAAACAGCGCGTAATGTATATACGGGGAATTAAGATCTACGCAACACAGTACACGCACCGACCCCGCCCCCGCCCCCCCCCCCCCGATTCACAAAATCATTTAGTTTTTCTGGCCTGATTTTACTTGATCGTTGATCTTTGACCTGTTCTTTCAACCTAGTACTATTCTAGCTTACTGTACTAATGACCAGGCCAATTCGTTCATTTTTAACAGAGTTATGAATTTTTGGGCATTTGAGTTTCGATTAGCATGCTTGACATGTACTGTAGAAAAAAATTCTAGCTCCCGAGCCCTTCACTCAATCCTAATGAAATTTCGTGTAAATGTACCTCGGACCCCATTCTTATTGTCTGCCAAATATGCAGCGGATTGAACAATTAAGAAGAAATTCCTGAGATCAAACGGCGAGTATTGCATGTACGGGGAATTAAAATTTACACAGTACACGGGATGTAAGCAGCCGTGTAATATTTATGGTGTATGTAAATTTCTAATTTTCCGTTTAGTTTGGATCTATGATAGCGTGTGAACTACTTAAGAATGTTAGAACTGTGAAAATTAATGTCATCGAATTTTTACCGAATAAATTTACATGTTACTGATTTCGTTATTTCTACATTTATAAAGATTTCATCAATCCTGTTGAAATAAAACAGTCAAACATAATAGTAAACGACACGAAAAAAAATCTCAACGCTGAAATACATGTGTAAAATGCATCAGTCATTGCTTTAGGACTTCCCCTAATTGTCGTTAACCGAATCCGAGATCCACACCTCAAAATTCTACTTTCGATTTATTTACGACGAAAAGCAAGCTCTGGCCTTTTCACCCCCCTGCAGAAACAAACACGCATCAATATTTCAAATGACCTCGCATTGTTACAAAACCTGAATACTCAGACATCTTACACGTTGTTTTTCATCTCATACAAAAAATCAGCTCCTGTCCCGGGCGGAAACGCCCCAAATTCAAAGAGAAATTCGGGAATTATTTTGCGTCAGCCATGTTTTGACGTGAACCTTCGATGAAATTCTCTTATGACACCTGCATAAGTTGGGTGTTCTAATCTCACCGGAGCCACAAAATTTGTTCTTTCTCTCCTTTTCTTTCTATCCATTTTTTTTTTTAATTTTCTAACAAAAATATTATTCACAAAAGGGGTTGTTGGAATGAAGTACACGTTGAAAAACACTATTCCGTTTAGATTAAGACAAAAACAGACCTTATTTATTAGGGTCTTCCGTCTTCAGCGGAAGACCCTTCTATTATTCTATTGTTTCTTTTTCACTTTTCTTATTATTATTATTATTATTAGGGTCTTCCGTCTTCAGCGGAAGACCCTTCTATTATTCTATTGTTTCTTTTTCACTTTTCTTATTATTAAGGTCTTCCGTTTCCAACGGAAGACCTTATTGTTATTCTTCGGATTCTTTTTCTTCTTCTTCTTCTTTTTTTTTCTTACCAATTTTGTGCACGCGATATCTCAGAAATGGCTCGACCGATTTGCACGAAATTTTCAGATCTTACTAAATATGTTCTGAACCTTATCGGAAATTTTTTTGGTTGATGACGTCATTTCCGTTTTTGAGATATTGACATTTTAAGGATTTTTAGGGGGTTGGTTTGTCCAAGAGTGTTCTCATAAACTACAAACGATATCGATTTCAAAATTTCAGGGATGATAGACAAAAGATTGTTTATATGTACAAAAGCATTTATATTTGCCTAGCACAAGAAACGCCGGAGCTCCATAGGGCTTGAAAATTGAGATAAAAAATGCGTTGTAATTTTGCTTCATTTTCTTAGTTTATCTCTTTTCTCGCAAATATTTTGTTAAGACATGTAGAAGAAGAAAGATTTTTATTTACAAGATCTTTTGTTTGACGTCAAGAAAAAGGGGCTGGTCCCTCAAATTAGGGAGCTAGAACCCTTAAAATTGTTTACTTTATAACTCAAAAACGGTTAAGATTTCGATATTGCTGTCGCTGCAAAAGTTGTTCATTATGATGTTAATAATGTCGTAGCAATAATATTTTGTTCGGGTATTGCGTAATATGAGTGTAAAAAGCTAGACTTGTTACCATGTATTTGTGTTTTATTTGGCAAAAAACGGGGTATTTGTGCGTATGACTGACATGAAGTGTACCAGTTTACATACGGAAAGTGTTTAAACATTTTAATTATTTTCAAGTGAAACACATTATGGATAAAAGAACTGCTTCTATGCAATGCAGTCGCATTTAAAATCAAGCTGGATTCCGAGCTGTATATCCGATCCCTTGCCCGCGGCCGAGGAAATAGGTCGCGGCTGGAGATAGCGAGCGGTCTGCCGTTATCTAATACACAAGATTTGCGCCTTGCTGAAATGCACATATGGGTTTCTTTGTGTAGCTGCAAACACAAACATTCCTATTTAAACGATTTTAATAGTAAACAAAAAAAAGATTATACCTTTACCTACTACCATAGACAGTGTACCAGCTTACATGTGGAAAGTGTTTAAACAGTTTAATTCTTTTCTAGTGAAACACATTATGGATAAAAGAACTGCTTCTATGCAATGCATTTGAGTCGCATTTAAAATCTAGCTGGATTCCGAGCTGTGTATGCAAACAATTATACGTATCCGATTTCGTGCCTGCGGCCGAGGAAATAGGTCGCGGCTGGACTAGCGAGCGATCTATCGTTATCCAATACACAAGATTTGCGCCTTGCTGTAATGCACACATGGGTTTATTTATGTAGCTGCAAACACCAAGAATTCCGATTTTAACGATATTAAAGATTATACCTTTACCTACGAAGTAATGCTGTTTTAGTCGACTGTCATTGAAAAAAGGCGTTCTTTGTGATCTTGTCTATGTAATAAAATAGTTTTATTGTTGGAAAATAAAATTCAGTTATCAAACTGCAAACATTTTAAACCCACCACGTTGAGTGTACATTTACAAATGTACATAACACGGGCCGAGGAGATGCTGCGCTAGTGGACAACCGATTCGCTGTAGTCTAGGACACATGCTTCTCGTGTTTATACGTTATCACACATTTGAATGTTCTATGATTCTTTGTTAAATTATTTTCATTTTTAATTACATTGGTTAACGATGCATCAGACCATTGATTTACGCATAGTGCGTAAAATAAAGGGAAAAAAAACTGCCATCAATGAATATAATACAACGTTTTACAATCGTAAATCGAGTTGAAATGTAAATACATTCACCTGTGTCTATTTCTGACATTTTGCTGCTGAGAATTTAATGCATTACACTACCCATTTCAACAAAATAGGCGATAATTCCAACACACACACAACTTAAGTATCTGTAATCTGTGATAATTCATTTGGCTAATATATTAGAATTTTTTATGAGTTGAGAGAGAGAGAGAGAGAGAGAGAGAGAGAGAGAGAGAGAGAGAGAGAGAGAGAGCATGAATTACGTAGGGTGTAGTAAGTAAAGTGAGTTGAAATATATTTAAAAAGCGTTCGAGATAAGGCAGCTTAAGTGGTACAATGTCACATGCTTGCGGTAGGTGCGGGAACGATAAAACTAACCAATTTTAAACAAGTTGAAGTTGTATTTACATTCAGGCCGTAAAACAATAATGGTCACACTATTGGTTTAACCTCTTCTGAATGGTAGTTCGTTTTATTAAAAAGCATACTCATTGTTGATTTTATTCTTTCATTTAATTAAATTTTTATTTTTTGTTATTGATTATGAAAGAATATGTGAGTTTTTAAAAAGTTTATGTACATTCGGTGAGTAAAAGATTTGATTGGATTCGGACAGTTGAAGATCGAGTAGAGGACACATGGTTAAAAATACTACTTAGTAGATTAGCGAAATTTTCAAATCGAATGGGCTTTGCATATGCAGGCACACTCGAATAGTTAATACATAAATTATATATATTCTACTAGAACGTCTGTATATTGTATTATGTATTTGCTGCCTGAATAGGACTATTCTTCCCCAAAAGAAGCGCTCGGCGATCGCATAAAGAAACGTATGTATAGTACAACACCTGATTGGAGTACATGCTTATATATTTTTTTCTTTAAAAGTTAACTTTTAACCAAGCGAAATTGTAGAGGTCATGGAGTCAATAAGCAAATCAAATTTGCCAATTAGGCAATAGCAGTTATCCAATGCCTATGATTGATAATTTTACAAGGTAAATTAAATACATGTAAATATGAATTTTAAAGCACTCCCCGCCCCCTTGTTAAGAGCTTCCGTTTCCTGCATTCTTTTCTTTTATGAACGATTTTTGTGCACGCATTTTCTCGGAAATGGCTCAAATTTTGTGAACGGCCCGATAAGAAGATGAAAGCATGACCCCTACAATTTATTTCCTAAATAAATCAAGAACGGTCTCAAATTTCAAACACTGGTTGAATAACATATAACTTATTTTGTGCAAATTATATGTGCAAGAAATGACAATTTTTATGTAACAACAAAAATTACACTTTGTGAAATCTAAACATTTCTGAATTTATCATAAAAATTAATAATTTTCGACGGCTCATGCTGTTAGTTTTTCGTCTTTCGTTCAACAGCACATCGATTGTGAACATTTCAGCGTGGTTTACAACAAGAGGGTGAAACGACCACGAATTTTGACAGATTCAGCTACAAAGAGTTTAAAAGAGATGGATACAAAACACAAGTGCGATTATATATTGTAGGAGATTAAAAATAATTAATCTACGTTTGCCATAAATACAACATTTTATCATACGAATATTTTAACATTTAGATCCGTCGAATATTTCCATTTCCCTTCATTGTTTGGTGCCTGATTTGAAATAACATTTCGAGGTATACCAAGCGGAGAAATTTCTTTAAGCTGCATCTTCCGATTTGTCGGCCATTACAGTATCAAAAAATTTTTCCATGCAAACCAAATGAATGATCTTACAAAGTTATAGACGTATTTACACGGAATTGATCTCCTTTCAACGTTAGAAATATTCAAAGTAAATAAAAATAAATTTTGGGGCATACAAAAACCCCTAAAAATACATCATGGGAATGTTTAGAAAAGATAACCGTTTGGTTTCGTCCTCCGAATGATTGGATTTATTCATCCTGCAAGTTTTGCATCGATTATAAACAACGTAAACTTCAAACAAGAGGGTGTACACTGCTTTATTTTTGGGTTTTTTTAATAGTCATGCTGTATATTTCATTTGTTATAATAGATCATATAAAAAGGACAGATACAATCATACTCGCTTCGACGTAAGGGGCCAGTTTAAACACGAGGCGAAATAACGCGAAACCCTTTTATGTCAGTTGTTTGTACATTTTACAGTAAAACTTGTCGAATCCGGCGGAGGGTGGTTCTAAAAAAATGGCCGGATTAGGCAACATCCGGTTTAGAGGGCATTGTTGTAAATTAATTTTAGTATTTAATGCAGTAGGTCTTCGTCGTGTATTCTTGCAAAATTTTCAATTCTTTTGAAATACATTAGATTTCATCGATCTTAGTTACGGCACTTATTTTCATTTTCATTTTTTTGGGGGGGGGGGGAGGGGGGACAATAAATCCACAACGGAATACTTACGATGGAAATACTTTTCAATCAAATCATCGTAACTGATAATTTTTCAAACATCCGATTAACCTGAAAATTGCATGCTTAACCGGAAATTGTTAAACAAACATTACAAATCAACAGGTGGCTGAATACGTAATGGCGAGAACTGTTTTGATGCAGGGAACAATGGATAAATATTATATAAATGAGAATTTTATAAAAAATTGAGCATTTTGACAGAATAATATGTAACTCTAGATCTGTACGTGTAGCCATACAACGGGGATAACAAACGATATCGGCAGTCTTACTCCCTCAGTAGCCTGAATCACGGCCTGAAAAAAAAATAGGGTGAACTATAATCTAATTATCTAATTTTGGCAAAAAATGCGTATTTATTTATAACAGGACATAACGATATAAACTGAAATGAGTTGCTAGTTTGGATCTATATTCATAGTTGTTTAAATCAATAGCAACGACAGAAAAATTGGTCGATAATTGAACATTAATTATCTCGCAGAAGGCCGATCGATCGATAAGTGGCCAGACTACGGGAGATAACTCTCACTAGTTATAAGCATTCGTGTTTTTTTCATCGCGGCCGGTTTACAGAATAGACAAGATCCGGATTGCACAACATTTTTTACACAAAAATTATAGGAAAATGTCAAGGGGCTGAATAATGTCGCCGGATTGGACAGCATCTTGGAATAAACAACATCCGGATTCAACAAGTTTCAACATGTACATTATTTTTTCATTGAAATATGGCTAAATTGACCCGGAAAACTGCTGCAACGTATATTATTACACACATACTTAGCATTAGAGTACAAAACTTTTATTGAAAATCGGACTAAGCAGGTTTAACATTTAGATTAACATGTGTAAGACACTTTATTTGTCTTGTGCATGATCCTGTGCATGAATTATTTTCACTACCTGTTTATTTCTCCAAAATGATTTCCAATTCCATTCACAACTGTTGTCATTCAAAATCACGTGAGGTAAATAAAATTTCAAATTTTGAGTCCATCTCAACTGTATCCAAGAAATCTACTGATTTATCATGTGTTACGTAATTAGGGGTTTTTAGGGGTCAAACGTCCAAAATTTTGATCACCCATATATCATTTGATATTTGACCTTTCATTTTCATTTCAAGAAAAGGGGGCTTGCCCCTCAAATTGAGGGACCAGAGGGCTCTAAAGTCTTTTATCTATTATATAATAGCCCTTTACTGAGAGATATTTTGTGAAATGCCATAAAAGCAGATATGTTATTTTACAGTTATGTATCCAAGCAATGTAATGATTTTATCATGCGTTACGTAATTAGAGGTTTTCAGAGGTCAAATGTCCAACGTTTTAATCACCCATATATCAGAGAGGAAATACCTTTGGAAATGCAGTATAGAAAAAGAAAGATGCTCAAAATGATGTACTAAACAATATTCAACATTAAAAATGTCGTTAAACAGCCCCTATAAGGATATAAGGGATCGGCCCTAAAACATTCTTTCCCA